>VXBP01002360.1:188820-561115 GCA_013400115.1 Rhinopomastus cyanomelas
GGGGGGGGGGGGGGGGGGGGGGGGGGGATTGGACTGGATGATCTTTTGAGGTCCTTTCCAATCCCTAATGATTCTGTGAAGAAATGCTCCATTTCATAGAGTAGAATCAAATAATTTAGGCTGGAAAAGACCTTCACGATCACAGAGTCCGACCATGAACCCAGCTGTCCCAAGGCCAGCGCTAGACCCCGACCCTAAGCACCATAGTTACACGATCTCTAACCCACAGAGCCCCCCCTGTGTCTGTACCTCCAAGTCTGTTCAAGTCTGGAACCCTTTCTCTTTGTTCTCTTTTATGCACCAGTGTCAAAAGCCCTCCCTCAGCTTTCTTGCAGCCCCCTTCAGAGATTGGAAAGGTGCTCAAAGGTCACCTGGGAGCCTCCTCTTCTCCAGGCTGAACAACCCCAACTTGCTCAGCCTGTCCTCACAGGGGAGGTGCTCCAGCCCTCTGAGCATTTGCTCTCCTCTGAGCACCTTCCAGGAGCTCTATGTCCTTCTGATGTTGAGGACTCCAGAACTGGACCCAGTACTGCAGGTGGGGTCTCACCAGTGCAGAGTAGAGGTGGAGAATCCCCTCCCTCGACCAACTGTCCCTGCTTCTTTTGATGCAGCCCAGGACACAGTTCTGGGCTCCTTCACTTAAAAGTAAAGCATTTATAGTATTTGTCACATATTTAGATCCAGGGATTACTTGTGATTAGTCAAAGGATGTCCACTGCCACCAGTAGCATTTACTTGTGTGTTTGCAGTTTCATGCTGGGTCAGAATACGCACTCTGTTCGCTGGCAGAGGCTGCTATCCACCCAAGAAGCCATCCAGAGATCTACTCATCCCCATACAGGTGTTGTCCTAATGAGTCCTTTCACTTTCAGAGCTATTCTGAGGCATCCCAAGCCAACTTGATTAAGCCGATAGATCAGACCTGGGATCCAGGCACCGCAGAGCTCGGCTCGGCTGAGCCTGATGCACGCGTCTAGTCCTCCCAGCCCCACTTACAGAGCTGAGTTATGTGTCTAGGCACCATGTTTCATCAGGCTTTTAGATCCTGCTGGCTTCATCCCAAGACACAGAATTTCTCCAAGACAGTTTTTACTCTCCCCAGTCCCCACTTTACTGCACCCGCGGCTACAACTCTGAGAAGCCTTCTTCTAGTCTTCGAGAAATATTACGTTCACATCCTGGCTAAATCTAAATTAATCCGAGAGGCACTGTCAAAAATCCACTCGTGTGCAGACATGACTAATGATTATTTGGCAGTCATGGCATTTAAATATTGATAGTCTTCCTTAAAAGCTCTTTTATTTTATTATTCAATGTTTGACTGCTATATTTCATATAAATGTGCAAGCAATTTGCACCTAATTATGCACTTGCCACTTAACTCCTACTTAGAGTTTTCCACACTGCTCTTCTGGATAAGCATGAATTAAATGATTTAGCTGCGTTGGATCAACTATTGTTCTCTTGAAAATTCTTCATGGCTGGGGAACCAGCCGAACAGAAACTAAGGTTGGTCCTAACTAACGAGGAGTAAATTATTCATGCAGGCTGCTGATGAAAGGGTCCAAAATGTTTATTGCTTTAAAATCACAGTCACAGAATGTTAGGGATTGGGAGGGACCTCAAAAGAGCATCTAGCCAGCATTCTTTTGCTATCTGGGGTGGGATTATCTTTCTGCCTTCTTTATAGTCACAACAGATGTTATCCTGAAAATAAAAGGAAAGGTGATACCCAGAATCTCTTCTCCTCACCTAGAACAAGTTTTATTCAGTAATGCACTTGGATTCACCCAAGAACCTCAGATTAATCACTTTTTCACAGTGAGGGTGACAGACCACGGGAAGGGGCTGCCCAGGGTGGGTTTTGGAGTCTCCGCCTCTGGAGACATTTAAAACCTGCCTGGATATGTTCCTGTGTGACCTGGTCTAGGTGATCCTGCTCTGGCAGGGGGATTGGACTAGAATCATAGATTCATAAGGGATTGGAAGGGACCTCGAAAGATCATCTACTCCAATCCCCCTGACACAGCAGGATCACCTAGACCAAGTCACACAGGAACACATCCAGGTGGGTTTTAAATGTCTCCTTAAGAAAGGGTGGCAGGACCCAAGGGACTGTGAGTTAGCTGCAGCTTGCTGGAGCACCCTGTGGGAGAGCCCGTGTCCCAGCTGGCTGAAGGGGAAAGGGAATCCCCTGACGTGGGAAGGAAATTTAACCTTTTCTATTAATGAAGAAGCCATGTCCCTGGTAACACCAGCCTCTACACATCTTCATAGAATCATGGAATCATTAGGGATTGGAAGGGATCTCAAAAGATCATCTAGTCCAATCTTCCAATCTTGATAGAATCATAGAATCATTAGTGATTGGAAAGGAACTCAAAAGATCATCCAGTCCAATCCCAGTCTTCATAGAATCATAAGAATCGTAGAATCGTTAGGGATTGGAAGGGACCTCAAAAGATCATCTAGTCCAATCCCCCAGTCTTCTGCTATTTCTTTTGGAAACCACTTGCTAGGATGACTGCAAGATACCACTGTTGGTTAAGGTGCCTTTGTCACCAGTTTGTGAGTGATCTAACGTCTCTTTGTGACTTCAGAACCACAGGAAACTTGCCTGAGTGCTTGTGTAGAGCATGTGAGTTATGGCTTCCCTCCCACTTTGCATTTGCCAACATGTAATAGAAGCCCCGTTGTCTCCTGGTGCTTTATTCAGTGTTTCCTACAGCAGCAACAACCAGCACTTTGTTGGCTTCAGAAGTGCTCTGCAGTTGAGTGGGTGATTAGCAATGGGGGTGGCTAGCTTTGCTAATTTCCTGTCTTTCTGGAGCAAAGACACAGGAACAACCCTTGCACATCTTTTCCTGAGCGTGCCCTGTGCCTCCGAATTTGGGCTGTGAGGAGCAGAGCAACAGCTACTCCATTTCTGGTTTTGGTTGATGTTGATATGATGTGGTGGTTCCCTCCATTCTGAGATCACAGAACATTGGGGATTGAAAGGGACCTCAAAAGATCATCTAGTTCAATCCCCCCACCAGTAGCTATTGGGTTGATTGAAAGGGACCTCAAAAGATCATCTAGTTCAATCCCCTCACCAGTAGCCGTTGGGTCGTAGTTTTGGGAACCTCAATACAAGAAGGACACCGAGGGGCTGGAGGGGGACCAAAGGGCAACCAGGTTGATGAAGGGTCTGAACAAACTTTATGAGGAGCAGCTGAGGGAGCTGGAGCTGGTTAGTTTGGAGAAAAGGAGGCTGAGGGGAGACCCTATTGCTGTCTGCAGCTGTCTGAAAGGAGGGTGTAGAGAGGTGGGGGTTGGTCTCTTCTCACAAATGACAAGTGACAGGACAAGAGGAAATGGCCTCATATTGCACAGGGAGAAGATTAAGTTGGACAATGGGAAAAACCTCTTCCTGGAAAGAGTCCTCGGGCCTTGGAACAGGCTGCCCAGGGAGGGGGTTGAATCACCATCCCTGGACGTGTGACACAGGGACTGTGCTCTGCACCTGGAGGTTCAGCTGCTCACTGATCACCCTGATGGTGGGTTTGCTGAGGCATGGGTGCCGTTTCTAGGTAACATTTAAAAGCACCTTCTAGAATATAATCTCCTGGATGTGTGGCCTTTAAAGACATTTTCAGATGAAGGTCTTCTGTGTTAGCTGCTAGTCACTTGCATGTCCTTTGCTTACAGCACATCCGGCGGGTTACGGTGGAACAGATCATGGTAACTCAGCACAGCACTTTAGAGAAGCCTCTTCCATTTGTTTTGTCATTTAAATTAACCTCATCTAATCGAGCCTGTCACCTTTACCTAAAAATATAACAGCAGTCACACCAGTGGTTGGACTTGATGGTCTTTAAAGGTCTTTCCCAACCCAGACGATTCTGTTACCAGGACGTTATGTTGAGAAATGGGCAAGCAAGTAAAAGAGAAATGACTGGTGGTGGTGTCTCGCAGCAGAATGGCTGCATAAATGGATTTAGGAAGAGACCTTGAGCCTTCAGTAAGAATTTGCAATATTGAAAAGGACAGCAGATTGTAATGAAGATACCAAGCTGTCCAGGTTTTAATGGAAGGTGAGTTTAGATGCTGAGGGATGGGGTCATCACCCTCCGTTAATGCTCTGCTCAGAGACTTTGCTACGACTGTGCAGGAGCACAAACACGTTGCCCTATTTAGGGAACTTGGTGATGGATGAAATCAGTCAATGGACTAAACAATTTCCTAGGTGATTCTATTTATGAACCTGCTAACATACATGTACTCATGATGCTCTCACCAATTCCATTCCTTTCAGTTTTTCTCAGTGGGTTTTCCTCTGTCCAGTTCTGGGCCCCTCAGCTCCAGAAGGACACAGAGCTGCTGGAGAGAGCCCAGCACAGAGCCACAGAGATGATGAAGGGAAGAGAGCATCTCCCTGATGAGGAAAGGCTGAGGGAGCTGGGGCTCTTGAGCTGGGAAAAAGGAGACTGAGGGGTGACCTCATTAATATTGATAAATGTGAAAGCTGGATGTCAAGAGGATGGAGCCAGGCTCTGCTCAGGAGCATCTAATGATAGGACAAGTGGCAATGGGTGTGAGCTGGAACAGAGGAGGTTCCAGATCAGTCTGAGAAGGAACTTCTTCCTGGTGAGGGTGCCAGAGCACTGGAAGGGGCTGCCCAGGAGGGCTGTGGAGTCTCCTTCTCTGAAGAAGGATTTTCCACACAGTTATGTTGCAGTGGTGTCCTCCATCAAGGGTGAAGTAATGAAATGAGATGTTTTTCATGTTCCCTCAAAAAAGAGGTGCTCTGCTCCATCAGCTGCAGGACCCTCCCTCCATTTCCTTTCACAATAGCACCCAGACTGGGAGGAGGATGGGGAAATGGTGACTGAGCCTAGAGAAGAATTGGAACCCTCCATGTCTTCCTGCATGTTGGTCTGGAAACTCTTTGGGGCTGTCCCTCTCTTCCCCAGTTGCCCCCAGTCAAGAGATTGGACTAGATGATGTTTTGAGGTCCCTTCCAATCCCTAATCTTAATTCTATGATTCCCACTTTGAGGTTATTTGTGAAAAAGCAGAGCTGGGATCTGAGTTACAGACACTAGAAGCTCTTTGCCCCTTTCGTATGAAGGGCTGCAGTGGACGAGTTTGTGTTCTCCAGACTGGGTCTGAAGCCTGCCAGGTTCATCACTCACTCGTGAAATTGCTTCTATGTTCAAGAGGAAACATGAAAAGAGCAGACACAGCCATACCCCTGAAACTGATGTGGCTTTTGAAAGCCTGATACTGCTTCAGAAACAGGTGGAGAGCCCTGTGCCTTCTGCATGACGTTAACCGCTGCTCTATCCCTCTTCAAGCTCAGATGAGGCCAAGGAAAAATCATAGTTAGATGAGGATGGCCCTTGTTTTATTGTTTATTGCCAGAGAAAAGCAAACAAAATCCAAATCCCCTTTTCACCCCATGGAATCCAATTGTATTCCTGTACCTAAGCCAATCAATGCCAGTGCAAGCCAAAAGGAGGCTAAATTAAACCACAAATCATCACGTTCGACACGACGCACTCAAACAGCTTTCAACGTCTCATCTAGGAGCTAATGAGAGATGATAATGTGTTTTCTGAAGTCACTGCTGGCTAAAAGCTTCTCGGGGTGTGCTCTGCCAAGTATTAATGAAACCAAACGTCATCGTTGCTCCCTACATCTGTTTTATCTGTGTCTCAAGTAATACAGCTAAAAAACCCCCAAGGCTTGAGCTATTAATTTATTAGGGTTTAGTTAGTGCTGGAAAGGCGGAGTGGGCCACCGAATCTTCACTTGGTGCTACTAGAGGGTTAAAGGGAGTGAGGGCTGGTGGCTGAGGATTGATGGCTTTATTAATGCAGTCCTAAGAACAAAAGCGAGCGCTGGTGTTTGGTACACGGAGCAGCTCCTGAATGCAGCTCCTAGACAAGCAGGAATGCTAATAGGAACACTAATAGGAATGTTTTTGTGCATAGTAATTGACTTCCTTTGCATACATAATGCATTCAGATTGCACGAGCCTCTGCAGCGTACCTTTGGAATAATCAAGCCCTGGGCATGAGCAGAATCACACAGAATCACAGAATGCTGGCGACCTCAGATCATCCAGTCCAACCCCCCTGCCAAAGCAGGATTCTCCAGATCCAGTCGCACAGGAACATGGCCAGGTGGGTTTTAAATGTCCCCAGAGAAGGAGACTCCACAACCCCCCTGGGCAGCCCCTTCCAGTGCTCTGTCACCCTCACCGAGCTGTTCCTTCTCATATTGATGTGGAACCACCTGTGTTCCAGCTCACACACGTTGCCCTTGTGCTATCACTGGGTGCCCCTGAGCAGAGCCTGGCTCCATCCTCCTGACACCCACCCTTTCCATATTTATCAACATTCATGGGGTCACCCCTGAGTCTCCTTTTTTCCAAGCTCCAGAGCCCCAGCTCCCTCAGCCCTTTCTCACCAGGGAGATGCTCCACTCCAACATCTTTGTGGCTCTGAGCAACGTGGAAGAAGATGTTATAGATGCAGCTGTGAATCCATATAATCACAGAATCATAGAATCAATAGGGTTTGGAAGGGATCTCGAAGGTCATCTAGTCCAATCCCCCTTGCAACAGCAGGATCACCCAGACCAAGTCACACAAGAACACATCCAGGTGGGTCTTAAGCGTCTCCAGCGAAGGAGACTCCACAACCACCCTTCACTAAGTCTTTCAGGGTCCTAGTGTTCTACCCTCAAACCCATCAGTTACTCACTAGTCATCACTCCCCTTCTCATTGCCATCAGAAAGCGCTATGGGCTGATTTGGGTGGTTTCTTTAATTCAAGGCTGGCACGTCTCTGGAGAAAACTCCTCTGTATATAAAGCCCCATTTTTCAAGAAAGGAATAAAACAATCAATATCTGGGTCACCTCTGCTCACAAACACCTTGTTAAAACCTCATTCCTTTTGCTCCAGCTCTGACTCAGCTACCTGCGCGTGCCTGCTCCGTTCCAAAGCTGCCTGTCTGCAGCTCCACAGCCTGTAAGCATCTCCTCTCAGGCTGCTTTGACAAGATCCCCCTCCTTGCTGCCCCGTACACACTTCTGGAGACTGGTTTGGTGGAACAGCTATTCCCTGGGCTCGCATTACGTGGCAGGTTACACAGAAGTGCTGCTTGTTTACGAGTGCTTTAACTGGAGGTGAGGATGAGAAGGGTCCCAGAGCGGTGCCACCTGACGGGAATGAATCCCTTCTACACTTAGGGCAAGGGACCCTGGGTTCTTTTGGTCTGCTGTGGGCACAAAGGAGTCAGAGGTCTTTGGTGTGTAAAGGAGGTAATTCAGCTCTGCTAAATCATAGAATCATCAGGGATTGGAAGGGACCCCAGATGCCAGACTCTAAACCTCCCTTGTTACTGTTCATTCAATGTCTCCGCTCCCAGCTCTGCAGCCTGTCCAGGTCTTGCTGAATGACAGCCCAGTCTGCAGGGGTGTCAGTGACACCACCCAGCTTTGTGTCACCAGCAAACCTACTGACAGTGCATGCCAATCCCTCATCAAAGTCATCAATGTATAGTTTGAACAGGACTGGTCCCACCATGTTCCTGTGTGACTTGATCTAGGTGATCCTGCTGTGGCAGGGGCATTGGACTGGATCTTTCAAGGTCCCTTCCAATCTCTAATGTTCTGGACTTCGTGAGACCTGGCTGCCACTTTGAGTGAGGAGGGAACAGATTCACCTCTGTGGCTTTATCCAGTTGAAGCCTTCTCACAGGCACAAGCCCAGCTAAAGCAAAGGAACATCACCCACTGACTGTCTCCAGTCCAGTTCAAAGATGAGAGGCTAATCCTGATTGAATTAATGGATTTACAGCATCAGAACCAAAGGATCTGCATGAAGACCCTCCGATTGCTTTCCACTCAGTATCAATAAACAATAACTGTTGTTTGCTGTTCAAACTCTGCTCTAACCCTTTCTGACCAAACACCATTAGACCAAGAGGCTCCATGAGGGATAATACTGGTGCATTAAGCAATACTCGTTCTACATGCACCATAAATCTGGTGTAAAAGCCTCCATAAACCTCTTTTTACAAGGGCACACGGATGCACCCAGCTCTGATGGGTGTCACGGGGAGCCAGCACCATGAAACGACGTCGCCTCAACATCCAGCTGCTCCCAGGGCGTTAATAACAACCATGAAACCTCAGTGCAAGTTATGAGGGTGCTTAAAAAACATGATTTAAGGGAGAATTTCCACAGGCATGAAGATTAACGCGAGCTCTGTGGTTGGCTGGAGGACTGGAGGACTCTTGGCTGTCTCCAAAATGAGTTGTCAGTGTTGGACACGGGTGGACATCAAATACAGCACAAAGGGAATAAACCAACACCTCACAGTTAAATGCCTGGAAGGACTGAACTTATCAAACGCCCTTCTTCACATCCCTGAATTGCAAGTCTGCATCTTCAGTTCCCATTTAAAAATCACAGAAAGTTAGGGATTGGAAGATCACTTTGAAAGATCACCCAGGCCAGTCCCCCTGCCAGAGCAGGATCAGCTAGATCCAGTCACACAGGGACATGTCCAGGTGGGTTTGAAATGTCTCCAGAGAAGGAAACTCCACAAGCTCCCTGGGCAGCCCCTTCCAGGTTGTAGTGAGGCTGCTGCTGGGCTCTTCTCCCAAATTACTGATGATAGGATGAGGGGAAATGGCCTCAAATTGCATCAGAAGATCTTAGGAAGAAGTTCTTTGCTGAGAGAGTGGTTGGGCACTGGAAGAAGCTACCCAGGGAGGTAGTAGAGTCCCCATCCCTGGAGGTGATTAAAAATCGAGTAGCCAGAGTTCTTGAGGCCATGGCCTAGGGGTTAGGGAGCTGTTGGGCTGAGGGCTGGACTTGCTGATCCTGGAGGTCCTTTCCAGCCAGGATGACTCTAGGATTCTGTCCACATAGCTACCTCCTGTTTCTTTTACATCAATGACTCCTCACTATTCAAAGAAAGCTCCTAAAGAGGCATGAACTCAAGAGACATGAACGCAAGAGACATGAACTCAAGAGAGATGAACTCAAGAGNCAGGTTGTAGTGAGGCTGCTGCTGGGCTCTTCTCCCAAATTACTGATGATAGGATGAGGGGAAATGGCCTCAAATTGCATCAGAAGATCTTAGGAAGAAGTTCTTTGCTGAGAGAGTGGTTGGGCACTGGAAGAAGCTACCCAGGGAGGTAGTAGAGTCCCCATCCCTGGAGGTGATTAAAAATCGAGTAGCCAGAGTTCTTGAGGCCATGGCCTAGGGGTTAGGGAGCTGTTGGGCTGAGGGCTGGACTTGCTGATCCTGGAGGTCCTTTCCAGCCAGGATGACTCTAGGATTCTGTCCACATAGCTACCTCCTGTTTCTTTTACATCAATGACTCCTCACTATTCAAAGAAAGCTCCTAAAGAGGCATGAACTCAAGAGACATGAACGCAAGAGACATGAACTCAAGAGAGATGAACTCAAGAGGCATGAACTCAAGAGACATGAACGCAAGAGACATGAACTCAAGAGAGATGAACTCAAGAGGCATGAACTCAAGAGACATGAACGCAAGAGGCATGAACTCAAGAGACATGAACTCAAGAGAGATGAACTCAAGAGGCATGAACTCAAGAGGCATGAACTCAAGAGACATGAACGCAAGAGGCATGAACTCAAGAGAGATGAACTCAAGAGGCACGAACTCAAGAGGCATGAAGGGGTGATGGACGCTGTTCATCACATTCCTAATTCACAGTGCATGGCAGCAGTAGGTGATTATGATATTGACTGCCCTAGGAATAATAAATAAATCTGTGAATCAACGTGTCAATAGACAAATAAATAGATGGATGCAGGTAGGAACATAAACCTAAACCATTTGATTGTGTTTCATCGAGCTGTCTTTGGTCCAGCTCCAATCACTTACGGGTCTTTCTTGGAATCAGTCAGTACTTTTCCCAGCTACTCCTGTAGAGCGACAGCGTGTCAGTGTCTTATGAACCTGTTCCTCTTGCATTTCGATCAGATGGAGATAAAAATAGAGAGAAGGGTTCTGAGGAGAGCTCTAGTGCTTTCTGAACTACACCCCTCTGAGCAACTCTGCTGAAAAAAGATGGTTAATACTGGCTGTGATGCCAGATCCCAGCTTGGCCGTAGCTTCCCTGTGTAAAACTTTTAAGTCTTACATAATGTGCTCCAAATAGAGAGGAAAAGGATCATATTAAAAAAAATAAACCCCACAAAAGTCTTCAGACCTTCGTGTGTGGTGTCTGTGTCTTTTTCTCCTTCGTTTCTTCTCTGCAAGCCCATCACAGACCGATTCACAGGGAGCTCAGCTGAGAATCAGCAGGTTTTAGCTCCTGAAAGTCACCTGTAATTCTACAGAGGGCCTGAGCCAACCAGGAGACCCTCAGCAGCTGCATATTAACAGTTGATTGAGAGGGGTTCTCCTCCCCCTCTACTCTGCCCTGGGGAGACCACATCTGGAGTGTTGTGTCCACTTCTGGGCCCCTCAGCTCCAGAAGGACACGGAGCTGCTGGAGAGAGCCCAACACAGAGGCACAGAGATGATGAAGGGAGGGGAGCATCTCCCTGATGAGGAGAGGCTGAGGGAGCTGGGTCACTTGAGCTGGGAAAGAAGGAGCCTGAGGGATGACCTCATTAATATTGATAAATATGTGAAGGGTTGGTGTCAGGAGGATGAAGCCAGGTTCTGCTCAGTGGCACCTAATGATAGGACAAGGGGCAGTGGGTCTGAGCTTGAACAGAGGAGGTTCCACATCAATACAAGAAGGAACTTCTTTCCAGTGAGGATGACAGAGCACTGGAACAGGCTGCCCAGGAGAGTTGTGGAGTCTCCTTCTCTGGAGATGTTTGGAACCCACCTGGACATGTTCCCATGTGACTTGTTCTAGGTGATCCTGCTGTGGCAGGGGGATTGGACTAGATGATCTTTGGAGGTCCCTTCCAATCCCTAACGATGCTATGAGTCTATGATTCTATGAACATTTCCCTCATATTGCAGAGGGGTTAGACTAGATGAACTTTGAAAGTCCCTTCCAACCCAAAGTGTTCTAGGATTCTAAGAGGCTTGTTGCAAGATCAGGTGATTTTCACTTCCCTAAAACCAGCGATTTCCAGTGTCTCATAAAAAGCAAAGCCTGCGAGAGCCTGGATTTTGGCTCGGCTGGAAGTGTTGGCAGCACTTGATCCCATCGTGCTGCTGCAGTAGTGCTGGCTCCTCCTTACAGGTGGAAGAACTCGGAATAGCTGGTGCAGCTCCTGCCCCCCCTGACTCCCCCAGCCTTCTGCCATCCCTCCAGCAGATACTAAATACAGTGTCATGAATCAGAGCCTGGATCCGGAGCCACTAAAGTCAGCGGCAGCCTTGCTTTCTGGAGACATCTGGTCCAACCCCCCTGCCAGAGCAGGATCCTCTAGACCAGTCCCACAGGAATATATCCAGGCAGGTTATAAACATAAGGGATTGGAAGGAACCTTGAAGGACCATCTAGTCCAACCCCCTGCCAGAGCAGGACCACACGTGGAACAACCCCGTGCACAAGACATTTATCTGCTCGTACTGTCCCCAAAGCCACAATTTTGCTGTGAATTCAGAGACTGAAATTCCAAAACCCACAAGTCATTGAATGGAGCCTTCGAGGGCCTTTTTGAACATTAAAAAGTGGAATCAGTGAACGTAGCTGACTGCTTCCCCCCAAGAGTTCCAGGCATGGAACAGCAGCAGCAGGGATGGTTTGTTTTGCCCTGATGCAACAGGAGACCCATAAACACGTGGGAGGCCAAGTTCTTCCCTACATTAACTGCTGTTCTGCAGCCCCTTGTCACAACACCTGGTGAAACAGCTTTTCCTTTGGCAGGTGACACCCTAAATTCAGTGCCACCGTTACGGTGCTGCCGGTAGGTTCAGGACATAACTGCCAGAGAGAGCTCTGACGCAGCCTGCCGATGCAGAACCTAAATGAAAGATGTCATTTTCCATTGAAGAGAAAACATCCCCTCCAAGGTTGAAAATATCTCCCTTTTATTACGAGCTAAATGATCTAATCTGTGTGTAAGCCAAGAAATTTATAGCTGCTTCTATTCATGCAGTTCATAAAGGGCCCTGTTTGTATAAAGCAGGAGGTATTTATGCAAAACATCACCCAAAGCATAAGACACCAAAAAAAAGGAGGCACTGGAAATCTGGGGGGTTTTTACGTTGCAGATCTGCACTGACTCCCTTTAAAAATAGAAAGGGAATATTGAGGAAACAAGAGGAAAACCTCCCTGATGAGGAGAGGCTGAGGGAGCTGGGTCTCTTCAGCTTGGAGGAGACCTAGAGGTGACCCCATTAATGTCTATAAATATGTGAAGGGTGGGTGTCAGGAGGATGGAGCCAGGCTCTGCTCAATGGCATCTAGTGATAGGACAAGGGGCAGTGGGTGTCAGCTAGGACAGAGGAGGTTCCACATAAATATCAGAAGGAACTTCTTCACGGTGAGGGTGACAGAGCACTGGAAGGGACTGCCCAGGGGGTTTTTGGAGTCTCCTTCTCTGGAGATGTTTAAAACCCACCTGGACATGTTCATTTCATGTGTTACCACTGCTGACAGTAGGAAACAGGTGGCAAAGAGTAGAATCATGGATGGTTTAGGTTGGAAGAGACCTCAGACACCATCTAGTTCTGACCCACCCAGACATGGGCAGCAACACCTCTCACCAGACCAAGGTGTCCAGAGACCCATCCAACCTGGTTCTAGGGATGGAGCAGCCACAGCCTCCCTGAGCAACTTGTTCCAGTGCCTCAGTGCCCTCATAATAAAGATATTGTTTTTATATCAAACACAAATTTAGCCTCTTTTATTTTAAAACAATTAGTCTTTGTCCTGACACTAGGTTTCATCTTCCCTTTAAGACCACCCCTTAAAGGCTCCAATGAAAGACCCCAATAAGGTCTCCCCAGAGGCTTCTCCTCTCCCGGCTGGACAACCCCAACTCTCTCAACGAACTAAATGTGTAGGTTATGTTCCTCCCTGTGACTAGTTCTAACAAACAAGCTTTTCTCAATTCATTACTCACCTGCTGAATTGCTCGAGTGGAGCCATCCTTAGTCAGATGAGAAGCTTGACTCAGAACGCTGTGCACAGACAAGGCTGTTGATTAGTTGTACCTCTTCTGTTACTCATTCCTCTTGCTCGTTTGAAACAGGCATCTGGGGACAAAGGAGAAGATGATGATGTGGGATTTGAGTGACACCCCATGGTCCATGGTCAGTTCACAGAATGACAGTCTGAATGAGTTTCACGGGTATTTTTGAAAGCCTGTGGAAGAGTTTGTCATGGAGACCGTCTCATTCCGACAAGGAAAATTATTCTTGTGACTGTTGGCACACAGATACACAGAGACCATTAGGGGTTGGAAGGGACCTCCAGGGGTCATCAAGTCCAACCTCCCTGCTCAAGCAGGATCGTAAAACCTAGGGCAGGTCACATAGGGACCCATCCAGACAGGCATTGAAAGTCTCACAGAACCACAGAACATTAGGGATTGGAAGGGACCTCGAAAGATCATCTAGTCCAATCCCCCTGTCACAGCAGGATCACCTACACCAAGTCACACAGGAACACATCCAGGTGGGTTTGAAGTGTCTCCAGATAAGGAGACTCCACCACCCCCCTGGGCAGCTTTAATTCCTGAACTGCATGTGAAAGGAGCTGGCTGGCTGCTGTTGTGAGGCACAGACCCATCACTGGATTTATTTGCCTTCAACATTTCCTTGTAGCCATGGTTATCCTGGCGAATCGAGCGCCCAGGCTCTCCTCAACAACCCAATCGTTTTCAGCAGTGACAGTGAGCAAACCCCAGACAAGAAATGCTTCATGGAGCTCTGCAGGGAAGAGCCTGTGTGGCCGTTGGGGACAGGCTAGCGAAAGGAAGAGCGATGATCTGTGGTAGGAAAGGGATCAGTGCTTCAAATCTGCTCGTAATGAGCTCCTCCTGGTGTGACAAGTGTCACCTTTACTGCTCGGTTCCAGTGTGTGAGGATGGGGAAAGGGTGGAGGAAAGTGTCCTTCTCCAGGCTGAGGCTGTGGTATTTCTCAGAAATCAGAAGGGAGAATGCAGGGAGGTTGAGGTGGCAGCAGCTAGAAACAGCGGTGCCACACCAGCGAGCAGGAGAACTGTCAGGGGCTGTGCAGGGTGAAGACATCATTTCCAGGGGGCTCATTTCCAGAAACATACTCTGGGAATTACTTGTTACTCAAAGAGAGTTGGCAGGGGATGAGAATGTTGGTGGGAAGTGTCGGTCCAATTACTTTTGCCACGGATCCCCATTTCTAATGCTGCTGGGTGAGGCGTGATGCCAGCTGGCTCCGCTCCTGTCTAACTGGGAGTCAAGTTTGCTCACACCCAAAAACCAGTGCAAGGTCTCACAGAGCTTCATGAAGCTGGTTTTCAACCAACCCAGGAAGCAAGTGAGACCTTCCAAAGTGCTGGTGTTTTCACCTCTCCAAGTCCTGCTTTCAAGGTTGCCTCTGCCTCAAGAACTCTGCAGTCTGAAATGAAAGAAAGCAGATGTGCACAGTTCACACAGCTTATGAGGGTTGGAGGGGGCCTTCAAAGGCCATCGGGTCCAACCCTCCTACTCAAGCAGGCTGCAATTCACTGAAAAGCATAATCACCTAAAAGGCCCCAATCAGCTCCACAAAACCACATCCAGATAGGTCTGAAACATCTCCAGAGAAGGGGACTGCACATCCTCCCTGGGGAACCCCTTCCAATATTTAATAACTCTGACTGTAAAGAAGTTTTTCCTCATCTTGGGGTGAAACTCTGTGTTCTTATCTATCTATCCATCTATCAATCTACCTACCCATCTATTTGTCTACCTACCTATCTACCTATCCATCCATCCATCTACCTGCCTGTCTATTCATCTACCTAACTATTTATTTGTCTGTCTGTCTATCCATCCAACTATCTATCCATCCACCTATCTATCCATACATCCAACTATCCATCTATCCATCCATCCACCTATCTATCCATCTATCTATCCATACATCCAACTATCTATCCATCTATCCATCCATCCACCTATCTATCTATCCATCTATCTATCTGTCTGTCTGTCTGTCTACCTACCTACCTACCTACGTACCTATCTGTGTTCAAGAGGACCAGGAGGGCAAGGAAAGAATGAAACTATGCTGGTGGTAACGATGCAGCAGAGAGCTCACCAGTGTCAACTGTTGTATGAAGATTTTAAAGGGAAGCCTATGGATCATGTATCTGCCTCAAGGGCCCTCTCCCCAGCCAGGGCAGCACCCTGGGAACCCGTGGTATGAAGTGTTTGGAAGCTGCCACTGAAAGAGAAATGACAGGTAGGGGTATCTGTGGGGCTACTCAGGGCTGGGTTTTCTGACCTCAGCTTTCTCAGCCTGAAAACAGACCCAAACTGGAGCAGAAAAATAAAGTCATCATTTTCCTGACTCAGTTCATACTGGAGGGGTTATGAATTCTCCTCCCTTTGTGTTTTCCTGAGTTCAAACTGAACAAGTTTGGGCTGGAGGAAGTAGGAGAAGAATGGTTTCTAGTGTGATTTCCTGGAGATAAAGCCTGGACCTGAAGTGTGAGGGGTGTGAAAACGGTGAACTTTAGGGACTGATGATCTGAAGCACAGGGCAGGTCAGTGTAGGGGACTGGGCACTGAGTTCATACTAGTTCATGCTGAAGACAGATTATTTAGTGCTGTATCCAAGCACAGTGCCCTCCTCTTACCTTCCTGAACACCCCATCCCTATTGACTGAGGAAAGACTGAGCTGAGCCACAGAATCACAGAGTCACTGAACTCTAGGGATTGGAAGGGACCTCAAAAGCTCATCCAGTCCAATCCCCTGCCACAGCAGGATCAACCAGACCAAGTCACACAGGAACAGGTCCAGGTGGGTTTTAAACATCTCCAGAGAAGGAGACTGCTACAGCTGAGGCTGGGTTACACAACACACTTCTGAGGAGTCTGCAAGGCTGGAGGTGCCCCAGAAGCCTTCCCCTATCCTTGCTGGAGCTGACAGGATCTCACCCTGAGCCACGCAGGGATCTTTCCCAGCCATTCCCACATCCCCTGGGCAAAGCAGGCTCCCATCAAGGCTTCACTGAATAGGTGGGACCCCAGTTTCTTGAACAGAAGTCATGGAATCCTCACATATGGAGTTTTGATCATCACTACAAGGAACCCACGATGCAAGTCCCCAAGCCAGCAATGCCCCCTGCAGCGTGACCCCATCCAGGCAGGAGAACAATACCCCAGTCATCGTGTTGTTGTTATAAGTGTTTTCCACTGGAAGTAGCTGCAGGACTCAAAACGCAGTGACCTGTCAAGCCTGGTGAGCAGTCACCATGCAGGTTATTTCAGCATTTTCTTTCCCTTGAAGGACAGATGAAGCCACAAGACAGTGATTAAAAGCACTGGACATTATCACATCCACTATCCCCCTAGGACCACGGGCTATTTTCATTGCTTCCTCTACACTCCTACCGCCGCACAACCACATCCAAAGCCTCCCTCTACTCACTTCCATCAGTCCATTGTTCATCAAGTCACAAACACTCAGAGCTTTGATCAGTTCTCTAACAACAGGAACTTCTCCAGCTAAGATTTTCCCACAAGACTGCCAGAGCTGCGATGACAGCCCAGTTGGCCACACCAGCAACAAGCAAACCATCACTTCTGCTGGCCCTGCTTTTGCTTTTCGTCCGCTCCGGAGTCGGGCAGTTCAAACGTGACCGTAAGAGCGTCTGTGCTGCAGCAGTTCCTGTTCTGTGCACAAACCCCCCAAGGTCTCGATATCTGTGGCACACTGGCTGCTGAGGGCTCGAGCAGAGCGATTGCGGCAGACGCACAGCAGCCACCTTTCACCCGGCTGTTCAGAGGACAGCAGGAGCTCAGTGCAAACCAGCCTGCTCTGCTTCTCAGGCAGGTTTCCAGCTTCTACAGACTGTGTTCTCTCGTGGCTGTGTCAGTGCAAACACTGGAGTTCAGCAGTCCAAGGCTCGTGATAGGTCTGTGCTCAAATTCCAGATGTGACAGGTCTGTGCTCAAGTTCTGGATGTGACAGGTCTGTTTGTGGTAGGTCTGTGCTCAAGTTCTAGATGTGATAGGTCTGTGCTCANTCACTTCCATCAGTCCATTGTTCATCAAGTCACAAACACTCAGAGCTTTGATCAGTTCTCTAACAACAGGAACTTCTCCAGCTAAGATTTTCCCACAAGACTGCCAGAGCTGCGATGATAGCCCAGTTGGCCACACCAGCAACAAGCAAACTGGATGTGATAGGTCTGTGCTGAAGTTCTGGATGTGATAGGTCTGTTTGTGGTAGGTCTGTGCTCAAGTTCTGGATGTGATAGGTCTATGTTTGTGATAGGTTTGTGCTCATGATAGGTCTGTGCTCAAATTCTGGATGTGATGAGTCTGTGCTCGTGCTAGGTCTGTGCTCTGGTCCCTCCCTGGAAATGTTGGACCTCTGAACAACCTGAGTAAGTGAGAGGTGGTCCCATAGCAATGGGGTTGGAACTAGGTCATCCCCTTTGACCTAAAGCTCTGTGATTCTGTGCCTGTGTACCTCCAATGGCTTCTAGTGGATCAGTTGCAGAACCAAAAGCAAAAAGCCAGTTAAAGATAAGGCTGCAAGCCTTACAACCCCACACGCTCATCTAACGCTCCTTCTCCACTGTGTGTGGAGAGCAGGAGGGAAAGGCACCGTGGGATAAACAACAGAGTCTCTCTGATTTGTTGTTACAGTCACAGCTCGATGCCTAAGCAAATAACAGAAATGATTAAGCCCAGGTTTATGTGAGATTTGCTTGGATTATTTAATGCCTGATAAAGTGCAAGTGCTGCTCCAAGCCTTTCTGTAACCAAGAGCGCTCACAGCGTCTCCCTCCTGGGGAATCTGGGTTCTAATAACATAATTCATCTCACTCTGTGGGGTCCCCAACAGCAGGGTGCCAATTTGACTCTTCCTCCTGTTCCTATTTTCCTGCAGCCTGGAGGAATTCAATATTGCTGAGACGTCTGCAACCTGCCCCGAAGTTCAGCTGAAAGTAGCCGGCAGGTTCACGTGTTGTGGAAGACGCAGGTTCAAGCACGATTCAAGAGAATGATGGATTGGCAGACACTGGGAAGGAGACAGTGCCACCCCAGAAACTTAATTTCCCTTGGAAGTTAAGCGAATGTGGAAGGAAATTCAGATGCTCATTCACAGCAACCTCTAATACCCAGCTATTGCAGCCTCTGCTATTGTGACTCCTCTTCTCAGGCCAATTGAACAGCAGCCGTGCCCCAAGGGAGCACTTTGTGCCCTAAGTGCTCTGGAGACAGCAACAATAGGCTTCCACCCTAGACTGGAAGTTCTCACCTGTAGAACACTACTTCTCCCCATAACATCTCACTAACAATTAAATAGAAGCTTATCTTTTAATTTGCCTTTTCCAGGTTATTAATTTTACCCCACTGTGTATTACACACCAGTTGTATGAAGGTAGTCAGTTCCCTTGAGCTCCCACACTCCAGTTATGGATCCAGTTATGGATCCGAGGACTTTGCGGCACAGAAATCGTTTGTAACAGTCAAAGCTGCTACAGACCAGTTCAACAGGTGAGCTCTTCATTTTGCAAACAACTGCCTTCCAGTGATGCATCACATAGAAAACCAGGAGTAGTGCAGACCTGGGGTGCCATTGATCCAACTCCATCTTGGTGGCAACGGTAGAAAAGTGTTTTAACAACGTGTTTCTTTGACCCAGAGATGACGGGGGGATTGGACTAGATGATCTTTCGAGGTCCCTTCCAATCCCTAATGATTCTATGATAGAACTCACATCCACTAGAGAAGTAGACTAGCTGTCAGTTTACAAGGCACTGCTGAAGCTAGACCTCACGAGAGACTCAGACACCTTGCTCTTCATGGACATGCTCCTGTTTCCCCCTGTGATCCCACCTCAGGGCAGAAGGGATGTGTTACAGAGGGATCACTGAATCCCAGCCGTTAACACTGTTTCTGCTGAGGCAGCTGCACTCAGGTTTTTGGTGTTTGGTGCTTCACCAAGAAGCAAAATCAAGTTAGACACAAGGGGAAACATCTTAATGGAAAGAGTCCTCAGGTCTTGGAACAGGCTGTCCAGGGAGGGGGTTGAATCGCCACCACTGGACACGTTGCACAGTCGTAGACATGTGAGGCTCAGGGACAGGGCTTAGAGGTGGCCTTGGGACAGTGGGGGTAATGCTGGACTCAATGACCTTGAAGGTCTTTCACAATCTCAATGATCCATGAAAATCCCAGTGTCCAAGTGCCTCAGCCAGCGCCTCCCAAGGAGAACCCCAACAAGCAGCTCACTGAGCGTGGAGAAGACCTACTGCTAACAAGCAGGGAAAGCAAAGAGCAAGGGAAGAAATACCAGCCACCCAGCCCTTTCCAGAGATCACACTTCTAAATCAGGGCTGTGGGCAAACACCTCCCTCTGTTTAGCATCCCAAGCCTCCCCAGAGATGAGGCATCTAAAAATGGCTTTGAAAGAATTCAGCAGTTCAGCCTCTCTCCTGCTTTTCCTCACAGAGTGAGTGACGAGGAGGGGATGGGGAAGCCGGGTAGTCACTACTCCTGGTTTGAAGTGCAGCTTTTCCTTTGTATGAGGAGATTAGATGCCTCTTCTCACGTATCCCAGCAACACATCCGCACAAGGTTTGAGATGAGGGAAGAGGAACAATATTTTCATAGAATCATAGAATCAGTAGGGGTTGGAAGGGACCTCGAAAGATCATCCAGTCCAGTCCCCCTGCCACAGCAGGATCACCAAGACCAAGTCACACAGGAACACATCCAGGTGGGTTTTAAATATCTCCAGAGACAAGAGACTCTGCAACCCCACTGGGCAGCCCCTCCAGTGCTCTGTCACCCTCACTGGGAAGAAGTTCCTTCTCATACTTATATGGAACCTCCTCTGTTCCATCTCACATCCATTGGCCCTTGTCCTATCACTAGATAACATTGAGCAGAGCCTGGTTCCATCCTCCTGACACCCACCCTTCAAATATTTATAGACACAATGAGGTCACCCCTCAGTCTCCTCTTCTCAGAATTACAGAACATTAGGGACTGGAAGGGACATCATCCAATCCCTTTGCCACAGCAGGATCACCTAGATCAAGTCGCACAAGAACATGACCAGGCAGGTTTTAAATGTCTCCAGAGAAGGAGACTCCACAACCCTCCCACTTGTTTTCTTGTTCTGATCTTCCTCATCGTTCTAACCTTTCCTTGTATTTTCGTCCTGTTGTAATGTCACAGAACCACAGAACATCATGGATTGGAAGGGACCTCAAAAGATCATCCAGTCCAATCCCTCTGCCACAGCAGGGTCACCTAGATCACAGAATCACAGAACATTAGGGCTTGGAAGGGACCTCAAAAGACCATCCAGTCCAATCCCCCTGCTGCAGCAGGATCTCATAGATCCAGCCAGACAGGAACACATCCAGGTGGGTCTTAAACATCTCCAGAGTCACTCAAATATTTGCTCCAAAAGATAAGAAGTGACTTCGTTAACGCATTTGATCAGTTGCTATGACAGAAGTAGTGGTTGGTAACTGCAGAATCACTGATAAAACCCAAGTGAGTGCTACTGTTTCAAGGAGTGGGCAATGCTGGTCATCGAACGGGAAGGGTGTAAGCCTTACCATGCTTGGCTGCTAGTGGGGATCGCAATTCATGGGTAAGAGATGAAATTATTCCAATGTGTGAAATGAAACTGCATCTCCAAAGGCTTAGTCAAAGTCTTAACTGGTCGTGTGAAACACAGGAGCAGGATCAGAGCTAGATCCACTAACCCAAGACAGTGGAAAACCAATACTGACCCTCAACAAACTGATCTCCCAACATACAGATCTTCAGCAACATCTGCAGACAGCAACCCCGCGCTGGACATTGTGTGTTAGAGCCCCCTGTGATGAGCAGGAAGCTTTAGACTCGTTAAACAGCTCCTTCAAAGAAAAGCAGGGCTGTTGTACCGAGAGAAAATTAGGCGGGAGGGACACGAGGACTAGATGTAAGTGCCAGGAAAATCCCAAAAAGAGCTGTAATTAAACATGAGGCCAAGCAATTAAATCTGGCACGAGAGTTCCTCAGGAAACACAACCATGTGTTTTGCTCCTTATCTGCTCCACATAAATAATTTAGAGCACACGCTGATTAATTATCCTGCGTTCGAATGCCGTCGTTAGCTGGGGAGCAGAAACATGCTGTGGTCCTCTCAACTCACGTTGGCAGAACGTGAGCTCCGCAGGTGAAGGCACCAAAATGAACCATGAGATTATTTCAGATTAGTCTGACTTGGGAAACAGCTATTAGCTTGGATGTCAGAAGCAGTGACTCTTCTGAGCAGCAACACTGAGGTTGACTCCCCATTCCTCATCACAACCACTGGTATTCCTGGTGATGGAACAGGCTGTCCAGGAGGGTTGTGGAGTCTCCTTCTCTGGAGAGGTTTAAAACCCGCCTGGATGTGTTCCTGTGTGACTTGGTCTAGGGGACCCTGTTGTGGAAGGGGGATTGGACTGGATGATCTTTCAAGGTCCCTTCCAATCCCTAATGATTCTCTGATCACAGAAAAGCTCTGAGTCTGGGAAAGGAGACTTCATTACTTGTGGAGTAATCCTCCCCTTGGAGTGGAGGATCTTTTGAGGTCCCTTCCAATCCCTAATGTTCTGTGATTCTGCCATTTAGCTCTTCCAAGCACTGCCTCTGCACTGCTGGCTTTCAAGCCAAAAATCAAACCAAGGATTAAAATACAATCACGCTGGCAAATCAGCTCTGCACTTTCTTCTTCTGAGACACAAGGTTTTGCACCCCCTGAGTGACGCCCAGCGATGTGCAGTCGCTTAAGCCCTCCTCTGAGACGCAGCATAACGCTCCCAGCACGACAGAGTCAGGCAAAGACCTCGTTACGCACGGATGTGACAGAAGGGTTTAGTGCAACAAACATCGGATGTTCAGATGGGAGCTCGAGTCGATGCTCTTGTGCCTCCCCGACAGCTGGGTGCAGACGCAACCTTTTTACAAGCCTTCAGCACTGGGATGAAGTGTCCTGCTCCGCTGCTGCTCCCCGTTGTCTACACCAGCTAAAACTACCCGAGTAGCTGCTGTTACCCTTGGAAACCATCAGCAGAAAAGCCTCTCTCCTGCTGTGAGATGAAGTTTTACATGAAGTTCGCTGTCTGCGTTAGATCCACGCTCTAGGATGTGGAGTTTGAGTTAAGAACTAGTGCGTGGAGCTGAGGAAGGAAATATTCTACTGCCTCCTGCCAACCTCTGCACCTCCTTACCCGGGTCACTAAGTTCTCTGCTGCACATGGTCACCTTCGTGAGGAGCTGCGATGACTAACCCCCACCTTCTCGCTCGCTTTCTGGAACCAGAGTGTCTGTCCCGCGGCTCCGAGTCGCAGCCTTGACTGCAAAGAGCAGAACCGAAGGCTGCTCCACGTTTGCATCCAGCACATGTCTGGATCGTTTTCTACACCAGAAATAATTAATCTTCCGGGGAGCTGTTCCTTCGACCTAATGGCTGCTTTGGGAATTCAACTCCCCCGGCCTCCTTCCAGCAAGTCATTAGAGATTAGAGAGATGAGAGAGTAAAGTTGACAAGAATCTTGCCTCTCGCTCCAGCTGCAGTAGGTCGGGGCTGTACTCGATCAGCAAAGCCCCTTGAAGGGGTTTTGACGTGAAAAGCTGACTTGCTCGTGGAATCTATGAGTAGGAGAAGAACTTACATGCCTTTGGCTTGTGCCTTGGATCAACTTCTCTCGCAACGAGTCCAAAAATTTATTGTTCTGATCATCTGCAGCAAATAATGCTAAATTAATCCCATAAACCCTTACGAGTGAAATTATACAACACGGTAATGAAATGCAAATGCCCTCGTTCATTAGGCTCATCCATTTCAATTGCACCTCCAGCACCCGTCCCAGCAGGGACTGTTAATCACACAGCAGCGTGCGGAAGAGAATATATTATATTAATTAAATAGCCACATTATGCAGCTGGGTGCTGAGCTGTGCCCATGGAATCCAACATCCAATGCTTGTTATTATTTTTATTAGAGCAACAGGAGCCTCTGCTCACGGAATTTGGGGGGGGAACGTGGTGTTGTGTTGACGTGCATCGCAAATAAGCGCGGAAGAACAGCCTGGTATTTCTAGTTATAACAGTGTTCTCCCAATGAAACCTCTGCATGAGTTCACAGAGTGGGGATCCTTCAAAGGGTTCCACCCATCGAGTCCAACCATCAACCATTCTATAAATATGAGAAGGAACTTCTTCACGGTGAGGGTGACAGAGCCCTGGAACATTCTACCCATCGAGTCCAACCATCAACCATTCTATAAATATGAGAAGGAACTTCTTCACGGTATCTAGCCCTGACAGACCACTAGGTTTTAGTCTCTGATTTTCCACACTTAATAGAATCATAAAGGGTGGAAGAGACCTCCAAGGTCATCAAGCCAACCTGCAGTGGTTGAAACACCATTCGCGTTGCAGTGAAGACTGCAGCCACGACAGCCCGGTCTGGTGTCTTCACTGATTCATGAATCAGCTGTAAAACATTGCTCTGGTTTTGAACCAAGAGGACATTTCTAGTTGGAAGCCACTGCTGAAACCAGGAATCTCTGTATAAATGCATCAGAGCCACGTTGTGTTCATNGGAGGATCTTTTGAGGTCCCTTCCAATCCCTAATGTTCTGTGATTCTGCCATTTAGCTCTTCCAAGCACTGCCTCTGCACTGCTGGCTTTCAAGCCAAAAATCCAACCAAGGATTAAAATACAATCACGCTGGCAAATTAGCTCTGCACTTTCTTCTTCTGAGACACAAGGTTTTGCACCCCCTGAGTGACGCCCAGCGATGTGCAGTCGCTTAAGCCCTCCTCTGAGACGCAGCATAACGCTCCCAGCACGACAGAGTCAGGCAAAGACCTCGTTACGCACGGATGTGACAGAAGGGTTTAGTGCAACAAACATCGGATGTTCAGATGGGAGCTCGAGTCGATGCTCTTGTGCCTCCCCGACAGCTGGGTGCAGACGCAACCTTTTTACAAGCCTTCAGCACTGGGATGAAGTGTCCTGCTCCGCTGCTGCTCCCCGTTGTCTACACCAGCTAAAACTACCCGAGTAGCTGCTGTTACCCTTGGAAACCATCAGCAGAAAAGCCTCTCTCCTGCTGTGAGATGAAGTTTTACATGAAGTTCGCTGTCTGCGTTAGATCCACGCTCTAGGATGTGGAGTTTGAGTTAAGAACTAGTGCGTGGAGCTGAGGAAGGAAATATTCTACTGCCTCCTGCCAACCTCTGCACCTCCTTACCCGGGTCACTAAGTTCTCTGCTGCACATGGTCACCTTCGTGAGGAGCTGCGATGACTAACCCCCACCTTCTCGCTCGCTTTCTGGAACCAGAGTGTCTGTCCCGCGGCTCCGAGTCGCAGCCTTGACTGCAAAGANACCCATCGAGTCCAACCATCAACCATTCTATAAATATGAGAAGGAACTTCTTCACGGTGAGGGTGACAGAGCCCTGGAACATTCTACCCATCAAGTCCAACCATCAACCATTCTATAAATATGAGAAGGAACTTCTCCACAGTGAGGGTGACAGAGCCCTGGAAAGTTCTACCCATCGAGTCCAACCATCAACCATTCTACGAATATGAGAAGGAACTTCTCCACGGTGAGGGTGACAGAGCCCTGGAAAGTTCTACCCATCGAGTCCAACCATAAACCATTCTACGAATATGAGAAGGAACATCTTCACAGTGAGGGTGACAGAGCCCTGGAACGTTCTACCCATCGAGTCCAACCATCAACCATTCTATAAATATGAGAAGGAACTTCTGGAATCAGATGTTGACATCCTCAAGTCCTCTTAAAAATACTGAGACCAAGGGCTTATTGAAACCACAGGTTTCCCTCTGTGACACCATGATGTGAGAACTGTTGACCACTAACACCTGAAGAAAAAGAAGGGTTTGCATTTATCCACCACCACAGGTTTTAAGATCTTCATAGACGTGTGGTGGGGGCATCAGAACATCCAGGAAAAGGGCATCTAGCCCTGACAGGCCACTAGGTTTTAGTCTCTGATTTTCCACACTTAATAGAATCATAAAGGGTGGAAGAGACCTCCAAGGTCATCAAGCCAACCTGCAGTGGTTGAAACACCATTCGCGTTGCAGTGAAGACTGCAGCCACGACAGCCCGGTCTGGTGTCTTCACTGATTCATGAATCAGCTGTAAAACATTGCTCTGGTTTTGAACCAAGAGGACATTTCTAGTTGGAAGCCACTGCTGAAACCAGGAATCTCTGTATAAATGCATCAGAGCCACGTTGTGTTCATTTGCCAGATTCCCCTCACAGAAGAAGCACGTTGTTAAGAGCCCTTCATTTGCAGACCATTATGTCTAGATTGATAGTCATCTACATGAACCAAGAGCTATTCAATCCAAACTGGAGGTCTGGATTCATTTGAACAGGCTCATTGTGCTCGGTAGCTCCATAGCAGTTATTAAGAAGATTAATTAATAACTCTTTGCGTGCTGTCCCAACGCGTTGTTCCTGGCAAGCCACCCAGAGCTCCTCTGATGGATATGAAACCATCCAGGTCACCAGTGCGTGGCACAGATCGTCTGAGTGTTGGACTGGATCCTGATTTGTGGTGGAAGTAGAATAGGGTAGATATTTTTGTGTGTGCAGCAGCCAGTCCCAGCAATGTTCTTCCATGTCCCCTAGGAACAAGTTTCAGCTATCGTGAACATTGTGATGACCCTCTGTGAACTCCAGATCACACCAACCCACAGCATTTAGGGAAGTTGCCATATTTGTGCTTTCTAGGACCCAGCACAGGTTTTCCTCACACATTTGAGGGCAGCTGCTTGTCTGGTAGAGTGATCAATCCTTTATGATCTCACTCATCATTTCTCTATGACACCAGGAGCTAACAAAGCAATCACAGGGAGTCTAGAGGAGCGCCAGGGAATTGTTCAGGTTGGAAAAGACCCCTTGTGATCATCTAGTCCAACCATCCACCCTACTCTACAAGGTCACTCCTAAACCAGATCACCCAACACTACATCTAAGCAACTTTTAAACAAGGTAACTCAACCACCACCCTGGGCAGCCCATTCCGGTGCCTGACCACCCTTTCCATGAAGAATTTTTTCCTGATGTCTAGACTAAACCCACCCTGTTGAAGCCTGAAGCCCTTCCCTCTGGTTCTGTCGCTAATTACCTATGAGAAGAGACCAGGGAACTCCAAGGAGTTCATGCAGACAAAAAATAAGGAGCAAGTTGCCAGCAAAGTTCTGTTAATGACCTCATTTTGTCTTCAGACACTTTGAAAACATCACTTCTCAACCCATTTCTAACACCCCTTTCTGACACCTCATCTCTGCTATTCACTCAGCAGCCTAACGATCCTTTTGGCTTCTTCTAGAGCTGTAGGAAGAGGATTGTCAGGTCTCACCTGACTCAGCTATTCAGGTGGGGTGTTTTACCAGCTACAGTGGGAACTGGGTGGGCAGATTGCTATCAGCTTCAGTTTTAGACAGCCAGGTTTGATTGAGATGGACACCACCACCTTGTTTGAAGACTATATACAAGATACACAGCATGAGGAATTCGTCAGGAGGAATAAGCACAGCTAGCAAAAAACTCCAATTAACTAGGTGTGTGGGGGGGGTGTTTTCCTAGCTAGAAAGAGCAGATGTTGGAGGGAGTCCAGCACAGAGCCATGAAGATGATGAAGGGAGGGGAACATCTCCCTGATGAGGGAAGACTGAGGGAGCTGGGGCTCTTGAGCTTGGAGAAAAGGAGACTGAGGAGTGACCTCATTAATGTTGATCAATATGTGAAGGGCGGGTGTCAGGAGGATGGAGCCAGGCTCTGCTCAGTGGCATCTAGTGATAGGACGAGGAGCAATGGGTGTGATCTGGAACAGAGGAGGTTCCGCACTAGCATGAGAAGGATCTTCTTCCCAGTGAGGGTGACAGAGCCCTGGAAGGGGCTGCCCAGGAAGTTTGTGGAGTCTCCTTCACTGGAGACATTTAAAACCCACCTGGACATGTTCCTGTGGGCCTCTCCTCATAAGGGAGGTGCTCCACTTCCTCACCATCCTCATTGCCCTACACTGGACTCCCTCCAGCAGCTCCACATCCCTCTTGAGCTCAGCCTTTCCCCGTAAGGGAGATGCTCCACTCCCTTCATCATCCTCGCTGCTCTACACTGGACCATATAATCGTGCAGTACTTACAAATCAGGCTGCCTGGTGACTCCCATTGTGTCTTTGGAAAACATTTACAGAGGGAGAGAGCTCTGAGTGCTCTTCACTGAAAACAGTACCTGCTGAGAAATCCTGCTCTGGGAGCACAATGACACTGGATCTGCCTTGAGTTTACAGCTCGTATGGAAGAGTGACTTCTGGCTTACAAAGCTGTTTTACTCACGAGCTCACGGCTCTGAGCTGAGTGCTCTTGTGCAGTGTGCTGCACCACCAGTGTTCAAGGTTAGAGTCAGGCTTTTTCACATCAGAATACCCAGACCCCTCACGACTGATCCTGCCGTGGCAGGGGATTGGGCTAGATGACCTTTCAAGGTCCCTTCCAACCCCTGATGATTCTGTGATTCTACGACTGGAGAGAAGAAACTATCCCTGAGCAGAAATGGAGGGGTCTTGATTTTGCAGGGTGTTTGCAGAGGTGCAGTTGCTGTCACCTGCACAGTCCAACATCCCAGCAGTGACTAAAGGGCAGCTACAGCCTGACAAGTCATCTTAGGGCTGAAAGAAATGTACATGCTAGGACCTTGTGCAGAGCTGTGCAGCTCGTTTGTTGACCACATCTGGAGGAAGTAATGGAAGAGGAGCCATGAAGGACCACTCCAGAGATCAATCCATCTAGCCAAAAGCAGAGGCCAAGGGCAGAGTGTAGGAACAATAACTCCCCACAGCTATTCTCCTCACCTCCAGTCATCTGCAGCTCAAGGCCTTCTGGAGACAGCTGCAGTTCTTGTTTTATAGCACTGGCAGGCATCTCCTCAGTGAACTTTGCTGACATCTCCTAGAAACCCTGTAAACTTTGACACCCTACAGCCTCTGGTGGCCAGCAGTACCACAGTTAGAGCCCTGGCTGCATGAACAACAACTTTCTTTGGTCTCAACTGCCTTCCTCACGGCAATTTCACACATCCCACTTCTTTTCTTGGCAGAGATCAAGGCCAATCAATCCACATCCACCCTCTCCATGACACTTCTGACCTTACAGAACTCTGTCAGATGCCTCACAGTCAGTTATTTTTCACCCGAAGACTCTCAGTCCGCTGGGTTATTTCTGATGCAGAAGCTAGTCCACATATTCCACTGTCCTTGTGGTCTTCTTTGAAACCTCTCCTGCTCTACTAGAGCCCGTGTGAGATGGACAGCCCAGCACAACGTGTGTTACTCACGATGGCGAAGAGCGATGTGTACGCACGCTGTCGTAACGCCATGGAGACATTTAAAACCCACCTGGATGTGTTCCTGTGTGACTTGGTCTAGGGGATCCTGCTCTGGCAGGGGGATTGGACTGGATGATCTTTCAAGGTTCCTTCCAATCCTGGATGATTCTCTGATCACAGAAAAGCTCTGAGTCTGGGAAAGGAGACTTCATTACTTGGGGTGTTAAGTAATGAAGAAAAACCAAACACATCTGAACGAAGTCAGTGGAACAGATCACATGAGGAGCCCTTAACTTGTACAGAAGTACAGCTTCCAAATGTCTAATTCCACCCTGGCAATTTGCATCTTGATGTGCTGTTTTAATAATGTGTTTAATTACTTTGTGATGGACAACGGCTGTTAAAGCAGCAACTGAAAACTGCAAAATCAGAATTCAGGCGGACGCGCACTGCCAGACAGATCTTTGGAGACTTCCTCCTTGAAAAGGCTCAGCAGATGGGTAAATTGACAATGAAAAGCCATAAAAGACTTGAGGACTGTATCTTATTTTCCTCTGCCATCCTCAGTGCTGAAGAGTGTCGAGAAAACCCATCTGGATGCGTTCCTGTGCGACTCGGTCCAGGGGATCCTGCTGTGGCAGGGGGGTTGGACGGGATGATCTTTTGAGGTCCCTTCCAATCCTGAATCATAGAATAATTAGGGATTGGAAGGGACTTCAAAAGGTCATCCCGTCCAACCCCCCTGCCACTTCACTCTCCCTGTGAAGAAGTTCCTTCTCATATTGATGTGGAACCTCCTATATTCCAGCTCACACCTGTTGCCCCTTGTCCTATCATTAGGTGACACTGCTGCCTTTAGTCCTTTAATTGGCACCAGTACTTGAAGCTACTGAGGTTAGCTTGAGTTTCCTTCCTTGGTCCATCACAGTGCCAGGTTTTTGACTGCTCCTTTCTTCATCCAGAATGTTTTCACAGTTTATTTCTGGAACAGCTATTGCTCAGAGTCAGAGTGTTGGCTTCACTTTCTGTCACTTAACTGCTCAGTTTTGTGCATTTCTCCAAGTGACTCCTGCCAGAGTCTCTTCCCCATCCACTTTCCCATGAGGGTGTGCAACAGCTCCTTCTTCGTGTGTGACTCATGGAACCTCCGAGGCTGCTACTGTCCATTTGTCTTCATCCCAAATTGTAAAAACTCAAGCTTGTGTTTCTTTTGAGGTCACAGAACAGTTCCTCACCTGCATCGGTCGATACGAAGAGCACTGAAATAGACTCTGCAACGTACTGGGGATGCAATTTTTTGCCATCACCTCTCCCTGCACAGAACTGCATGTGAGAGATGAAAGGGCAGGTTTGGTGCAGGGTCAGAACAGAGAAGTGTGGATCACAGCTTGAGAGCTCTTGCTATTGACCTTGGAAAAGTCAGAACAGAGAAGTGTGGATCACAGCTTGAGAGCTCTTGCTATTGACCTTGGAAAAGTCAGAACAGAGAAGTGTGGATCAAAGCTTGAAAACTCTTGCTATTGACCTTGGAAAGGTCAGAACATAGAAGTGTGGATCAAAGCTTGAAAACTCTTGCTATTGACCTTGGAAAAGTCAGAACAGAGAAGTGTGGATCAAAGCTCAAGAGCTCTTAGTATTGACCTTGGAAAGGTCAGAAGATAGAAGTGTGGATCAAAGCTTGAGAACTCTTGCTATTGACCTTGGAAAGGTCAGAACATGGAAGCGTGGATTGTAGTTTGAACCCTCTTGCTACTGACCTTGCAAAGGAAGGATAAAACAAGCAGCTGAACATCTAATGTAGGGTTAAAACGATTCCCTCTGACTCCCCACTTTCAAGAGACATTACAGGACTGGGAAGTGATGATGACATAAGATTCTCTATGGGAGGAAAAGGCCCCTCAGAAGAAATTTAAAAAACCCCTGAGATTATTAGACCTGTCTGGCTAGTAGCTGTTAGTGCTCACACACAGAGAGCTCATGGTGTGCCTCATGGTGCCCTGTCATCTTCACACTCTTTGTCACCTACTGCAGAGGGATGACCGCTTTCATTACTCATTTTAATAACACGCTGGCCGCTGCGGTGGATGGTAATAAACACCTTCCCATCTGCCAGGACTGTTAAGAGGAGTAGGAAAAGAAGGCACCGTCCTCCCCTCTCAGTCTCAGCTCTCCTCCAAAGGGCACCAGCTAGTCCTGCCTTGTTTCTTCTTGTCTTCTGCCAAGCAGGAGATCGCAGGAATTCCTGTCTCTGAGCAGGCAGTAGGAAAACAATAGCAACGACAGCTGCAGTGGTTGTAAAACAGAATCTCTCAAACCATGGAGCAAGGGTGGGGGTAAAACAAGAACCCACAGACTCATATCTGCTCAAAGCAAAAGGGTTCTTTCTTCTGGGGCTCCTCAGTTCAAGAGGGATATGGAGCTGCAGGAGGGAGTCCAGCATAGGGCAACAAGGATGATGAAGGAAGTGGAACATCTCCCTTAAGAGGAGAGGCTGGGGGAGCTGGGTTTCTTGAGCTTGGAGGAGACTGAGGGGTGACCTCATTAATGTCTATAAATCTGTGAAAGGTGGGTGTCAGGAGGATGGAGCCAGGCTCTGCTCAGTGGTATCTAGTGATAGGACAAGGGGCAATGGATGTCAGGTGGAACAGAGGAGGTTCCATACAAATATGCCTCTTTGCCCTGCACTTGAAGGTTCTCAAGGTTTCACACAGAACATTAGGGTTTGGAAGGGACCCCGGAAGATCATCTAGTCCAATCCCCCTGCCACAGCAGGATCATCTGGACCAAGTCATGCAGGAACGCATCAAGGAGAGTTTTAAATGTCTCTATAGAAGGAGCCTCCACAACCCCCCCTGGGCAGCCCCTTCCAGTGCTCTGTCCCCCTCACCATGAAGAAGTTCCTTCTCATATTGATATTTCTTAGGAGTCCCTCCACAACCTGCATGGTCTGAACTTGCAGAACTACAAAGAGCAGAGAGGAAATGTTCCATGGGCACCTCAGGAATGAGTTCACCTGTCAGCATTGCTTCTTCTCCAAGTCTTCCTTTGGCCATACCCGGCATAGCTGCACAGGCTGCTTTTGAAAACTAAACGGTGCAGACAACGGAGCGCCTGCACTTCTGTCAGATGCTGACAGGATGGAGCAGGGCTGCAGATGACCGTCCAACACCCACGCTTTCCTTCCTAACTAGCATCTGAGCAAAACGTCACTCAATAATTAAAAAGCAGCCTTGAAACCCCAGCACACAGGGTTTTGCTGGATTTTCTCCTTTTTTAGTGGTTTTTTTTTTTGCAGGAACACAATAGCATGTTCAGCTGTCGTTCTGGTTCAGCCTGAACATTATCTGTGCGAGCACAGACAGCTGCAGGCATCCTTCACACAAGGCACAAGTCGTAAATGAGTTGGGTACTGCTGATATAATAGATGATTCAGAGAATCATACAATGAGCAGAGTCGGATGGGTTGGAAGGGACCGCAGAGATCATCCAGTACCATGGGCAGCGACACCTCTCGCCAGACCAGGCTGCCCAGAGCCCCATCCAACCTGGCCTTGAACACTTCCAGGGGTGGAGAAGCCACAACGTCCCTGTGCAACCTGTTCCAATGCCTCAGCACCCTCACAGGGAGGGATTTCTTCCTAAAGCCTAATCTACATCTCTCATCTTTCAAGCAGAAACCATCCATGTTGTCCCATCACTAGAATCTCTCATAAAAAAGTTCCTCTCCAGCTCTCCTACAGCCCCCCTCCGGTACTGGAAGGCTGCTATGAGAACCCCATGAAGCCATCCTTTTGTCTTGGTCTAGGAGACCCTGCTGTGGCAGGGGGATTGGACTGGATGATCTTTCCAGGTCCCCTCCAATCCCTAATGAATTCTACCATTCTATGACAAAAGCATGAGCTTCTCTGGCTATTCTCAAACACTGTAGGCACCTACAACATCTCCTGGGTGTTTTCCTAAAATAATTCATTAGAAAAAGCCATAAAACCATCAGGGTCCACAGGAACAAAAAGCTGGAAGACAACTAATTTCTTCCTGGCTGCAGCACCAGCCAGACACCTCCGTAGAGGTGGTTCAGGTGATGAAGGATTCTGCAGCTATAAAAAGAAAGGAGGAATTGAATCCATTGCCTTGGCCTGTGCAGGGGAAGATGCCATCATGATTTTTACAGATTGAACTGGTGACAGGACTAAAACTCCCCTTTCAGGGGTCATGGCTTTGTGAAGAGAAGGAGAAGTGACATTTTCTTCCTCCTTAAGAAAACCGGCACCGCGTTTGGCGCTGCGTTAGCAGCTCTGCCACCGCTTCAGGATAATGAATTTTGTCTCGGATGAAATTGATTTTGGTGTCTCCAATATAAATAAATCAAATAGCCTCAAGCATGGCTGACATCTCCAGCACTTCAGCTATTGTCTACCCAAATAAAGGAGCAGTGTTGCTCGGGACAGCTCGGAGAGAACATCCTCCTGCCTTCAACACCCATTAAAGGTTATGGAATCTATTCTCCCACAGGTACATAGGATGCCCCATGGGTCTATAGTATCTCTGATACACACCTGCACAAGAGCATCTTTAGCATGAAGAGGTTTGTACTTCTGTGCAATAGAAATGGTGGCTGGTTGTTCTCACACACCAAGGCAAATGATGTGATCACAGCAGCACTGACTGATCTGATGACCTATACAGCTCAAACGATGCACTGAGGCTTTTCATGATCCATGGCATCATAAATTACTTCCTACATTAACTGATGACATGAAGCACAGATGAGCTCCATGAGAAGCAGCCTATAGGAAGTTCTATTTTTATTCCTGAGCACAGAGCAGCAAGAGACCCTCCCCATTCCAAACAGTTTTGTGGCTGCATGCTGTTCAGCTAGCAAGGACTCACAGAATCACAGAACATCAGGGATTGGAAGGAACCTCGAAAGATCATCCAGTCCAATCCCCCCACCACAGCAGGATCAACTAGACCAAGTCACACAGGAACTTATCCAGGCAGGTTTTAAACATCTCCAGAGAAGGAGACTCCACAATCCCCTTGGGCAGCCCCTTCCGGTGCTCCATCACCCTCACTGGGAAGAAGTTCCTTCTCAGATTGATGTGGGACCTCCTTTGTTCCAGCTCACACCCATTGCCCCTTCTCCTGTCATTAAATGCCACTAAGCAGAGCCTGGCTCCATCCTCCTGACACCCACCCCTCACATATTTATCAACATTAATGAGGTCACCCCTCATTAATGTTTACAAGAGTCTCCTCTTTTCCCAGCTCAAGAGACCCAGCTCCCTCAGCCTTTACTCATCAGGGAGATAGAATTATTAGGGACTGGAAGGGACCTTAAATTACAGAATCATTAGGGACTGGAAGGGACTGGAAGGGACCTTGAATCACAGAATCTTTAGGGGCTGGAAGGGATCTGGAATCAGAATCATTAGAGACTGGAAGGGACCTCAAATTACAGAATCATTAGGGACTGGAAGGGACCTCAAATCAGAATCATTAGGGATTAGAAGGGACCTCAAATCAGAATCATTAGGGACTGGAAGGGACCTCAAAAGATCACCTAGTCCAATCCCCCCTGCCAGAGCAGGATCCCCTAGACATTCCACTCCCTTCATCATCTTTGAGGCTCTGCGCTGCACTCCCTCAAGCAGTTCTGTGTCGTTAACTTCAGTATTTATCATAATTATGCATTAACACCATGTTTACTTGCAGCACAGGACTAAACCCTTGTGATTATTAGAACCGCTCGCGTGTGCAAAAACGGCGTTCGGCTCCAAAGCCACGGAAAAGCTTCATGGTCAGGAGGACAGGTAATCAGGCAGAAACCCCCCCGAAAGGCGTTAGCACTTCTGTGCCGGAACGTTCAGCGATACGTGAGGAGCAAATAGCTATGGAAATCAGCCTCACGCAGGCAGGGTGGGGTGGGCAAACTCTGCCGCTGGTGTGGCCAATAATCCATGCAAATGGTGCCACATAATCTGCAAAAGCCGTTGACGATCTCTGCAGATTGCAAAGGGGGATTTCATCCAGGGTATCCTCGGTCGGCTGCTTTAGGTGTTTTTAGACCTCAGGCTGCAATTCGAGGGGGAAAAGCAAAATCCCTGTTTAAAATTCATTCTGAATTCATTTCCTCACATTTCTGCTCCTGAGCTGCTCCTTCGCTTTGATCTTCCTGGAATTCGCCAGCTGACAGGAGGTATCTTAATATGTAATTTAAAAAATGAAAACACACAACCTGCCCGTGAGCCCTGTCTCCTTTTTTAATAACCTTTCCTGATGATACATGAACCACTTGCTTTTTATTTATAATCAGCAAGAAGTGGTGGCTTTGAGGATTACTGCAGAGGTTGTGGTGCAGGGCTCTGCCTTATCGATCACGGGCGTGGAGCTTCCAATCAATACATGGAAGAGGGGACTAACTTAATAGACCTTAACACAGGTTGTGTCCCAATATTTTATCAGAAATGGCCTTTCATACGACACACGCCGCAGTTTACGTTTCCTGTCTTACAGGAGAGCCGCTACGTGAGTAAAGGATGGGTGGCAGAGTGGTTCGGGGCACTTGCAGGTGCTCTCCAAGAATGGTTTTGATGGTTGGGCGTTGGGCGCTGCAAGAGCTTTTTGAGTCACGTTTGGTAGCAGCTTGGTCCCATCAGAATGTTATTGCTCCCTAGCAAAATTAGTAATAAATCATGAAAGGCAGAAACACCCACATTTTGGTAGCCTGATCACACAATCACAGAACATGCTCTGGCAGGTGGATGGGACTAGATGATCTTTCAAAGTCCTTTTCAATCCCTAATGCTCTGTGATTCTGTGAANTTTTTATACAGATTTCTATATAGACAGACATATACAGATTTAATACACAGATAGATATCGATCTGTATATAGATTTATAGAGAGATTTATACACTTTCTGTATAGATAGACATATATAGATTTAATACACAGGTAGGTATCTATCTGCATATACATTTAGATACAGATTTATATGCTTTCTATATAGACAGACATATACAGATTTAATACACAGGTAGATATCTCTCTGTGTATGGACTGATACACAGATTTTTATGTAGATTTATAAATACATTCTAATTCCAGTAATGTTTCACTCTAGACATTTCTGTCTGCATCAAGTCAAAGATGAAAGTGATGCTTTAGCTCATCTGGGATGCTTCAAGAAACCCTCAGGAGTGTTGTTTCTCCAGTAAAAGATAGCGGTGCACGTTGTGGAGGCCCTATAAGATATTTACCCATTTTTCTTTGTTAGGTGTTTTTTCCCCCCGCGTTAATGTCTGCCTGGTGCATTTGGAAAGACAAAGGAACGCAGAAGGCAATACTAAATCTAAATTAAAGAAAACAATGTAATGAAACCAGAGGCTGGGTTGCAGGAAGCACTATAAATCCACACGGTGAAATTGGCATCAGGTTTTTTTCAGGGTTCCAAAAAGCCCCTCATCAGCAGCCAATTAGAGGGCAGGTACAATCCCAGGGAGCGGCGCTGCTGCACGTTCCATCAGGTAAAATTAATGTCGAAGGCATCAAGTGAAGCAGGCTTGACTAGAAGAGCAGAAGACTCCAAGCCCTGCCGTGATTACAGCAGATTCCTGAGCATCTTGCAATCAAGAGGGGCAGCATCTCCCTGCCGTTAACTCCCAAGGTCAGGCAGCGCAGGTTGAGGACCCCCCCCAGTTTATTCACGAAGCAGCTTCAGTCCAAAAAGCAACACGAGTGTTACTGCACAGTAATGATTTGGGATAAATTCGTACTAGTTACACACTTATTTTAAACTGATAAGGAATCAGCCTGGAGCAAAGGCACTTCAGGACGCAGCCACGTGGCTGCTATGACCAGCACAGCAGCAATAAAAGGCAGAATAAGAGACAGAAGCTGCAGCAAACCAACCCTCAAGTGGGTTTTATTGACAACAACAGTTAGCAAGAGGTCACAGCCCTGTTTGGCATCAAACCCTGTGACAAAGGCCATTCTGCCTTGGTGAAGTTATAAGGAAACAGGTCTCTTCAAACTCTACTGCAAACTCAAACCTAACCATCCCACCCAAGTCTCCCAGTTGATCATTGATGCATCTTAGGATCATGCTCAGCAAAAGCAGGGAAGTTCATGGAGGACAGGGGGATTGGACTAGATGATCTTTTGAGGTCCCTTCCAATCCCTAATGTTCTGTGGTTCTGTAACAGGTAATGGGAAGGTATATTCCAAATAAAAATCTTACTCTAGAATCACAGGATCCCAGAACGTTAGGGACTGGAAGGGACCTCAAAGGATCATCTGGACCAACCTTCCCACCATTAAAAATCCCACAAGCCGTTTTTGACTCTAGTCACAGACACAGCTACACACCACAGCCTCTCCTCATAGGACGCATGATCCAGTCTCATTCACCCTGCTGGCACTTTGCTGCACCCCCCGCCCCCCCGGTTTTTGCACATGTTTTTTGTGCTAGAGAGCCCAGAATCCACCCCAGCACCCCAGACGGGGCACGAGCAGCGCTCAACAGCGGGGAGCAACCACGTCCCCCTGCCTCCTGAGGACACCGTGATGCTGCACCACCAACATCCGACAGCAACAGGCAGCTCTGTCAGATTAATTTTTTGATGGAATAATGTTCACCCTCTCCTAATCTATTTCTGCTTCTCTGCAGATGGAAATAAAACACATTAGATCATAAAAAACTGAAATAGCTCAGGCAAATCACTTCTTCCATCTCCCACTCTCCTCCTTCAGTCAGCAGCCGCTCCGAGATCCCCGGCCGGGGGCTCTCTGCTGAATGCACAGTTCTCAGCGCTCGGGCTTTGACAGGTTTGCAGTGCTGTGGTTATAAAAAGCACTTGGAGCTCTCTGAGTCATGTGGGGAGGCACAGCAGCCAAGAGGCTCTATTCTGGGGACGGCGTCTCCAAAACGAAGACTTGGCCAAACTGCAGGCTGGAGGTTCACTCATCTGTTGCTCTAGACATGCTGATGAGACTGGGAGCTTGGAAAGGGTGGTCTTGGAGACCTTAGGAGATCACCCAGGTGCCCACTCAGTGCAGAGAGCTGTGCAGCTCAACTCAATGAAATTATTCATGACCTGTTCCATGGAATATAAAGAGATTGGACTAGATGATCTTTCGAGGTGTCTTCTGATCCCTAATGATTCTATGATTCTATGAATAGGGGCTCTGTCCTAGACTGAGGCTGCAACTCGTGAGGATAGTTCTGAGAGCACTGACAGATGTGCTGTCCCAAAATAGCTGTGAGACGGAAGAGGTTAGTTGATCAACCTGCTTGTTGCAGGGGGATTGGACCAGATCACAGAATCACAGGATATTAGGCATTGGAAGGGACCTCAAAAGATCATCCAGTCCAATTCCCCTGCCACAGCAGGATCACCTAGACCAAGTTGCACAGGAACCTTTGTGGGTCCCTTCCAACCCTACAAGGGTGACAGAGCACTGGAAGGGACTGCCCAAGGGGGTTGTGGAGTCTCCTTCTCTGGAGATGTTTAAAATCCACCTGGCCATGTTCCTGTGCGGCTTGGTCTAGGTGATCCTACTCTGGCAGGGGGATTGGCCTGGATGATCTTTTGAGGTCACTTCCAATCCCTAATGATTCTATGATTCTATGAATAGGGGCTCTGTCCTAGACTGAGGCTGCAACTCGTGAGGATAGTTCTGAGAGCACTGACAGATGTGCTGTCCCAAAACAGCTGTGAGACAGAAGAGGTTAGTTGATCAACCTGCTTGTTGCAGGGGGATTGGACCAGATCACAGAATCACAGGATATTAGGCATTGGAAGGGACCTCAAAAGATCATCCAGTCCAACCCCCTGCCACAGCAGGATCCCCTGGACCAAGTCACATAGGAACAGGTCCAGGTGGGTTTTAAACATCTCCAGAGAAGGAGACTCTACACCCTCCCTGGGCAGATGATTCCATGTTCTGTGATTCTACATCTCCATATGGCTGCGCCCTTCCCACAGCAGACCTGTTCTTGTAAATGAGAAATTATTCCATTATTTAATTCAAAATTCATTCAACATTTCCTTCCTTTTAAAGAAAATCCCACTTCAGCTATCTTCCTCACAGACTGAAACCCTTGATTTACTAGCTGGCAAGTCTGATTTGGTTTTTTAGTTTATCTCTAGAACCTGTTTTCTTTTGGATCTGTTTTTTCTACCAGGTTTCCTGCATTGAACAGAAACAGCTTTTTCTCTTTATTTTTTTTTAATTTCCCTCCTCTATTTCATTTATATTGAGACCCTTCTTGTTTTGGTCCCGATCCCCTTGCGGGAGAACTTAGGACATCTCCTACACTGGTTCAAAATGGAAAGGTATCACCCTGGAGAAGCCAGGCATCAAAACACTCAGAACTGAGAGACAATCATTCAAATGAGTCTTCTGTCACCATAGTAACCTTCCTTCCACAAGTGTGAGCAGGAGGAGGAAAAAACCCACCCTAACATGCTCTAATGTTATGAAACTGCATCTTATGATGATTTATTCATGACTTCTTCGTGCCCAGCGACGAGCACTGACACACCGAGCGCACCGCACCGGTTCTGGCTTCTCGCGGAAGGGGCTCGTCGGCTGATCCAAGGACAGTCAGTACCTGCTTCTGCAGCACAGAGTTTGCACCTGGTCTAGAGCACGTGAAAGAAATCATCATGTCTCCTCCAGCTCAGCACTCAGCTCTACCCTTCCAATTACCTTCTCGTCCAACGCGCGTTTTTCAGCTTAATCCTTCGCTATTATTAAATATTAATAGAGGTGACGTCTCCCTCCATCCTAATAAATTCTCCAGTTTTCCCTGAGTCTGCTCCTTTAGGAACCAGTCACTTTCAGTGTGGGGGGTGGAGTTGGGTCTGATATTGATTTGGAACATGATCTTATAAAGAATTACTCCTGCTCTTACACCTCCTCACAGCTGACAGCATAAATTAACTGAAGATAAGGCACCTCTCCCTGAGAAGAAATGGCCTTGAGCTCCACGCGCACAGACAAGCCTTCAGATTCAATTGGACCTTTCAAAGAACACAGCATGTTCCAGTAAAAAGACCATTTTATAAGGGCACTGCAGCACTGCTTCTTCTACACACAGAGCCCTACAGGACGGGGCTGGGGGCACTGAAACGTGCTCTAGGAGATCCTGCTCTGGCAGGGAGATCGGACTAAATCAAGTCCCTTCCAATCCCTAATGTTCTGTGATTCTGTGAAGACCACAGGACATGCAGCAAGGTACAAGAAACCAGCCTGACAACTCAAGCACAGCCCTAACGTCCTTTCTAAGAACTATTAGCTAAAATCTTCCCCAGGAATTCTGGTTCAAGTCATTGATCTTTTGTCTTCATGGGTCTGCAGCTCAAAAGAAGTCCAGTAAATAGGAGGCGATTTCCACTCATTTGACCCCTTTCACAGCTGCTCAGCCTTGTGCTCTTTTCCTCCCACAAGAAAGTCTGCAAAAACAACCTTGTAAGAAGCAAAACAACCCATTGCAGGTCTTTGTGTGTAAGAGGTGTTAAATAAGATCAAGTAGAGAGCTCCAGGAAACAGTCTCCTAGAGTTTCCAGCTGAGGTTCCCAGAAGGTACCAGTTGATTTTCAGACTCTCCTTATTCTCAAGAGTCTGGGAAAAAGTCCCTAGAGTCCCTAGAGTCTGGGAAAAAGCTTGTTCCTTCACAAAACTTGAAACGTGTTCTTTTATCTGGTGTAAAAGTCCTTTGACAGACCAAAACCCCAAAGACAGTTGGGGGTTTAGCAGAAAACATCTTACAGGTTAATGATACAGAACACTACAGGTTCCTTAAAGCCATCAGATGTCACTTCACAGAATCACAGAACATTAGGGACTGGAAGGGACCTTGAAAGATCATCCAGTCCAATCCCCCCACCACAGCAGGATCACCTAGATCCAGTCACACAGGAACATGTCCAGGTGGGTTTTAAATGTCTCCAGTGAAGGAGACTCCACAACCTCCCTGGGCAGCCAGTGGAGAGGGAGAAGAACCTCTCTCGATCTGCTAACCACCCCCCTTCTGATCCACCTCAGGATGCTGTTGGCCACTGGAAGCACAGACTTTCCATTGGGTCTATTCAATGCACTGAGCTGCATCTACTCCGTTCGTATCTTTTCTCAAGCAGCAACTGGAAATCAAACACTTCTAAGACCCCTGATGAAACAGAAGTAGAGCGATGGCTTGGCCTTTCATCAGCCTGAACATCTCTAGGTTCTGCCTCCCCATATTTAAAGGTTATCACGGCCCTTGACGAGGTGTTTGAACCACAAGGAAGGAGCACGATTTCCGAGCACAACAGTAATTAGGAAGCATGACCTGGCACAGGGATCCTTACTGCACGGCTGAAGGCATCAGCACAGACAACATCTCCAGCAGCAGAGAGATGAGTTAGAAAACAAGAATGTGATCTGTTATGAAATCAAAGTGAAATAATTCACAACTACAGCTGGAAAATACACCCTAGGTCAACAGCACACCGCTCGGAGATTGAAGGTCGTGCTTTGCCTGACGCAGAGCACAAGTCCAAGGAACATCTCTCATCCTTGCCCCATCCTGACTCACAAATTGAAATCCCTGATTATTCTTCAGCAGTTCTGCTTTATCCGCTTCGAAACCCCCGTGTGCTCTTTGGGGCTTTACTGCATCCCGGTGACAGCTCTCATTTTCATTCCGTGTCAGGAGAAAAACTGTTTGTCCAGCTACCATGGGTCAGATTTTAACACCTAATACTAGCTGGGATCTACCGAGTCACACTTGGCAAACAGTGAGATGAAGAAATTCGAGTCACTCGTTACACCCCTAGAGCAACGCCCAGAGATTCATTAACTTCCTCTCACTAACACTTTTTCTGCATTTATATAAAAATTTGGGTTACTCTCCTGTTCCCTGACAAATGAGGTCTTTGATGAACCAGCATGAAAGGACATAATGTTGTCCAAGCAGATACAATGAGAGCAAGAACCCCAGGTACCAGTACAGGTTGGGGACTGACCTCTTGGAGAGCAGTGGAGGAGAAAGGGACCTGGGGGTCCTCGTGGACAGCAGGGTGACCATGAGACAGCAATGTGCCCTTGTGGCCAACAGGGCCAGTGTCATCCTGGAGAGATGATGCCCCATCCATGATCCCCATCATGAAGGGGAGTGGTTAGTAGATGGAGAGAGGTTCTCCTCCCTCTCTCCTCTGCCCTGGGGAGACCATATCTGGAATATTGTGCCCAGTTCTGGAACCCTCAGTTCCAGAGGACACAGAGCTGCTGGAGAGAGTCCAGCACAGAGCCACGAAGACGATGGACTGGAGCATCTCCCTGGTGAGGAAAGGCTGAGGAGCTGGGTCTCTGGAGCTTGGAAAAAGGGAGACTGAGGGGTGACCTCATTAATATTGATAAATATGGAAAGGGTGGGTGTCAGGAGAATGGAGCCAGGCTCTGCTCAGTGGCATCTGGTGATAGGACAAGGGGCAGTGGGTGTGAGCTGGACAAGAGGAGATTCCACATCAATATGAGAAGGAACTTCTTCCCAGTGAGGGTGACAGAGCACTGGAACAGGCTGTCCAGGGGGGCTGTGGAGTCTTCTTCTCTGGAGACTTTCAAAACCTGCCTGGATGTGCTCCTCTGTGACTTGGTCCAGGTGATCCTGCTGTGGCAGGGGGATTGGACTGGATGATCTTTGGAGGTCCCTTCCAATCCCTAATGTTCTTTGGTTCTACTACATGAACCATCACTCCCTGTAGCATCTCTGCAGAGCCTGAGGTGACAGAGGACCCAAGCTGAGGCTCTACCTGTAGTCATACTCTGCCTAACAGCAGTTTGGAAATGTTATGCCCCCCTCCTCTGCAATAAACAAGTTAAACCTTCCTTCACCTGAGGGAGAACCACTCCAAGCATTACCATGAGCAGCATCAGTGGAAGCCTTGAATATTTCAGGAAGCTAAAAAAAACCCCCCACCCAACCCAAAAATCTATTCACATATTGACCTGCCAGAGCTTTGATGGTAAATTCCCTCCCCATGGTAACTCTCCCTCGAGATGTTTCTTCTGGAACCTCACGTCTCGGAGCCTAATCTCCCTGATAGGTGTAATTCCTGAACATCAAACACATCAAACGCTGCCTGGGAACTCAGAGAGATGGGGTCATGCCCCTGCTTTAGGCTGGGGGGGAGGGAAAGAAGTCCTTCATCTTCTCAATAAAACATCAGCTTTCTCTGGCTTCTGTAAAACCCTTCTGGCCATCTGGGGATTGGACTAGATGATCTTCCGAGGTGCCTTCCAGTCCCTAATGGTTCTGTGATTCATTGCTTTTACTGTACAGCTCTGACTTCTCTTTGAAGTTGTTTTTGAAGCCCCTGCTCAGCTAAACCCAGAGATTGTTCCTTCAGCTGCAATTAGAGACTCGGCCCCAGCTCTCGAAAGCTTTTAAGCACCTTGTAGGACACGGTCAAGGCTGCAGTCTCTGGCTTGGGCATCGAGTACAACCCTCGCCGTGGCTGCTGCAGCCCTCACTGCATGGGTGTTGTCAAGAAGTTGGATGGCTTCTGTCTTGTAACCTGCCTGGATGTGTTCCTGTGACACCTGGGCTAGGGGATCCTGCTCGGGCTAGGGGATCCTGCTCGGGCTAGGGGATCCTGCTCTGGCAGGGGGATTGGACTGGATGCTCTTTCAAGGTCCCCTCCAGTCCCTAATGTTCTGTGATCCTGTGGTGTGGTGCCCCCCCAGGAGGCAGCTCACACAGTAGGGATCAACAAGGCTTAAACCTTCTGCTTCAGGACAAGAGAACTACTGAAGCTAAGAACGACGACAGCACAGCCAGAAGGAACAAAACGAAGTCACACTCCGAGGTGGCACCTCCTGTGCACAAACAGCACTGAGACCGAAGCTTAGCGAGATCCAATAACACCAAGTTCTAGATAAATAAGAGTTAAATCTCCATTAAAGTAAAGAGGGCTTGCTTCTGTAGGATGAGTCTGCCACACTTGTCTAATAAGGACACAGAACTGCTCGAGGGAGTCCAGTGTAGAGCCACGAACATGATGCAGGGAGTGGAGCATCTCCCTGGTGAGGAAAGGCTGCGGGAGCTGGGGCTCTTGGAAAAAAGGACACTGGGGGGTGACCCCATGAATGTTGATAAATATGTGAAGGGTTGGTGTCAGGAGGATGGAGCCAGGCTCTGCACAGGGGCATCTAGTGATAGGACAAGGGGCAGTGGGTGTGAGATGGAACAGAGGAGATTCCATATAAATATCAGGAGGACCTCCTTCCCAATGAGGATGATGGAGCATTGGGACAGGCTTCCCAGGGGGGTTGTGGAGTCTCCTTCTCTGGAGACATTTAAAACCCACCTGGATGTGCTCCTGTGCATCTTGATCTAGCTGATCCTGCTGTGGCCGGGGGACTGGACTGGATGACCTTTTGAGAGCCTGTGATGCTAATGTCCCGTGGCTCTGAGGAGTCCCTGGAAAGGGAATTAGCACATTTCTCCCAGGGATCTCTCACAGAATCGTTGTGGCTGGGGCAGTGAATCAATACTTTGCACCAGGAGCTATTAATACACAGGTCAGGACTCCAAGACCTGCCCGAGTCCCTGCCCTCGCTGAAGAGAAACCACACAATCACGTGAAAACGGGGCTCAGACACCCTGTCCCTCTGCCAACCCCCCCTGCATTCGCCAGCCTACGCATCAGGGCAGCCCCCACCAGGCTCAAGGCAGATTAAGCATTTCACAAGTCGAGTAACAGAGAGTTAGAGCTGCTGGAATACACATGGGATGCAGAATGACTTTAGAGTTGAACCTTATTAACACACGGAGCTGAAAGTGCTGCTGAGACACGGCCACTGCGATGCATTATTTGATAGCCCCGGGGCAACGCAACGGCTCACAAGTTTTATCTTTAAGGTCGATGGCTCACGTGTAGGGGAACAGCAAATTCACTGCTAGCTCTGGAAAATCCCTTGTCTGATGGCTGCTAGGGCTGGAACCAGAGGATCTTTAAGGTCCCTTCCAACCGTGGCCATTCCATGATAAATCAAGTCCCTCGATACAAGCTCTACACGTCCTTTAAATCCCTCCAGAGGTGGGGACTCCCCCACTGCCCTGGGCAGCCTGTTTCAATGGCTAAGGACCCTTTCCACGAAGAAATTCCAATCTGAACCTCCCCTGGCACAACTTCAGTTGTGGCCATTTGCTTGTTACCTGGGAGAAGAGGAGACCAACTCCCACCTTCCTCCAACCCCTTTCAGGAGGTTGTAGGGAGCAAGATGTTCCTCACGCTCCTTTTCTCCAGGCTAAACAACCCCACGTCCTTCAGCTGCTCCTCAGTTTCGTTGCCCTTCTCTGGACACAGTCCACCCCCTCAATGTCCTCCTTGGCCCAAAACTGAAACCAGCCCTGGTGTGACTTCACGGCACCTGGCAAAGCAGGAGCCTCCTCACGTCGTTAATGCCAAAACCTCAAAGCAACGCTTGATCAAACCCAAAAGCAAACCCTGGGTGATGTTTTGATCTCTGCACTCCAGAGGCCAGCTTGGTGAAATACTCTCCTCTAACGCCCCACAACATCTGCTCTAAGACAACGACGGCCTTAACTGCAATCGGTGCAGAGCGCGGCCGCGTATCCTGGGCTTTCAAGGTTGCTCCTGATGACTTCTATTAAAAGGGTTCATATTCCATTTAATATTTCCATTTCGTTTTGCTAGGCAAGAAATTAAACTGCCTTCTTCAGAAATATCAACATGATTTAAAGGAGGCTGCTTGAGCAAATAAGCTCAGATGGCTGCTTTTAATTTGAAAGCTCCTCTTTGCTGCTGTAGGCACCACGTTGAAAGGAATCTGAAAACATCAGAGTCACAGAACATTAGGGATGGGAAGGGACCGTGAAAGATCATCCAGTCCAATCCCCCTGCCACAGCAGGATCACCTAGATCTAGTCACACAGGGACATGTTCCGGTGGGTTTTAAATGCCTCCAGAGAAGGAGACTCCACAACCCCCCTGGGCAGCCCCTTCCAGGGCTCTGTCACCCTCACTGGGAAGAAGTTCCTTCTCATATCAATGTGGAACCTCCTCTGTTGCAGTTCACACCCATTGCCCCTTGTTCTATCGTTAGATGCCCCTGAGCAGAGCCTGGCTCCATCCTCCTGACACCCACCCTTCACATATTTATCAACATGAATGAGGTCACCCCTCAGTCTCCTCTTCTCCAAGCTCAAGAGCCCCAGCTCCCTCAGCCTTTCCTCACCAGGGAGATGCTCCCCTCCCTTCATCATCTTCGTGGCTCTGCACTGGACTCTCTCCAGCAGCTCTGTGTCCTCCTTGAACTGAGTGGCCCAGAGCTGGACACAACATTCCAGACCAGGGCAGGGCAGAGGGGTAAAACATGCATTTCTGGACTCCATAGAAATCCATAAAAACGTAGTTTTCAAATTACAAAACAAATTCAAGATAAATCCGTGCAGCAGTACTTTCATCCCTCAGAAGGGGACGAAGGACTCCAACCCTTGTGGAGAGGCATCGGGCAAACGGAGGCAGCAGCTCTGGGCTCAGGACGGCCAAGAGTGTCTCCTCTTCCAAACAGCTCTCCCTCTCGCGCTGTCAACAGCGCTGATACGCAGCGTCCTCTCAGGAATCTTTTAGTAGCCCTTCAGATAGTGAAGTGTGACCTCCACCCATTTTAATAGCCTGCAAATTGCATTTTTATCCTCAGATTACGTTTGGTCAGATAGCAGCCAACTCCCCCTGCCCAGGCACGGGGCGGAAAGGAAGGCTCGACCCGAATACCTGATTTCAGGCTGGAGTCGTTACTGCTGCTCCTTTCAGAGCATCTCACAGACCGCAGCCAGGGTCTCTTTGACGAGAAAATGCTGATGGATCTCCACTGCCTTATCAGGACTAAATTGCCAGCCCCGCGAACCGCGCGAGCGTGAGGTTTTCTCACCTCGGTGTCTTAAACTGAATCCAGCGTCCAGGCGGAACTGCTGCAGGCGGTGATTTACTCGCCCAGTTCAGCACCGCCACGGGCAGAGGTCCTAGAGCGTCGCCTGAGCCTCTCAAGGCCACGATAACAGCTGACAACAAGGAGGTGACTCGGAAAGACTCAGCAAGAGGTTTTTCTTACAAGTTTGTTCAAGCAGCCCTCAAGGTCAAGGAAACATTATGAAGCTGCATGTAGAGAAACCACAAAAATCAGGGATTGGAAGGGACCTTGAAAGATCATCCAGTCCAATCCCCCTGCCACAGCAGGATCACCTAGACCAAGTCACGCAGGAACATGTCCAGGTGGGTTTTAAACGTCTCCAGAGAAGGAGACTCCACAACCCCCCAGGAAGCCTGTTTGCAGCACCCTGGGACTGAGGGGATTTGTAGCTCAGATTTTAACTCCAAGATTTGGGGTTCTCACGAGCTGGGGGGGTTGTATTTTTTCCCATTTGCTTTACAAGCCAGCAGACAGAAATAACTCTGATTTATCACAGTTCTGTGACAAATTCAATTTATCCCTTTCACGGGTTTGTCTCGCTGGGAGTATCAGACGGCCGCTATCACTCTTTGGAACTGGCAGCACTCGGAAGAGAACGAGGAGGGAGCGAAGAAGGAAGAAATTCTGGAAGGCTCCTGTCTGCCTGGATGGCACCAACATAAATTCCTCACGCTGACGACAAATGGTGCCGTTTGTCCACTAAATATAAATGTCATTAGCCAACGTGATCGATGCCTGCTTGGCTTTTGGACATTATTTAACATCTTTATATCTCTTGAGTTTGGGGGTGTGTTTTGCTTTTGTTTGCCTTTGGGGGGTTTTTTGTTCTGGCTTTTTAAAATCTTTGTAGTATCTTGAGTCTATGATTCTATGGTTCTATGATTTGGTGGTTCCATGATTCCATGATTCTCTAATTCTATCTCCTGCAGTAAAAAATTGATTTTATTAACACATGTGGGACAAAAAAAAGAGAGTGAGAAAATATCTTCACCTCTTTCCCTTTTTTACCAGAAATCACAGAATCACCAAACATTAGGGATTGGAAAGGACCTTGAAAGAGCATCTAGTCCAATCCCCCTGCCAGAGCAGGATCTCCTAGACCAAGTCGCAGGACAAGGGAGACATCAAGGTGCTGGAGCAAGTGCAGAGGAGGGCAATGGAGCTGGGGAAGGGCCTGGAGAATCAGTCTGATGAGGAGAGATGGAGAGACTTGGGGCTGTTGAGTTGGAGGAAGAGGAGGCTGAGGGGAGACCTCATCACTCTCTACAACTATCTGAAAGGACCCTGCAGAGATGTTGCTGCTGGTCTCTTCTCACAGGTCATTAGTGACAGAACCAGATGCAAGGGCTTCAAGGTCCAACAGGGGAGGGTTAGATTAGACATCTGGAAGAAATTCTTCATGGAGAAAGCGGTCAGGCAGTGGACTGGGCTGCCCAGGGTGGTGGTTGCGTCCCCATCCCTGGATGTGTTTTAAAGTCACTTAGATGTAGCGTTGGGGGATCTGGTTTAGGGGTGACCTTGTAGAGTAGGGTTGATGGTTGGACTCGATGATCCCAGGGGTATTTTCCAACCTGAATGATTCCATGATTCATGGAAGGGTCAAAAAAAAACACTGGCACAGTTTTCTCAAAGCTTTTCATCCAGAGTTTACTTTTACCCCGACACTCAGCAACCACATCACGATGCCTTTGTAGTGTCATAGGGTGAGTAAAGCTGCTGGAAATGAGACACACAGACACTTTAGGATCTCACACACGAACCCACCTGGCCATGTTCCTGTGTGACTGGATCTAGGGGATGCTGCTGTGGCAGGGGGATTGGACTGGATGGTCTTTTGAGGTCCCTTCCAATCCCTAATGTCCTGTGATTCTGTGCTTAGAAAAGCTCTCCTCTCATTTTCACCAGTTTTTCCACGTGGTTGCAGGTTTCTTACCCAATAACTCATTAGCTGAATTATTAGCTGAGCCCATTGAATCTCTACTCGTATCTGACAGACACTGGCCACCTTGGTTTTAATAACTGAACTTTCCAAAGCTGAATCAAGGCAGCATCTTTCCTCAGCGAGGCTGCTTGGGGAAACAGGGATGAAAGGAACTTCCCCTCAGGCTGAGAAAAACACGTTTCCCAGGCTGGGAAACAGCACCTCCCGCAGAGGACAGGCAGACAAAGAGAGGCCTGAGGGTGCTGAACCTCGGGGAGGTTTGCTGTAATTGAGGCGTTTCCCAGTGCAATAAGAGATAACCTGGTGCCAGGGATGCTCTCAGCCAGAGGTACAGCGATGCCTCCTCCAATTCCCCCTGCTGATAGTGCCTCCCTTTGTTGTGCACAGCCTGGTGGTTCTAAAGCTGTTTGTTTTGCACAGAAAGCCCTCGAGTTTTACGTGATCCTGAGAAGGAGCAGAATGGGTTTAGTCCTCAGAGGAGGATGCAGCCTCTCTTCTGCTCCCAGGTGCCCAGAGAAGCCAGAGCTAGACCAGTGTTCATCTGAGAGTGTATTGTCTGTAGGAGACTGGGGTAGCTAGGAGTAGCTGCCTTGTCCCAAAAGACTTCCTCTCTCTCCCTCCTCATCTTCACATGGGGCTTTGCCACTGCATAACTCAAGAGATCAGTCCTTCTGTGATCCCTCACTGTTCCCACCAGGGAACCATCTGTGCTCACAGACAGGTGGTACAAAGACCTCTCAAGAAAGGGCTCCTCTTCCCAGATGCAGCCTCCACTCAAGTTTTGGGGGGTTTAGGGGTTTGATTTTTGTTGGTTTGTTGTTTTCTTCAAGTGGTTGGAGTCTGCATTTGTGAACAGCAGCTCAGAGCTCTCAGCCTGGCAACTACACAGATGTTGAGCAGAAAGGCCTCCAGTCATGGATGAACTGAAGGACATGGAATTATTGATGTTAGATGGGACCTCTGAAGATGATCCAGTCCAACTCCCTGATCGTAGTTCTCCAGGAGCATAGAGAACAGAGCTTCTCTGGGCAAACTGTTATGGTGGGGGGACTGGACTAGATGCTCTTCCAAGGTCCCTTCCAATCCCCAATGTCCTGTGATTCTGTGTTATAGTCTTTGTTGTCCCGATGGTAAAAAAGGTAAATTCATCTGTTTAAACAGAATTCTTGTCTTTTTTTCCCCTTCACCTCTTGTCCTTTGACTGGATTGCTCTGACAAGACCCTGTTTTCTTTGTTTTTCCCTGTCAGGTATCGCTACAGAATCATTAGGGATTGGAAGGGACCCCAAAAGATCATCTAGTCCAATCCCCCCGACACAGTAGGACCACGGAGACCAAGTCACACATCCAAGCAAGTCTTAAACATCTCCAGAGCAGGAGACTCCACAACCCCTCTGGGCAGCCCCTTCCAGGGCTCTGTCACCCTCATTGGGAAGAGGATCCTTCTGATATTTATATAGAACCTCCTCTGTTCCAGCTGACACCCATTGCCCCTTGTTCCATCAGTAGACATTGAGAAGAGCCTGGCTCCATCCTCCTGACATCCACCCTTCACGTATCCATCTTAACCCTCCCCTGGTGCAGCTTGAGGCTCTTCCCTCTTGTTCTACCACTATCTATTGTCACCATTATCAGCAATGAGAGAGAGAGCAAGAACTAGAGAGGGGTTGAGGAAGACATTTGGGACTTCTAGTTTGGATATTCTGTGTTTAAAGCTGGACATCTACAACAGACCCAGCAGACAGCCTTTGGATTGCAGTCAAAGAGCCTGGAGTGGAGCAGCAGATCTGTGCAAGTCACTGATGCAGAGAATGACCCTAAAACTCCCACAGCACAGGTGATAGCAGCTGTACCCTAGAGTCCTCCTGTAAAACTCCTACCAAGATCCTGGTTCTCTATTTAAGGACTTCAGGGTTGATATTTTCATCTGGTATGATTGCACAGAAAGCTCCTGCATGTCCAAAGCAGCTTTGCCCCTGCAACTGTTGACGTTTATATCTCTGCAAAATGGACGTGAAACGTGACTTTTGCTTTCACTGCCCTCAGCAGACACTTTGCAAGGTGTAAACTATGAAAACAGATGGGAAGTGCCACAAAGCCAGAACAGCAGCTTTTGCAGGGGTACAAATCACCAGTGCAAACTTCTGAACACAACAGAACCAACTACCTGGGTGCTAACACAGAGCCCTTTGCTGCTGTAACAGGTTATAAGAGACAAAGCAGCTTCTGAGAACCTCTTTTAGCATCTTGAGCAAGTTTTAAATGAGAATAGCAAGGGTCATAGAATCACAGAACATTAGGGGTTGGAAGGGACCTCGAAAGATCATCCAGTCCAACCCCCCTGCCACAGCAGGATCCCCTAGATCCAGTCATTAGGGGTTGGAAGGGACCTCGAAAGATCATCCAGTCCATCTCTCCTGGCACAGCAGGATCCCCTAGATCCAGTCATTAGGGATTGGAAGGGAACTCCAAAGACCATCCAGCCCAATCCCCCTGCCACAGCAGGATCCCCTAGATCCACTTGCACAGGAACAGTCCAGGTGGGTTTTAAACATCTCCAGAGAAGGAGACTCCACAACCCCCCTGGGCAGCCCCATCTAGTGCAGTCACCCTCTCCATGAAGAAGTTCTTTCTCATATTCAAGTGGGTCAAATACAACTAAAGGGGAAAAAAAGGACAAACCAAATTGCCTGTAAACTTCTAGCCCACTGAAGACCCCTGTGGGGTGTGGAAGGTGCAAGCAGAAAACAGAAAGGCAGGATTTGCCACTCGTGGGTGGATATATGTGCAAACAGTACAGACAGAGGAGGCAGAGCCTTTAGAAAGTGCAGACTGTTAGCTCTGTACCTTCTAAACTTCATTTACCAACCTCCCCATGATGTTCCTCACGCTGCATGAAGCACAGATGTGTCCAGCACAGGGTGAGCGGTTAAATACAGCAAGAAATCAAAATACCTATTTAAATAGAAAATGAGAGTTCAAGGAGCCAGGGGCTGGCTCCTGAGCCCAGTGTGTGTCTTCCCTGGCTGCACAGTACGACCTGCACTGATGCTCCACACAAACCGGTCCAGGAGGATGCTCGGCGGTCGCTCCGTGTCCAAACGTTGCTAAGCAACACCACCCCCCAGCAGCAGGGATGCAGCGAGAGGCACTGCCTGGCTCTACAAACATTTATCATCTAACCCATAAACGATGTTAAAATAAAACCAGGCTGTTTCAATGCCATTAAATATCTTTGCAGGTTTTGGGGGTTGTTTACTGCTCTGTGGTTTTGCTCTAGAAAGGACCAGATAGAATTCGGGGCCTCGCCTGCAGCAGTTTGCTTTGGAAATTGTCTTCTCTTGGTTCTTTTGTAACTGTAAACACTTAGAGTCTTCCATTAAGATTGAAAATTTTATAATGAAGATTTTACTCCATTAGTTAGGGAATTTTGCTAAATATTTTTAGTTGGTTAAACAAGTCCTCCTCCTTTCAGAAAAGGGGTTTTGGATAGCGACTAAATATTTTCATATTAATCACAAAACATTAGGAATTGGAAGGGACCTGGAAAGATCATCCAGTCCAACCTCCCTGGACAGAGCAGGATCCCCTAGATCAAGTCACACAGGAACATGTCCAGGTGGGTTTTAATCATCTCCAGAGAAGGAGACTCCACAACCCCCCAGGAAACCTGTTCCAGTGCTCCATCACCTTCACCGTGAAGATGCTCCTTCTCATATATATAGAACCTCCTCTGTTCCAGCTCACACTCGTTGCCCCTTGTCCTATCATTAGATGCCCCTGAGCAGAGCCTGGCTCCATCCTCCTGACACCCACCCTTCCCATGTTTATAAGCATGAACTGACCCTTTTCTCCTACCAGCACTTTGTGTGTTGAACTCGCACACGAGTTGTGAGGACCCTAAACACACCAGAACATCAAGAACCTGTTAGTCTCCACCACACAGAGCTCCTTGCCAGGCTCTGTTATCCACACGAGCAGATCACTCTCACAAGTGTGGGTTTGCTCTGCTGAACTTGAGCAGATTCAAAGCCTAAGAACATTTTGCATGAGGAAAGGCAGGAGGAATTTTACTAGGTGGGGGCAGAAAGAGAACAGGAGGAGCTGGACTTCAGTTCATCAGCCCGAGAAGGTCCTGCATGCAAATAAAAGCACACAGCTCATAGGTTGCCCTGGCAGCAACCACCGTGCTCAGAACAGACCTTCGGTGAGGTCTGAACACAAGGAGCTTCGTGTGAGGGCAAGTTATCCTCAGCCAGAGCATCTCCTCAGCTCAGTTTGTTCCAGATGTCCAGCAGGTAGAGGTGAGCAGCAGCTGCCAGATGTATTGCTGGCGGCGAGAGCACGCAGCCTGACTCTGCCCTTGCTCTGACCATATGGATCGTGTCCCCTTGCTGTGCTGCTGTTTACGTGCAGTAGGTTCCTGCAAGGACAGTAGCCACTCGTCTGTCCTTTTCTCTGCAGACCTTGTGGGTCTCTAACTATTGCTTGAAGTTGTAGAGGGTCATCTAAAATAACAGCTGTGTGTGCACATACACGGATCATTAACAGCCTCTCATCTCTTTCCAATCCAGGATCATAGAATCACAGAAGGGCCAGGGTTGGAAAGGACCTCAAGGATCACCCAGTTCCAACCCCTCTGCAGAGGCAGGGACACCTGCACTAGAGCAGGATGCTCAGGACTCCAGCCGACCTGCCCTTCAACACTGCCAGGGATGGGGCAGCCACAACTGCTGAGGAGAGCAACCCAAATGCTCAGAGGGCTGGAGCACCTCCCCTGCGAGGACAGGCTGAGCAAGTTGGGGTTATTCAGCCTGGAGAAGAGGAGGCTCCCAGGTGACCTTCGAGCAGCTTTCCTATCTCTAAAGGGGGCTACAAGAAAGCTGGGGGAGGGCTTTTGACACAGGTGGTAGCAAGAGGACAAGGACAAGTGGTTCCAGACTTGAAGAGGGGAGTCTGAGGTTGGACATGAGGAACAAAGTAGTGGTGAGCTACTGGAACAGTCTGCCCAGGGGAGTTGTGGAGTCTCCTTCTCTGGAGATATTTAAAACCCACCTGGACATGTCCCTGCGTGACTTGATCTAGGTGACCCTGCTCTGGCAGGGGGGTTGGACTAGATGATCTTTCAAGGTCCTTTCCAGTCCCTAATGTCCTGTGATTCTGTGGAGAATTTCCCCACCAGCCTGAAATCTGTCCTTACCCCAGCACACCTGGGATGAGCTTCCTCCAAACCCGTGTCTGCAATGCCAAAACCTGCTGAGGAGCAGCCGAAGAGCATTTTAGGTCAGATTCTGCTCTTGTCTGTGCGTTCCCTCTGTGCTCGCTGGACAGAAATGAGGGGCTGCCTCACATGTTCCCAGTGCAGACAGGAATCAGACAACGGCTGGACCTGACGCTGCTTCAGCAGAGGCGACAGTCGTATTAAAGCTCAGAATTGTGGCAAGTGAAGCGATTGAAGGTCGAGCCCTCGAAAACCATCCCACAGCGTACTCGCGCTTGAGGATCTTTGCAGCTCAGATAAGGTCCCACAACACGGGAGACCACGACTAAACCCCCCGTGTGGCAGCAGTGGGAAGGGATCTCTGGGGGTAGCGCCAGCGCTGCGCAGGCTGCGCGGTCATTTCCTGCCCAGTTTGGAGCCTGATGTGTGAAAACACAGTCCTGAAGGAGCCCCAAAACAGAAACCGAGCCAGCTCAACAGCAGACTCCAGAGGAAAGCACACGAGTCCGGTGGGTCTATGGGACACGCTGCACGCCGCCCCGCGTGGCTGTAGCAGCTCTGCCCCTCGCTGCTCTCCGGCTGAGGCTTGCTCCTGGGAAAGCAGATTCTCACTCTTGATGGCTGACACGTAGCTCCAGCCTTTGCTTCGTGCTGTGAGGGTTTCAGGCTTGAGGAGCACTGTGCTCTGCACACCAGCCCTCGCTTCCCGGGCAGAGGCTGCTGAGCGTGCAGAGCTAATGGACTTGCTGGCCCCGTGCTCCATGGCAACACGCAGCTGGCATCCGAGGCAAATCTGGCTGTGCACGAGCTTGTCCCCTGGTCTGACTTGAGACAACAGCACTGCAGCTGGGCTTCCGTCAGACGGAACCGTCGGTGGAAGCCGGCGCACCACCGGCATGCCAAGCAGGGCATCGTGCGTGCCCGCTGCCACCAGGCTTCTTCAAGGTGGACAGTAAATCCTTTTCCCAAGGGCAGACCCAGCAGAGCTGAAGTTCAGTCACTGACAGAGGTGCTGCTTCAGAAACCATCAAAAAGCCAGTTCCCAGAGCGGGAAGATGCCCATTTTTAAAGGGTCCTGTTTCACAGAACACTGACACAGACTTGTTCCAGGGTTCCTCATCCCTTTGTGTTCTCCATCCCCTTTCTCCTCCTTCTTGTGTCTGGCAGCGTCTGGGGAACTGCATGGCTCTGCAAACACACATCCCTGTGTGTCGCCCAGGTGGTTTATGTGAAGCAGCTGCAGTGCCTCAGGCCAGTACAGTGTGGGGGCACCTCTTCAGAGCTGGTGGGATTTGTCCTGAGCAGGGCAGAGGTTGTTACCTCATGCTTCCCAAACCTGCATCAGGACGTTGCTCAGAGCATGGCCAGATCTCGTGAGGTTTTGTAGAAACAGAACAGAGCCCAACAGAGCAGGGCAGGATGAAGCTACACAGACCCCACAGAGTATCAGCCATAAAACCAGCGAGGAACCACCTGCTATCTTCAAACCTCCAGCCACTGTATCCACACAACCCATAGAAGTTGCCCTGGAGTATAAGTTGAATCATAGAATTGAACTTCTTCCCAGTGAGGGTGAGAGAGGGAAGGGGCTGCCCAGGGGGGTTGTGGAGTCTCCTTCTCTGAAGACATTTGAAACCCATCTGGACATGTTCCTGTGCGACTTGGTCTAGATGATCCTGCTCTGGCAGGGGATTTGGACGAGATGATCTTTGGAGGACCCTTCCAATCCCTAATGTTCTGTGATTCTGTGATTGTGGGTGGAAAGGACCTCCAGGATCACCAAGTCCAACCCTCAGCCCATGACCACAGCCTCAAGTACTCTAGCTACTCAGTCCTTAAACACCTCAAGGGATGGGGACTCCACCACCTCCCTGGGCAGCGTGTTCCAGCCCCCAACCACTCTCTCAGGAAACCACTTCTTGCTAAGATCCAGTCTAAACCTCTCCTGATGCAACTTCAGACCATTTCCTCTTGTCCTACCGTTAGGAACTTGGGACAAGAGACCAGTAGCAGCCTCACTCCATCCTCCTTTTAGGTAGTTGTAGAGGGCAATAAGGTCTCCTCTCAGCCTTCTTTTCTCTAGACTAATTAACCAAAGTTCCCTCAGCCACTCTCTGTAGGGTCTGTTTTCCAGCCCTCTCCCCAGCCTCATTGCCCTTCTCTGGACCCACTTCTGCCCCTCAATGTCCTTCTGATACCGTGACACCCAAAACCGGACCCAGTACTCAAGGTGCTTGAAATTCAAGCTCTGCCTGCAGCTCCTCGAGTTCCTCACAAGACAGAGCTACACACTCGGGTGTGGGCTGTGAAATGCTTTCGTGGGTTGAGAGGCAGAACCCCACAGTGCAGACTGAAGTGGGTCCCATCAGGCTGGGAGCCACAAGTAGAGTCAACTTCATCCTCATCACTTCAGATCATGCAGAGCAAGTTCCTGAGCAGTGGAACAGGCTGCCCAGGGGAGTTGTGGAGTCTCCTTCTCTGGAGATGTTTGGAACCCACCTGGACGTGTTCCTGTGGGACTTGGTCTGGGTGATCCTGCTGTGTCGGGGGGGTTGGACTGGATGATCTTTCAAGGTCCCTTCCAACTACTAATGTTCTGTGAGTCTCTGTAATGTTCTGTGCCGCAGCAGTCGAACATCAGGCAGCCAGGAAATGCCTTTTTATCACCACACACGACGAGGAGCGTGAGGTTATATCTGCTCAGCCTCTCTAGCCCACGTGTGAGGCAACGGCTTCTCTCCCCGGGGAAAGGCTCTGAGGTGGAAGACAGCCTATTCTGGGTTTCGCTAGCTCGAGCAGCATCAATCAATTGCAGAAAACTTAGCAGCAAATTGAAAATCACTAACGGAACAGTGCAGTTGGCTCTTACTCTCAGTAGCCAGGGATCCTGCATAATGAAGTAGCTGTTGGTAATTGCACAGGTACCCGACGATTCCAGCGGGTTTTGCAGACGCTTAAGATGCACCACGGGACGGTACAAAACACACTCCTCTGGAGTGAAGACGTTGGGGTGAGCTGCAGGGTCTGCTTGGCAGCTCATCAGAACAATTCAGAACTTTATTAGACCCGTTCTGGTGGGGTCTGGGGGGTTCTTTCAGCATCTTATATAACACACTTCGAGATGGTTTTATTTAAGAGTCTTTTGTAAGAGCATTATGGAGCCCAGGAGAACAGATGGGAAATAGCAAAGGGGAGAAAAAGAGGGTGACAGAGCACTGGAAGGGGCTTCCCAGGGGGGTTGTGGAGTCTCCTTCTCTGGAGACATTCAAAACCCACCTGGATATGTCCCTGTGCGACTTGATCTAGGTGATCCTGCTGTGTCAGGGGGATGGGACTGGATGATCTTTCCAGGTCCCTTCCAATCCCTAATGATTCTATGAGTCTATGATTCTATGACTTGGTCTAGGTGATCCTGCTCTGGCAGGGGGTTGGACTGGATGATCTTTTGGGGTCCCTTCCAACCCCAAATGTTCTGTGAAAGGGGAAAGCAAAAGTGTTGATTTCTTCCTTTTTTTTCCTGCCTTCGTCCATTATCTCTGCATCTGACAGTGCTTCAGCTGGTCAGATTAGTTCTTCCCCCCTCTGGAGTCTGTTGGTTCCAATTCTTGTTTCAAGGGTTGTAGCAGCAAAGGAGGGTGGAGGCAAAGGAAGGAAATGAAAAGGGTAAACCCCAAATCTCTCCAAGACAGTGATGAACTCACACCTATGACTGATATTTTTCTTGGCCAAGAACCCACAAGCACCAAGAGATATAAACTAGGGTACACCAAGGGTTTTCCTTGTTTTGACCTGCTGTAGTAACAGGAGCTCATACAAATCAGAGCAGAAACTGCTCTTCCCAACCCTCTTCTAAAGAGAAATGGACCCAAGCAGCAATGAGTTGCTTGAATTCAAGGAAGAATTAGATTCCATCCTTTATATTGCATCAAATTCTGGCTGATTTAATAAACCTTTTGAATTTCTTGTCTTGTTTTGGACCAAAAGAGGGGAAAGTGCTGAAAGATGAGCTGTTTTCACCGGTTTCTAGGAAATTAGCTCTACTTCATGAGAAGACCATTATTTAATTACCTGGATTGTGGCTAAATAAGAGCCTGGTCTCCTGGTTTGGGATCTCACTGCAGCTAGAGAGATTGTCTCATCGATGTGGGGAAAGGAAGGATGCAGCAAATGGAATTTACAGGAGGGAAATACCTAATTCCCATCAAAAAGTCATTGATGTTTGAGCACCTCAGGCTACTCTACTTCAAGAACTTAGGGCTCAAAAGAAAAAAGTTTGGGTGGTTCACAGACGATCATTCTTTGAAGTGCTGAACACTTTTCTTACACCTCAGGTGTTCCCACTCAGATGAAGTAAATAAGTCCCTCATTTTTGATGCTATTAATCAAAATTAATAACATGGAGCTGCTGGAGAGAGTCCAGTGCAGAGCCACAGAGATGATGGAGTGGAGCATCTCCCTGATAAGGAAAGGCTGAGGGAGCTGGGTGTCTTGAGCTTGGAAAAAAAGGAGACTGAGGGGTGATCTCATTAATATTGATAAATATGTGAAGGGTGGGTGTCAGGAGGATGGAGCCAGGCTCTGCTCAGTGGCACCCAATGATAGGACAAGGGGCAGTGGGTGTGAGCAGGAATAGAGGAGGTTCCACATTAATATGAGAAGGATCTTCTTCCTGGTGAGGGTGATGGAGATGGAGCACTGGAAGGGGCTGCCCAAGGGCGTATGTGGTGTCTCCTCCTCTGGAGACGTTTAAAACCCACGTGGAGATGTTCCTGTGCGAGTGGATCTAAGAGATCCTGCTGTGGCAGGGGGTGTTGGACTAGATGATCTTTTGAGGTNTCCCTCATTTTTGATGCTATTAATCAAAATTAATAACATGGAGCTGCTGGAGAGGCAGCACTGAAATCCTTCTCTGTGTAAATTGTGCTTTTGTGACAAATTAGTTGCCCCCTTTTTTTAAGTTCATTGCCTATTTTTACTCTTTCACTTATTTGTTTTGGGTTTCTAGGCTACAGTTTCTTTTCCATCCCTTTGTTTGCAAAAGCAGGGATTAATCTGGAGCCTTTGTCCGCTCGGTTATTCTTGGCTGACGCTCCCACTGCCTATTTCCTATTGAGAAATCAGATGTCACACTTCACACTTTACTGACGTGTAGTTATTGCTGTGGTGGGGCCTCAGCCTTTCCTCAGCAGGGAGATGCTCCCCTCCCTTCATCATCTTTGTGGCTCTGAGCTGGACTCTCTCCAGCAGCTCTGTGTCCTTGTGTAACCGAGCTGCCCAGCACTGGACACAGGACTCCAGATGTGGTGTCACTACGGCAGAGTAGAGGGTGAGGAGAACCTCTCTTGATCTACTAACCAACCCTCTTCTGATCCCCCCAGGATGCCGTTGGACTTCTTGGCCATTGCTGGCTCCTGGCCATCCCGCTGGTAGGAGCACTACTTTTTCTCTAGAACGTAGGGTTTCTCTTGAACCTTGGCTCAAGTAAATCAGCACAACACTCCTTAAACTAACAGTCACCCTGCTTTAGAGCACCCGAGGGCCTAAACTGCAGAGACCTCGGGAAGCGTCCTTCCAAAGGGCCGGCATTTTCCGAGTCCTTCTCACGACAACCCTCCGTTCCTTGTTCCCCCCGACATTCTGTGATTTTCCTTAGCCAGGACTGCAAGTAGTTAAAGGAAAGGACCGTCGCTGATGACTCAGAAGCACAGAAAATTGAGGCAGAAATGTCACCTGGAGGCGGCACCGCAAGATGGGCTCCCACCAAAGCTACGTTCTGCTTACACGACTGACCTTTACCTCCGCGTCCGGCGTTTCTTGCTTGGCACAGCGGTGCCTCGGCCAGCGCGGCTTCTTTAATCTAAAGGTTGTCTCCTCTTACAAGAGGAAGTTGTGTCACGTCAGGAAACACAATGGGAACAAGCAAGGGAACTTTCACAGGGATTGTATGTGATCAATAACTGCTCTCCAGGCGTGCTCGCGCGCTTGAGACACGGTCACCTGGACAAAAGGCAAAGGACCAAAAACCATCCAGTGCCAGCGTCACTACAGTCGGGATGGAGTTACCAGTCTCCTATAATCTCTTCCTGGAGACAGACACTGGGTGTAGAACTGCAGCTGCATGAGCAAATAACCCTTCTTCCTTCAACCACAGAAAGCTTAACCTCACTGGTCATCTCTGGACAAAGATGAGACTGACAAAGTTCTGCAAATTGCTCTTGGAAGATCATAGAAGAATCATAGACTCGTTAGGAATTGGAAGGGACCCCGAAAGATCATCTAGTCCAATCCCCCTGCCACACTAGGACCATCTAGACCAGGTCACACAGGAACGTATCCTGGCAGGTTTTAAATGTCTCCAGAGAAGGAGACTCCACAACCTCCCTGGGCAGCCCCTTCCACTGCTCTGTCACCCTCACTGTGAAGAAGTTCCTTCTGATATTAATATAGAACCTCCTCTGTTCCAGCTCACACCCATTGCCCTTTGTCCAGGGCAGAAGACACTGAGAAGAGCCTGGCTCCATCCTCCCAACACCCACTCTTCACATATTTATAGACATTAATGAGGTGACTCCTCAATCTCCTCCAAGCTCAGGAGACCCAGCTCCCTCAGCCTTCCTCACTCACTAGAGACTTCATGCTCTGCTTGTGAGTTTATCGCATTTTTCATTTTCACCCAACAATTTATGTTCCCTCAGTGTCAGAAAGAGCTGACAGAAGCCATCTTTGCCTTTAGAGGTCATCTAGCTGTTCCTTGCATGGAGCACATCACAACAGCTTTCTACCACATGGAATCACAACAACCACGACCTTCCTTCCCTCCCCAAGACAGTGACTGGCCTCACGTCTTGACCACAAAACCAGTAGAGAGAGGCAACATGGAATCACAACCACGACCTTCCTTCCCTCCCCAAACCAATGACTGGCCTCACGTCTTGACCACCAAACCAGCAGAGAGGCAACCAAAACTGTAGAGCTCTACAGCGACCAGTCCCATCGGTCAGTGAGAGCCCCGCCGCTGAGCAGCAGACGCAGTCATCAATAAACACTGCTCACAACGACTGAAGTTTGCTCCTGTGATACAGCCAATCAATAACCAACTGGAAACTAATTAGTGGATCCAAGGCCCGTTCACAAAGCACAAACAAAACAAGTCTGAAACCGATTGTGTTAATTACTCGCAGCCAGCAGATCGACTCCATTTAGCACCCAGCGACTCGAAAAGAGCTCAGACACAAAGGCATTGATCTCTGCTTTGAGTCCAAGCCCGAAGGAACGCGAGCAAGCCCAGAGGGACACCGAGCCACCCAGCACCCAGGGCTGTGTCTCCAGCTGGCTTTTGAATCTATTGTCAAACGTCATGTGAAAGGAGAAAAGGAAAATTCAAATCTTACAAACCAGCAACTTGATTCCAATCAAGTTGCCCAGGAGAGGAGCCCGACACCTGCCTGACTACAACCTCCCTTCAGGGAGCTGTAGAGAGGGAGAAGGTCCCCACTGAGTCTCATCTTCTCCAAGCTAAACACCCCCAGCCTCTCCTCATCAGACTTCCCCTCTAGTCCCTTTCAACAGCCTCGCTGCTGTCATCCTCTGGACCCACCCCAGCACCTCACAGCCCTCTTTGGGGCTTCCACATCCAAATGGTATTTTTTACCAACCATGACACTGGGCTTTACAGGTCATCGTGCTATTGTCCCCTGTCACTCTAAACATGAACCTATCAGAAGTATCTCGGAGCAGCATGAGTCTGTGCAATTAATAGCCTGTCACCTCCTAGCTCGAGGTGCACAATGAATCAAAAGAGTAGATAGAAAGGACAAAGAAGAGCAAACACCCCGGGAACAGTGATAAATCTGTTTCTGTCCCAGACAGCTATTAAACAAAAACACACCAAGCACAGGGAATAGTTAAAAGTGCCCACAGCTGCAGAGCTGTGAACTTACCGGTGTCACGGGGTTGGGGTGGGATGGCTCCTGTCGCTGCAGTCTTGGAATGGAAGGATGCAGACTCTCACAACTTCCTTCTCCAAGGGGTAGATGAGATAAGGTGCTGTGCTGCCTCACCAGGGGGAGGCTGGTGGAGAATATGAAGCTCAAGGGCAGCTTCGGCTGTAGTGACCATCAGATGGTGCAGCTGAAGATCCTTAGGGCAGCAAGGAGGGAGCACAGAGAGTTTGTTGTACTGGACTTCAGAAGAGCAGACTTTGCCCTCTTCGGGGATCTGCCTTGTAGAGCACTTGGATAAAGCCCTAGAGGGAACAGAAGCCCAAGAAGGCTGGTTAGTATTCAAAGAGCACTGAACACTGCTACGGTGTCGGGAAACTCAGCTTTCAGACCAGCCCTTCACAGACTTGTGCTGCCTGGCTTCCACGTGTTGGTGCTCAAACTTCCTCACTCTGTTAGACAACCTAAAATGTCCTGTGAAAGGACAGGCCGAGGCTACGCCAAGATACTGCGTTTCCAATGACATTTGAACCCCAAATATCACTCAATCCCAATTCACCTGTCTTGACTCTGTGCATCAAAACCCCAGTGTACAACTGGAGGCTGACCATGTGTGGTCAGTGAGCTGGAACCACACAGAACATTAGGGACTGGAAGGGACCTCAAAAGATCATTCAGTCCAACCCCCCAACACAGCTGGATCCCCTAGATCAAGTCACACAGGAGCACATCCAGGTGGGTTTCAAACATCTCCAGACAAGGAGACTCCACAACCCCCCTGGACAGCCCCTTCCAGGGCTCTGTCACCCTCACTGGGAAGAAGTTCCTTCTCACACTGATGTGGAACCTCCTCTGTTCCAGCTCACACCCACTGCCCCTTGTCCTATCACTAGATGCCACTGAGCAGAGCCTGGCTCCATCCTCCTGACACCCACCCTTCACATATTTATCAACATGAAATGGGTCACCCCTCAGGCTCCTTTTTTCCAAGCTGAAGACACCCAACACTTTCAGCCTTTCCTCATCAGGGAGATGCTCCCCTCCCTTCATCATCTCTGTGGCTCTGCACTGGACTCTCTCCATCAGTTCTGTGTCCTGGAACTGAGAGGTCCAGAACTGGACACAATATTCCTGATGTGGTCTCTCCAGGAAACCAATTCCTGGCTCCATAAGTTGACAAAGAGATTACATTCGTTGACAGCATAATTAGAAACAGCTATCAGTTTCGGAGGTCTTCATCATTTAGATACTAATCACTTAGAATCTAAATTATACACAAGGATTTAATCACTAGATTGGATCTGACACAAACCAAACACGAACATTCTCAATGTCATCTAGTGATAGGAGGAGGGGCAGTGGGTGTAAGATAGAGACATAGGAGGTTCCATGTAAATATCAGAAGGAACTTCTTCACGGCGAGGGTGACAGAGCCCTGGCAGGGGCTGCCCAGGGTGGTTGTGGAGTCTCCTTCTCTGGGGATGTTTAAAACCTGCCTGGACATGTTCATGAGTGACTTGGTCTAGGTGATCCTGCTGTGGCAGGGGGATTGGGCTGGATGATCTTTTGAGGTCCCTTCCAACCCCAAATGTTCTGTGATTTTATGATTTCTGAAAATCTGGCCCTTTGAAAAGAATCTCAACACAAAATGTCTGTTGCAAGATGCTTGAAATCATCAATCATCTTTGAAACCTTTGCAAAGTGTTTTAACAAGGTGCTTACAGGGGAAGATGGGGTGAACTTGTAGAGTAGGGTTGATGGCTGGACTCTATGATCCCTAACTGATTCTATGACTTGGTCTAAGTGATCCTGCTGTGGCAGGGGGATTGGACTAGATGATCTTTTGAGGTCGTTTCCAATCCCTAATGATCCTGTGACTTGGTCTAGGTGATCCTGCTCTGGCAGTGGGATTGGACTAGATGATCTTTTGAGGTCCCTTCCAATCCCTAATGATTCAATGATTCTATGACCCCAAGGGTCTCTCCCAACCTGCCTGATTCTTTGATTGCAAGACTCCTCAAGCGAGCAGCTCATGTCCAAAACGCCCTTTAACTGAAGCAGTTCCCAGGACTGATGAGACAACAACTGCACGCTTTCCGTAGCTTTAGCCCGCTAACGAGTCCTGTCCATCACTGGCTGTGAGCAGCTAATGCATTCTCAACGTCTGATAAGCCAGGACCGTGGGGTGCAAACTTCTATTAACATGCTAATGCAGCTTGGCTCTGCTTGTGTTGGAATTAGAGCACGCGGCTTGTTAGCCCATAGGAGGCCAGTCTGCATTGTGTTAAGGCTACTGGCAGCAAGCGGAGAAGTCGGGATGCTGCCTGCCAGTCAGCATTATCAACCAACAGCTAGGCACAACAGACACACCGCTGCGGCGTCGCGCTACGCGGAGACAGGCGAGCGACCACCGCACCCGACTAAGTGCCCTGAGGAGCCTCGTGGATCATTTCTGTCCAGCGTGTGCATCCAGAACCCCGACAGCTGGCTCTACACTCGCGGCTCAAAACAGGATCCCAGTTATTCCAAGAGCTTGATAACTTGGGTTGGATGAACTCACAAAGGAAGTGCTTATGCCTCAGTTCCAAACTCGGGGCTTTCCTTGGGAGATGTGATTCCACCCAGAGGACCTTGTTCTGGGTGTGATAGCTTTAGATCTTCCAGAGAATGGAAGAGCTAAGGGCTTTCCCTTTCCACTCAGGTGAAGTTGAGCCATTGCCTGTAGCGAAGGGAGCTGTACTGATCGAAAGCCAAGAGCAATCAGATTTAAAACCAGGCCACTGATGGAGGAGGTGCAGACCCCCCGTTTTGAGGTGTCCTACAGGGGGAGAAGAAAGTGTGTCGACAGCCTGATCCGTGCACACGACAGCGAGGTTCAAGCAGAACAGAAGTCAGCAGTGACTTAGACGTTGGGTTTAACACCCTTGAGGAGGCAGCCAGGGCAGCAGCAGCAGCATCTGCACCAGCTGCCTGGTTAATTAAGGGTCGTGATACCCTGTGAGAAGTCCTGATGAGCGCTGAAAGCTGTCTGGGTTTGGCACCGCACGCGGCAGAGAGGTCAGCACTGCTGGGGCCAGCGTGGCCCAGTTTCTTTGTGATGAGAGAAATCATCCCTTCACGTCTATCCTGGAGGCAAAGAGAGCGATCGGACGTGCAGCAGGGATGAGAGGGAGGTCAGTCCCTGAACGCTGGATATGCTCAAAGCCACAAGGTCTTCCTTAGCCCTAAGTTACCCGTTTGAAGGGCCAGACACAGTCCTGTTCGGGGGTGCCTTGATGAAGGAGGTTTGTGCATTAGGATTAGAATATTCTTGCCTCATACAACACGTCTCTGCTGTTCCAGTCTTGAACAGAAAACCACTGGGGAGTGTTTTGATGGCTCCCAGAATCACAGAACACTAGGGACGACTTAATGCGACACCTAATCATCAAGATAACTGGAACACAGACACTTTGGATGACCTGTGCTACACCCTTCGGTGGAAAAGATTGGCTGTGGCCAACCTGGATGAGGAAGTGGCCTTCAGGGGCGAAGACAAGGGAGCACAAACTGTCATCACTGACAAACGTATGCAGGACAAAGACACCACAAAGCAGCATGTTCTTGCTTCACGGGGGACTTCAAAACCCCCACGAAGGACACGCTCACTCGGGGATGCAGAACTCACGGGCACACTCGCAGAAAGTCATGAGAGCCCCTCTGAGTATTTGAAACACGGAGCTTTTCCCAGTGGAAGTCACCTTTTACACACAAGACTTGCAGGAGCAAAAACCCCTTAGAGATATGCGAGCATGCGTAGCTCAATCTTTTCCTGCCCAGGGGGGTTGTGGAGTCTCCTTCACTGGAGATGTTTAAGACCCACCTGTGCAACTTGGTCTAGGTGGTCCTGCTGTGGCAGGGGGGTTGGGCTAGATGATCTTTCGAGGTCCCTTCTAATCCCTAATGATTCTGTGATTCAAGCACCTGCTTTTTCACAAGAGCACAGGCTGATCAACCACAGAGCCTTTCCTGGCTCATCAGCCAGCGGACCTGAAGCAGCAGCAGCGATGTGCTGCTCCACACAGCCTGCTCAGACGTACCCTCTGCTGTTTGTTCCTTTACAAAGGAGTGGGTTTTGCTTAGAAAAGAGAAGGAATTTTGCTCGGTTGTTTCTTTTCAGTTATTTATACAGTATTTTTCTTGATACAAAGGAGGAAATGAGCCAGCACCAGCAGGCAAAACCCATGAGAGGGTCTGTGAAAGGCTGTCCCTCTGCCAGCTGAATAGGGGAACTTGTCGGGAAGCAACAAAACACAGAGAAGATAATTGTCTGCATCATGTGTCTGACTTCAAGGGGCTGAGAAGCAGTAACATGAATAGTGGAAAGATGTAGAACAAGTAAACAGGAGCAGACCACAGTAATATTAATAGAATCATTAGGGATGGGAAGGGACCTCAAAAGATCATCCAGTCCAATCTCCCAGCACAGCAGGATCCCCTAGACCAAGTCCCACAGGAACACAGCCAGGTGGGTTTGAAACATCTCCAGAGAAGGAGACTCCACAACCTCCCTGGGCAGCCCCTTCCAGGGCTCTGTCACTAATCTTCCCAGTAAATCTTCTTCTACTATAAATCTTCTTCCCACTAGTCTTCTTCTTTATAGCAAGAAAAATAGCATTTAAATGGAATATTTAAAAGAAAAAGGAGAAATTAAATAAATATTTTAAATACATGATCCAAATCAGTATCATTGCTCACTGTTTTAAACAGAAATTATTTTAAACAGTCCTTATTTTAAACAGAAATAACTGTGGAGTTAATGAAGGAATCTGCGTTGAACATGAGTCCAATGGGAATTTTAAGCTGATTAAAATATTTCCATCCCCTTCTTTATGTCAACTGCACCCGGCCCAAAAAGAGAGAAGGGCAATAATAAATCAAATACAATCTCAAACTAAACAGACTGATGCTTACTAGGTTATATTTTGCTATTCAAAGAAAAAGAACAAATAAAATTAATGGATTCTAGTACAGATGACACACTTTTGGTTCTGGAATACAAGCACAGAACCTCTCAGATGATGTGAGCATCTCTTATTTATCCGGCTGGCATCAGCTCCTGCTGTCTCACAGCTCAGCACTAGGGACAGTTTTTCTGCTAATGATGGAAATATGTTTATAGCAGCATCGATCCAGCAGCTCAAAGAGCTCCTGCTTCCACCTACTCAAAGAACCATAAAAAGCCATAAAGCTCAGGGAAGCTGTTTTCTCAGGGGTGCTCTGTGGAAGCAGTAGTCTCTCACAGCTCGTGGACTTTGCTACAAACACATCTCACTGAACCCTCTTGTACTGGGCCCTGTCTGGTAACGTGTCATCTACAGCACAAGGAGAAGGCCAGGTTCAAAGCAGGAGTTAGACACCCTTCTGTCACCCTAATCAGGCAACTCAACTTGTAAGAGAAAGATGTAAGAAAAAGGAAGCCTTTCCATGCTTCTCATCAGCCTGGTTCAAGACCTCCCTGATGAGGAGAGGCTGAGGGAGCTGGGTCTCTTTAGCTTGGAGAAGAGGAGATTGAGGGGTGGCCTCATTAATGTCTGTAAATATGTGAAGGGTGGGTGTCAGGACAATGGAGCCAGGCTCTGCTCAGGGGCATCCAATGATAGGATGAGGGGCAGTGGGTGTGAGTTGGAACAGAGGAGGTTCCACATCAATATGAGAAGGAACTTCTTCATGGTGAGGGTAACAGAGCCCTGGAAGGGGCTGCCCAGGGAGGTTGTAGAGTCTCCTTCTCTGGAGATGTTTAAAACCTGCCTGGATGTGTTCCCGTGTGACTTGGTCTAGGTGATCCTGCTGTGTCAGGGGAATTGGACTAGACGATCTTTGGAGGTCCCTTCTAATCCGTAATGTTCTGTGATTCTGTGATCTGAGGAAGAACTTCTCTCCTGAGAGAACAGGCTGCTCAGGGAGGTTGGTGGAGTCCCCATCCCTGGAGGTGTTTAAAAACCAATTAGCTAGAACACTTGAGGCCATGTTCTAGGGGTTAGGGAGCTGTTGAGCTGAGGGCTGGACTTGGTGATCCTGGAGGTCCTTTCCAGCCAGAATGAGTCCATAATTAACACAGAAGGACCCCACATCTACTCTGTCAGTGCCAAATAAAAACATGGCTGTGTATAAACACACGTGTCAACGAGGCATGAAAATCACCCGTCTTTTGCTTCCCAACTCGGATGGATGACACCAGACACACACTATTTACAGGTGGATTCCTGCAAACACCCTCATTACACACCTCTGAGCTGTTGTGCCCTTTGGTAGAAGATAGAAATGTTAAACAATTCAACGAGTGCAGAAATGAATAATTCAGACAAAGGAAAAGATCACTCCTTGTTCATCTCACTTAGACTCCCTGCAAAGCAAAAGCCGTGATGGGAGCAGCGTCCTGCCTCTCCCTGGCAGTCTCAGTTTGTGGTGCATGGAGAACGGAACCCAAGGTCATGGAATCACAGAACATCAGGGATTGGAAGGGACCTCAAAGAACATCTAGTCTAATCCCCCTGCCACAGCACGATCACCCAGACCAAGTCGCACAGGAACGTGGCCGGGTGGGTTTCATTCAGGTTGGAAAAGACCCTGAGAGCATCAGTCCAACCAACCACAGAGTCACAGAACATTAGGGATCGGAAGGGACCTCAAAAGACCATCTAGCCCAATCCCCCTGCCACAGCAGGATCATCTAGATCAAGTTGCACAGGAACACATCCAGATGGGTTTCATTCAGGTTGGAAAAGACCCTTGAGAGCATCAGTCCAACCAATCACAGAATCATTAGGGATTGGAAGGGACCTTGAAAGATCATCTAGTCCAATCCCCCATCACAGCAGGATCACCTCACCCAACTCTACCAGAGACCTTGAAAGATCATCTAGTCCAATCCCCCATCACAGCAGGATCACCTCACCCAACTGTACCAAGTCCACCACTAAGCCAGATCTTCAAGCACCACACTGGAATGACCTCTAAACACATCCAGGGATGGTGACTGAACCCCCTCCCCGGGCAGCCTGTTCCAAGGTCTACCTACTCTTTCAGTAAAGAAAATGTTCCTATCAGCCAACCTCACCCCTCTGGTGACGCTGGGGGCCATAGGCCAGCCTGAGGTCACCACGCTCCATCCGTTCTCTCCAGGCACAACCACTGTAGCAGGGAGAGATGGGTTAGAGGGAGAACTGTAGGAAGTGGGTTGTTTAGGCTGGCGAGTGATGCTGCCCTTCTCATTCTCAGAGCAGCACAAAAGCTAATCCTTACAGGGGGAAATAAGCTTCTCACAGCCTCGGATGGCGCAGACATGTCTGAAGTGTCTCCCGCAGCCGGCGCCTCAGGAAGGAGATAAGGTATTAAAAGGGCTCTATAGCCAGCACAGAGATTATCTCTGAGCTCAGAAAGCCCTGCCAGTCTTTTCTGTCACAGCAGATGAAAACATCTGGGACAAACACAAAGGACAGAGCCAGAGAACCAGCCACAGGAGAAACCTTGTGCAGCACGTTGTAGGAAGAGGCAAAAAACAGCTGAAAAGCATCTTTCTGACAAACTGTGAATAGGGAAAACATAGAAGACTTGTTAGAGGGGGTTTGAAACGATGCTGGGCCTGAGTAGACAGGAACATCTTGTTTATGTTTGGACAGAAGGCTTCTAAGCAGCCCCTTAGCCTTCCTCCTCAGCTTCTGCCTGATTTTCACCGGGATTTAAAAGCTCTTTGCAGAGACAAGACAGCATCTCCCTGTCATCAGCCTCAAACAACTACTACTTAGGTTCCACAGAATCACAGGACATTAGGGATTGGAAGGGACCTCGGAAGATCATCCAGTCCAATCCCCCTGTCAGAGCAGGGTCCCCTAGACCAGGTGGCACAGGAACACCCCACGCACTAAAATTCCTTCAGCTGATGCACGGTCCTGGCTTCTCCCTGCAGGAATCTCACAAGAGCTGCCAAGACAGGGGAAGCTGCTTTAGGAGTTAAACCTGGTGGTTTTGAATGCAATTAAAATGGACTGGGAAGAAAACCCAAAACCAAGCACGGAGTAAAGACGTTTTAGCCTAATCCAAGCAGTATGTGAGGTTTTCACCCTCTGCTGGCAGCGTAAGTCCTGCTGTGGGGCTGCGTTCAGTCTCCGAGGAGATTGAGGGGTGACCTCTTTAATGTCTGTAAATATGTGAAGGGTGGGTGTCAGGAGGATGGAGCAGGCTCTGCTCACTGTCATCTGATGATAGGACAAGGGGTAATGAGCGTGAGCTGGAAGATGGGAGGTTCCATATAAATACCAGAAGGAACTTCTTCACGGTGAGAGTGAGGAGCACAGGAAGGGGCTGCCCAGGGGGGTTGTGGAGTCTCCTTCACTGGAGATGTTTAAAACCCACCTGGATGTGTTCCTGTGTGACTGGATCTAGGTGATCCTGCTGTGGCAGGGGGATTGGGCTGCATGACCTCCCTTCAATCCCTAATGCTCTGTGATCCCCCTTCTCCAGCTGTCTCCAGAATCATTTGACTATCACAGAAACCACAGAAGGTTACAGGTTGGAAGGGACCTTGAAAGATCATCTAAGTCCAACCCTCCCTGCTGGAGCAGAGTAATCCTACATACTGTCTGAAGATCCTTGATAACCAGAGTATTGGAGACCTACATTTTCATTTGTAAGCAAACTTCATGGTAAGTTCAGTTCCCTGAATTGGTGGCTCTACAGCTCTGCGTGTCACTGTGTTTAATTGCATTTATTGCTAAGACAAAGATTGAAGGAAACGTCTGCTTCTCGGGTTATTCACTCAGAAGGCAGCGAGGGACTCGGTGATACATCACCTTCTGCTCAGACCACAGAAACCTTTGCAAAAGCAATTTAAAAAGCAGTAATACTTTCAAGATAAAGACAGAATGGGAAAATAAAGTTCTATAACTGGAATGTTTCCCTCATGGAAAGAATCCAAAAGCAGTAAACAAGTGCAGCCTTCAAAAGAAGGCTCAGCACGCTTCCAGGGCTTTTCACTCCCTGTGTTTTAATGCCTAGGAGATTAGTGAACTTGCACTGAGACAAGTGGGGAGCCCAAAGTACAAAGAGTGGAGCCCCAAAGTACAAAGAGTGGAGCCCCAAAGTACAAAGAGTGGAGCCCCAAAGTACAAAGAGTGGAGCCCAAAGTACAAAGAGTGGAGCCCCAAAGTACAAAGAGTGGAGCCCCAAAGTACAAAGAGTGGAGCCCAAAGTACAAAGAGTGGAGCCCCAAAGTACAAAGAGTGGAGCCCCAAAGTACAAAGAGTGGAGCCCAAAGTACAAAGAGTGGAGCCCAAAGTACAAAGCATTTGATTTGCTTTGGATTTTAGTTGTTGACAACAAATCCATTAAAATCTTCTCCATTTCACACTTGGGGAATATTTTCACCCTCCCTCTTTGAATAGCCACGACAACACCAAAATACAAATGCCATCAGTCAGACAGCGCTGACAGTAGGCACAGCTTTATGGCCCAGACAGCGGTGTTTCAGCGTGTCAGTAAATTATAGGGAGAGGAGGTAGAATTGGACTTGTTTTGTGATGTTTTTGTCTGTGCCATCACTTAAAATTCAATCTGCAAACAAACCCTGATGGTAGCCCACGTGCTCCTTTTTCTGCCTTATTAAAGTGCTTGTTCACAATGACTCCCAGCTTTGGAAAACCTCCCATTTGACCCCAGTGAGATCCTTTATCCTGTATTTATCCAACATAAACATCTCCCTGTTTGGTGTCACACCAAGTGACTAACAAAACAAACGCATTTAGGGAAACTCTGGGTGCGAGATCTGACTGGAGGGATTGCAGTTATGTTTTATACATCACAGAACATTAGGGGTTGGAAGGGGCTGAGAAAGCTCACACAATCACTCTGCTTGGAAAAGACCCCTGGGATCACTGAGTCCAACAATCTATCCCACCTTGCAAGTTCACCCCTGCACCACATCCCTCAACACCTCATCCAAATAATCTTTAAACACATCCAGGGATGGTGACTCAACCACCTCCCTGGGAAACCCCTTCCAGTGCCTGACCACCCTTTCTGAGAAAACATTCTTCCTAATGTCTAGTTTAACCCTCCCCTGTTGTAACTTGAACCCAGTCCCTCTTGTTCTACCACTAATTGCTTGTGAGACAAGCTGCTAACCAGCCCCTTTCTGATCCACCCCAGGATGCTGTTGGCCCTCTTGGCCACAAGAGCACACTGCTGGCTCATGGTCACTGGAATTGAGTCACCATCATTTTCATGTTTCAGTGCCACCTCCGGAATATTTTAGGCTAAATATCTCTGTAAAACAAGTAACTTCACTGCAGGAACTTGGTTCTTCTTTCCTAAGAGAACCAATTCATTCCCCTTCAGAAGGCATTTGGTGTGATCCAGGCTCAGGGAAGGGGAAGGCTACTCAAGCACCTAGGTAGGGTTTTTGCTAGTTCCTATTTGTTCTAACGTTGGCAGCATCAGTGCTGCTTGAGGAGAGGGGAAAGGTCGTTGACTACCCAGAAAATGCTGCCAAAAAGCAGCCATGGCAGTGCAGAAACCACCAGCATTCAGCATGAGAATCCTTCAACGATTGGCAGCACCAAACGTTCAACGTTTCTCTTCACCAGGAAAAAATTAGACGGCACCGCGCTTCCACAGGGGACGGCACAAACCTGCCCGGTACCTCGAGAGACAGAACTAACCTAATACTCACCTTCTGCAAAGAGCTCGGGAGTGACAGCCCTATTAGCAAACTAATTAACAACCCATTATAAACGGCTAAATTAATTTTCATGGCTTAATTATAAAGCCTTTTATGCACCTCAAACTTCTTGAGGTTGTTGGGAAGACGCACTGCCTGGGAAGCCATCATGATGTGGCTGGAGTGAGCGATGCAGAAGGACACATCAGTGCTGGACTGACCTGCAGCTCTGCAGTGCTGCCCTCGACCAAGGACCCGTTGAACGTCAACTCACTGCTCTGACCGTGCATGTGCAACCGTGTTTCAACACCGGCAGGCAATGGGGGGGAACTGCTGGCGCATACTAGTCTGGAGTTTGCTCATAGTGACACATTTGTGGTCACCAGGACTGCTTCTTCATAGAATCATTAGGGATTGGAAGGGACCTCCAAAGATCACCCAGTCCAATCCCCCTGCCAGAGCAGGATCACCTAGACCAAGTCTCACAGGAACACATCCAGGTGGGTCTTGGAGCAGCACACTGCCGCTACTGGTTTTTCTATCCAGAATGTAAAGAGTGATGGGCAAGGAAAACTTTCCTTTGATTTCTTTTCATATTATGTAAAAAATTAATATAAACCAGCATTTTAAAAAACAAGCCTGTGCGTGGTCCTCTTATCTAAAGCTGTTGCTCGAAGACTCCTTAAGTAACTCTAGAGACGCTCTTATCACGGCCAGCTGTCGGCTGAATTGCCTCTATATCAGTGAAAGGAAGAGTGGCCTTTTTGTGTTCATCCTATCACAGTTCTCTTTCTATTGTTGGCTTCCGTTGTTCTAATTAAACCAGATCTGTGAAGGAGATGAAGACAAAATCAGCAGCACTCGTTATCTTCACAGTGGTGGCTGCTGTGGACAACAGTTCAGAAGACAAAGAGCCCTCAAAGTAGTTGCTTGACAGTTCTTGGATATCTGTAGTTATCTGATAGAGACTCGAGCCTTTCCTTCACTGGACTAGTGTCTCCACTCAATCTGACACCCACTTTGTATTAAGCAGATGGGTCCCAGTGACAAATAAAGGACCATTCCATAGGAAAAACCAGGCGCTGACAAAGAGCCAGGCACCGAAAGAGAAGACTCCGATGACTTGTGCTGAAGGTGTTGGATACAGGTGGCATTTGTCACCCCAAAGGAGTCTGGAATTCTCCACAAGATCTGTCACACTGAGTAGTGCAGTGGATTGGTTATTACAAGTAAGATTTCTTTTGGCACGTCCCATCCAAGCCAATAAACTCCACTATAAACAGGCAACTGGCTCTGCCATTACTTTGCCGTTACGTTCAGCTAAGTTCCCCTCTCCGAACTTAACTGGGGGGTCAAGCACACCCTGGCAGCTGGGGACGTGGAGGGAGTGTACGTGGTCACAAACCCCATTAATCCCATTCTTTGGACGCGCTGGGAGTAAATCCACCTACACAGACACCAGGAGGGCTGCCTGGGGGGGTTGTGGAGTCTCCTTCTCTGGAGACATTCAAAACCCACCTGGACATGTCCCTGTGTGACTGGATCTAGGGGATCCTGCTGTGGCAGGGGGATTGGACTGGATGATTTTTCGAGGTCCCTTCCAATCCCTAATGACTGGATCTAGAGGATCCTGCTGTGGCAGAGGGATTGGGCTGGATGCTCTTTCAAGGTCCCTTCCAATCCCTAATGTCTGTGAGTGTGTGAATGGTGCTGCAAGCTGTGAGGCCACTTCAACTTTTGCTGTATTCAAAAAACACCCGGTTGGCCCCTACAGGGAAGCTGTTGGCACTTCACAAGGACGGGGCCAGCCTGAGAACATCAGGAGACGGTTGGTTTTCTAACATTCTGGGTCTGACTCACTGACACTTGACATTTGCAGCCTTATTCAAATATTAACATCTTCAGGAGTCATTAAAAAGGAGCCATTTCAAGAGCTTTTCACATGAAAGAGAAGAGAAATAACTTTGTGTTGACTGCCTAGAAGGGTGACAGAGCCCGACTGCGTTTGCTCAGGATGCAGCCCAAATAAAATGTCAGGATAAGGGCTCTCTTTCAGATTTAGAGCCACACCAGGAACACACGGGGAAACAGACTGTAATGGACATCAACAAATCCAAGTCTGGGTTCAGTGAGAAGCTGTTTCCAAAGGAAAGGACCCCGTGTTCAGAAAAGCAGCATCGTGGCAGAATCAAGGGGAAATCACATCATCCTGCAGGAGGATTAACCTGCTTTGCCTGTCAGAGGGGTTTTTAATGCAGTTAACTCATTTTGATTCGATCCTGCTGGGTGAGGAGGGGGACAGGGACAGGGTGAGGGAGTGGGGAGAATTTCATCGAATCATTAGGGATTGGAAGGGACCTCGAGAGATCATCTAGTCCAACCCCCTGCCAGAGCAGGATCACCTAGATCAAGTCACACAGGGACATGTCCAAGTGGGTTTTAAATGGAATCAATATTCGTTTGGTTAGAGTTAGCCAGTGCCCCAGTGATGCCAAGCTGGGGGAACTTCAGTCAGATGAGCTGGCACAGGCAGAGTATGTTCTTCCCCATTTCCACTGTGACCAGTTAGAGCCATCTGGAGCCAGGAAGCCTCCCAGCATTAGCTGATATAAGTTGGAGGAGATGACAGAATCATTAGGGATTGGAAGGGACCCCAAAAGATCATCCAGTCCAATCCCCCACGACGGCAGGATCACCTACACCAGGCCAAGCCAAGCCAAGCCTTGATCCCCTAGATCAAGCCACACAGGAACACGTCCAGGTAGGTTTTAAATGTCTCCAGAGATGGGGACTCCACAACCCCCCTGGGCAGCCTGTTCTGACACTCCATCACTCTCAGAAGTCATCACCCTTCCAAGCAGTCTGGGTCTGAACGGCAGCAGAAGCACGTTAACCCGGGCTTTCAGTCAGATGCAGCTGCTCGAGTTCGCTCGCGGGATCCCCTGCAGAACAGAGCTCAAGCTGCTTAACTGCAGCCAAAAGCCAAACCTCTGCCTCTTCTCTGAGCCAAGGATGTGCTCCCCAGATGACTTCCACCAGGGAAGCTAATTAAAATGAGGGCAAATCAGCAAAAGGGGTAGGGGGACCCACACCCACCCAAGGACAAAAATCAAGCCCACCTCCTGCGCCGATTCCCTGGTCTCTCTCTCTCACACCCTTCCCCTTCTCCCCTTCCAACCATCTCACTCCATCACCGAACCGACCGCTGCCTGCCCTTTATTTTTCTCTCTCCTGCTGGCAGCTGGTTCAATTTCATAGTCGACAACACTGCCAGTCCCCAAACACTCTGAGCTTTGCTCTTCGAGCCTCTCAGCCGCTTTATGTTCTACAAATGAACATGGCAGCACCCCCGGGCTCAATCCTGCTCCTCTCGCAGGAGGAGCTGCGTCGCCTGCTCATCCAGACACAGGTTAGACAAGCTGTGGGGCTGCGACACCAACACCACCTCCAGTTCCATCACTAGAGCATCCTCTATTCAGGACGAAGTAGTAAATCAACAATCATCACAAAGCTGCTTCTCTCTACGTGGTCTAGAGGAGTCCGGCGGCGCTTCGACAGCGCGGGGAAGCTTGACTAAAATGAGGAGCATGAGATCTCTGCCATCATCCCTGAATTCCAACTACAAGCTCACACTTAGGTCTGTCACCACCAGATGTCAAGTCAGAGCTGCCAGTGTGAGGAGGAACAGATGGCACAGACCCACTTAAGCCTCTGAGTTTCAAGAATGGGTTCGGGGGTTGCGCTGAGGGGTGGGTTTTGCTCTTGTATTAGGGGATTTCTGAGCATCCATAGGAGGAAAAACAAAAGAATCCCACAGAACCACTTCAGGACAAATAAAAGACAATCCAAAGTCTCAGCCAAACTTTGCAGATGCTCCAACAAGTCCTCTCTCCAGCGGGAATTTTTACAGTAAATTCTCCTTTCTAAATGATTTGTTGATTTTAATAATAGAATCATAGAATTATTAGGGGTTGGAAGGGACCTCCAAAGGTCATCCAGTCCAATCCCACCACAGCAGGATCACCTAGGTCAAGTTGCACATGAACATCTCCAGGCAGGTTTTAAACATCTCCAGAGAAGGAGACTCCACAACCCCCCTGGACAACCCCTTCCAGGGCTCTGCCACCCTCACTGGGAAGAAGTTCCTTCTCACACTGATGTGGAACCTCCTCTGTTCCAGCTGACACCCATTGCGCCTCATCCTATCACTAGAAGACATTGAGAAAAGCCTGGTTCCATCCTCCTGAGACCCATCCTTCACATATTTATAAACATTAATGAGGTCACCCCTCAGTCTCCTCTTCTCCCAGCTCAAGAGACCCATCTCCCTCTGCCCCTCCTCATAAGGGAGATGCTCCACCTCCTTCATCAAAAATATCTGTAAAACCCCAAGTTATTCTTCCCAGTGAGGTTGACAGAGCCCTGGAAGGGGTTGTCCAGGGGGGTTGTGGAGTCTCCTTCTCTGGAGATGTTTAAAACCCAACTGGACATGTTCCTGTGAGACTGGGTTTAGATGACCCTGCTGTGGAAGGGGGATTGGACTGGGCGATCTTTTGAGGTCCCTTCCAATCCCTAATGTTCTGGGATTCTGTGATCCACAAGACAGATGTGGAAAACCAGATGTGGAAAATAATGCTACAGAAATACAACGATTGTTATTACTATTATCACTGCTTTTATCAGGAAAATAAGGGAGTTGAGTCAAACTAAGGAGCTTCTCCAGCAATCAGCCTCCACCCACAGCTTCCTGCTGCAATCAACACAACAGGTTTAGAAACAGCATCTTCAGTCCCCTGTCATTATTTCAGATCTCACAGAACTTGACCCTTTCCCTTAAAGCTGGGGCTGGTTTCCTTGGTCACATTCCAAAGGTCTGAGACAGATTAAACAACGAAATTACAACCTCTGGGAACGAGACGGGGAGGGAGGATAAAGGAGCTGGAATAATCAAGGGAGTAACCGGCTGCAAGTGCCCGTCTCTCCGCAGAGCTGTCTGGCATCTTAGTCACCAGCCTACGGAGCTACAAAGAGCATCACACACGCTCGTCAGCTCTTCCCAGGAACCGATTCCTTTCTTGCTGAGATTTTCAAACAACCCTTCAAAACCTTTTCTTCCTCGAAGTCTAGAAGAGGTTCTTTTCCACCCAGTCAAGGGGCTCAAACAAAATGTGTTTGTCTCCACAGAAATGTTTATGAAGACGTGGAGGCACCAAGACAATTCACGGGTGAAGTGCTGTTCTGACTGAAAGGGACCATCGGATGCAGCCTGTGTGTCGTGAGGGAGCCCAATACATCAGCCCAACAGAAATGAAACCAAGTACAACTTAGAAACCATGTGTGAGCAGGAAGGCAGTGGAACCACAGGATCACAGAGCATTAGGGATTGGAAGGGACCTCGAAAGACCATCCAGCCCAATCCCCCTGCCACAGCAGGATCCCCTGATCAAGACACACAGGAACATGTCCAGATGGGCTTTAATCATCTCCAGAGAGGAGATTCCACAACCCCCTGGACAACCCCTTCCAGAGCCCTTGTGAAACTTCATGGTAGTAGCCAGAGAGTAGCTGTCAATGGGACAGAGTTGGAGGCCTTGGATCTAGTGGAATCCCCCAAGGGTTGTTACTGGGACCAGTCCTATTCAATCTATTCATTAATGACTTGGATGAGGGTCTCAGCTGGAACACAGGAGGTTTCATATAAATATCAGAAGGGACTTCTTCCCAGTGAGGGTGACAGAGCACTGGAACAGGCTGCCCAGGGTGGTTGTGGAGTCTCCTTCTCTGGAGAGGTTTCAAACCCACCCGGGTGTGTTCCTGTGTGACTTGGTCTAGATGATCCTGCTGTGTCAGGGGGTTTGGACTGGATGATCTTTCAAGGTCCCTTCCAATCCCTAATGATTCCATGACTCCACGACTGACTCCACGACTGACTCCACGACTGACTCCACGACTGGAGTGCACTGTCAGCAGGTTTGCTGGTGACACAAAGCTGGGAGGAGTGACCAACACACAGGCTACTGCTTTTTCTTTTTCAGTCAAACTACAGGTTATTTCACGAGATCAGCAGCAACACAGGGGAAACCACAGAACAGCTCCGTGACCAAATAATCACACAAAAGCCAGAGTATAAGAAAAAGACACTAAAACTACTGAGGAGCAGCCATTAAGAAACATCCACTTTGAATCTCTAAACTCTGCTGCCCTTGAAACTAGGTTTTAAATTGGAACTAGATGCGACACACACCAGCCCTTCCACACGGAGCTGGAAGCTGTTGTTCACCCCAAAGTGCCAAAGCAAAGCTACTGCTGCTGAAAACAGAGAGTGACCTTTCCCAGTTCTCCTGGTTGTCTTTGAAAAGAAGTGAAATGTCAGCGCGCCTCGTGAAGTTTTCTGGCAACTCATGTGAATCAGAGACATTTCCTTCCCTCAGTGGGAGTCTAAGGTCTAAGCGACCTGCAGATGATCGTAACAGCAGGAGGAGGAAAAGAAAAAGTCCGTAGTTGTAGTTCTGTGACAAAGCTGTTTGGGTTCTGGACGGGAAAAGGGTCCTCAAGAACTGCCTCTGAGTGGCTAATACTCTAAAAACAGTTAATTTTCAGCAGTTACAGACTCTCTGTTGCACTTGAGAGGGATAAACTCTGGGCCACTCAGTTCCAGAAAGACACTGGAGCTGCTGGAGGGAGTCCAGTGTAGGACAACGAGGATGATGAAGGAGGTGGAACCACCTCCCTTATGAGGAGAGGCTGAGGGAGCTGGGTCTCTTGAGCTTGGAGAAGAGGAGACTGAGGGGTGACCTCATTAATGTCTATAAATAGGTGAAGGGTGGGTCTCAGGAGGATGGAGCCAGGCTCTTCTCAGTGTCATCTAGTGATAGGACAAGGGCAATGGGTGTGATCTGGAACAGAGGAGGTTCCACATCAATATCAGAAGGATCTTCTTTCCAATGATGGTGATGGAGCAGTGGAAGGGGCTGCCCAGGGGGGTTGTGGAGTCTCCTTCTCTGGAGATGTTTAAGACCTGCCTGCTATGTTCCTGTGCAACTTGACCTAGGTGATCCTGCTGTGGTGGGATTGGACTGGATGATCTTTGGAGGTCCCTTCCCATCCCTAATGATTTTATGGTTCTATGATTCATTATCTCCACCAGGCGTTTCAAGAAACAAAGTTGAGGTGGTCAAGGTGGCCACTAACCTCCTGCAACACCAAGAAGAAACTGAAGGAGAAGAGCAGAACCAGGATAGTAAAGGCAGGGTCCTTGAAAGGAAAATTCTGTTCAACTCTCCTAGGCACCAGCTGCAGTGAAGCTGCCACAAAGCAGCAGCATTTGATTTCCTTAGAACTGAGTTTTTCATCCTGATCCAGTTTTTGAAAGCTGTAAATTTTCTGCTTCCAAGCTGAATGACAGTTTTTCAAGAAACAGTGAATTTTGTTGTTTTCACAGTGGGGTTTTTTTTGTTTCAGATGTTTTAGCTCTGGGAGAATTTCAAGCAGAAAAGGGGAACAAGTAAATCAGAACTGGGTTATGTAACCCCACAGCTTTCTCCACGGTTCCAATCTACTGCGTCGACGTTACTGACAGGGTTGGAAAGTCAGGAGTGACAAAAGAAAATGTGAAGATCCTTTGTCTAATTTAGTGAGGAAGAAAGAAAAAGGAATCTTAAATAACCCATAAAGCTTCCCCTCACCCCCTCCAGAGGAGTTTCAAGGAGGAAGATGCAAACCAGCTCTGTTCAGAAAACACAACTGGCTCCAGTAGGAGGTTTAGGTCTCCCAGAGAAGCAAATACTCCTCTGCATAGACATGACCCAACAGGAAGAGCCTCCCTTGGTCACTTTTCCATTGTTAAGTTTCCACCTAGATGGTGCCCAAGGAGTTAGATGTGTTTGTGCAGCTTTTATTCTTCATGGATCCCATTATTCCACGTGGAAAACACTGGAGAACTCCAGTCTTGCCCCAGCAAAGCTCACGTGCCTACACAGCAGAGCACGTGCCATTGGAGATGGTCACGATGGTCCAGCTGTGTTACAGAATCAGAGAACATTAGGGATGGGAAGGGACCTCCAAAGATCATCCAGTCCAAACCCCCTGACACAGCAGGATCCCCTAGATCAAGTCACACAGGAACATGGCCAGGTGGGTTTGAAACATCTCCAGAGAAGGAGACTCCACAACTCCCCTGGACAGCCCCTTCCAGTGCTCTGTCACCCTCACTGTGTGTTAGCTTGAGGACTGGACCTCTGTCTCAGCCTCTCTCCTGTGTGAACATTTAAAATCCCAGTTTTCAAAAGGAAGAACTAAGCTTTTGCCAACCATTCACCTACTTTTTCACCTCTTTGTATTAAATGCTAAATACAGTTGTGGAGGAGGCTGAGGGGAGACCTCGGTGCTCTCTACAGCTCTCTGAAAGGACAGTGTGGAGAGGCTGGTGCTGGTCTCCTCTCACAGGTAATTAGTGACAGAACCAGAGGGAAGGGCTTCAGGCTCCAAGGGGAGGGTTAAACTGGACAATAGGAAGAAGTTCTTCCCAGAAAGAGCAGCCAGGCACTGGGATGAGCTGCCCAGGGTGGTGGTTGAGTCCCCATCCCTGGATGTGTTGAAAAGTTGATTAGATGTAGTGTTGGGGGATCTGGTTTAGGGTGAGGTATGAAGAATTAGGTGTGAAGAATTCACCACAAAATAGAATCATCAGGGATTGGAAGGGACCTTAAAAAATCATCCAGTCCAATCCCCCTGCCAGAGCAGGCTCACCTCACTGGAGAAGCCATGGAATCAGAATCACTCAGGGTTGGAAGGAACCATCATCCAGTTCCAACTCCCCCAGCACAGGCAGGGACACCCCACCCTAGACCAGGCTGGCCAGAGCCCCATCCAGCCTGGCTTTAAACACCTCCAGGGATGGGGTCCCAACCACGCACAGCTCAAGGTCCTCAAATCAGCTCTAAATAAGTTGTTTGAGTATCAGATCCAGCTTAAGCACCTTGAAGCTGGGCAAATTTTCCTCCAGGAGCTCTGCACTTCCACTTAGCACAAGCCTGAGCACATTTGCAGACCTACCCCTCATTCAACACTTGCACTTTCCACGTGCACCTCTTTTTTAGAGGACAATAAATGTTAAGTGCAGGCTTTGCCTCTCTTTAAGGCCATATGTGCAGCCCAAGCAGCGAGCAATTGGGCTTCCATGTGCCTCTGCTGAAGGTCACAGTGCCAACAGATAAGAGAGCAGAAAAGCCACCATAAAGCCCCGTGTGCTCAGGTTACTCTGCTGCCTGCTTTGATCTGTTTGAAGAGTGATTTATAGAACCATTCTGAGCTGCACACGCTAACCCAGCCACCCCATCAGAGCTTTCACAGCACTAACCTGTTGTCACTAGAGGTAGCACCACAGTTAATGAACAACTCCTGGTGACCAGTGTGTCACCAGACAACACACAGTCAAGCCAACTGCTTCAACATCAGAAGGACACAGAGCTCCTGGTCCAGGGGAGAGCAACTCGAATGATTAGAGGGCTGGAGCACCTCCCCTATGAGGAGAGGCTGAGGAAGGTGGTGTTGTTCAGCCTGGAGGAGGCTCCTGGGTGACCTTCTAGCAGCTTTCCAATAGCTCAAGGAGGGCTACAAGACAGCTGGGGGAGGGCTTTTGACATGGGTGGTAGCGAGAGGACAAGGGGAAAGACTTGAAGAGAGGAGATTGAGGTTGGACATGAGGAAGAAATTCCCTGTGAGGGTGCTGAGATGCTGGAACAGGTTGCCCAAGGAAGCTGTGGCTGCTCCATCCCTGGCAGAATGAAGGGCAGGAACTAGATGATCTTTAAGGTCCCTTCCAACCTCTTTAAGGTCCCTTCAACCTTGGCCATTCTGTGATTCTCTGATTTTCCATTCAGAGGCAGCAGAACTGGAAAGACACTGGGTTGTGTCCCTAAGTTCACTCTTCTCTGCAGTTAAATCTGTGTGATAACGTTCCACAGCCTGTCAGATATGTGATTATCAAAAGCTTTTCTCTCACTACCAATTACATTTCTTGCGATAGCTTTCTGGGTGTTTGTCCCTGGCAGAGATGCTTTTGTTCTCTGTGATTTACAAACCCCATCCCCAAACATCTGCAATGAAGCCACAACGCTGCCAAATTAACGGCAGCTGGAATCTTTATAAACAGCAAAGAATATCCAAGCCCCTGCCAGAACTTCAACCCCTTCTTGATCCAGCTGTTGTTTGTTCTTGCACTTGTCCCTTTGGTGCAATGATTAAACGCTGGGTCCTCGCAGGCAGCCTGACCAAGCACTGAGCGCCCTCAGATGATTTAGTTGGGAGGGAAAAGGAGGGAATAAACCTTGGGAAACGTGTGGGTTTCATTTGTTCAGTTACCTGCAGCAACAGCCCTTTGAGCACCTCTGTGAGATGTTACCAGAAGGTGAAGAATGCTCACCCTCTTGCCCCATCCCTATTTTTGCTTCCTTCACTGCACCCAGTCCACTGGGATCTGATTGTCCATTGTTCTCACAGAGTAGCTTGAACTACAGAAACATCCCTGTAATGGGAAGAACGTTCTCTGCCATCTCAACGCTTAAGACTGAGGGAGCTGGGTCTCTTGAGCTTGGGAAGAGAAGACTGAGGGGTGACCTCATTAATGTCTATAAATACGGGAAAGGTGGGTGTCAGGAGGATGGAGCCAGGCTCTGCTCAGGAGCATCTAGTGATAGGACAAGGGCCAATGGGTGTGAGCTGGAACAGAGGAGCTTCCATATAAATATGAGAAGGATCACCAAGTGCAGCCCTGATCCAAATGTCTCCCTAACCCCCAGAGGAAGGACCTCCAGGACCATCAAGTCCAGCCCTCATCCCAACATCTCCCTAACCCCCAGACCATGGCCTCAAGTTGTCAAGCTTTTTAAACACCTCCAGGGATGGGGACTCCACCACCTCCCTGAGCAGCACCCAACTGCTCTCTCAACGTAAACCTAAGGCAAATACTTCCACAGGACTACACGCCGCACGCTTTAGAGCTAACAGACACCTTCCCTTAGCTCACAAGAGCTCAAATCTTTGGACCCTCAGGATTACCATCACCTAACACAACCACCTGAGCCTTCCCTGGCTGCAGGCAGCCTCGTCAGAAGGGGAGCAGAGGCTCTAAGCCTTGTACCACACACCGGTGCTTCAAGACCCAGCCCTTGCTGCAGCCCCTGTGCACCGTGCTGTGGAAAGGGAGCTTCATCAATGCAATATCTGCTGCTCTGGATGCTCCTCTCCACCAACATCACTCCAACGAGCAACCACGCTGGGATGGACAGACAACAGAGACGGACGCCCCTGCCTTCCCTACGGCCGCTGCTCCGGGGCCGCGAGCAGAAGCAGCTCCGCAGCGTGTCTGGCGCTGGCAGAGCGCTCACGGCTCTGTAACGACGCTGGCTGCATAATCAAGTTCCTTCGTGTCCGTCCCCCACACCGGCAGCCATTTGGTGCATCAGCGTGCGCTGAACCCCGCCGGCAGGTGTTGTGCTTGGGCTGGAGAGGAGCAAAGGCAGGTTCCTGCAGCACTGGCAGGTGCAGCTTCATCCTGCTTCAGATCCAAAGGTGGACTTCAGAGTAAATCAGCTTCAACACCTTCCCCGATACCTAGACCTCACACAGACTACACAATCACAGAGCATTGGGGGTTGGAAGGGACCTCCAAAGATCATCCAGTCCCACCCCCCTGCCACAGCAGGATCCCCTGGATCCAGTCGCACAGGAACGGGTCCAGGAGGGTTTTAATTGCCTTCAGAGAAGGAGGCTCCACAGCCCCCGGGCACCGGCTATTAGTGCCCTGTTAACGAGGAGATGCCGTTTTCCTATCGGGAGTTTCCACATTGCCGGGACAGAGTGTAGCAGGGAGGAGGAGGAGGCAGGCACACTTGGGCTGATTAATTGAATTAACTTCCAGCTTAATTAAAAGACATCTGTAGTACATATTTTATGACAGAGCTATAGAACGACGTGCCCCTGGCAAACACGCGGCTACTAGACTGCCTCCGGCCGCCACCGGCAGGGCTCGCTTCTGCAAACAGCCGACGGCGGGGGGGGACTCACGGAGAGGAAGAAGAGGGGACACCAAGACGGGAGGTGCAAGCCCACGTGTGCCTCTGGCTTCAGGGAGAGAGCTGAAGACTGGGCGGTCGTTCACTGTGGGACTGACTTTGAACTGTTGCCTTCGCTGTTCCAGCTCCACGAAAGAGCAGAGGCCATAGGATCACAGAAGGATTTGGGTTGGAAGGGACCTCAGATCATCCAGTTCCAAGCCTCTGCCGTGGGCCAGTGACACTTCCCACTAGACCAGGTTGCCCAGATGCCCATCCAGCCTGGCCTTGAATACCTCCAGGGATGGAGCAGCCACAGCCTTCACCGGGCAACCTGTTCCAGCATCTCACTGTCCTCACTGTAAAGAATTTCCTCCTGATATCTAATGGAAATCTACTGTCTTGGAGCTTGAAGCCATTTGCCCTCATCTTATCACTACAAACTCTTGTAAAAAGAGTTCTACAAATCTTCTAAAAGATCCCTAGTTCTACTGTGAGGTGGGTTCACGCCCACGATGTCCACCCCAGTACCACACGCACACTGAGGCCAAACTGTTTTGTCATCCATGTTATCTTCTGGGCCACAGGGAAGTCAGACATGGGAACAGGCTGCCCAAGGAGGGCGTTGACTCCCCATCTCTGGGTGTATGTAGAAGTCGTGGTGCTCAAAGATCTGGTCTAGTGGTGACCGTGGTAGAGAAGGGTTATCAGTTGGGCTTGATGGTCTCCAGTGTCTTTTCCAACCTGAATTATTGTTATGATTGACATTAGCATCCTCCCCATACGAATGTGTCTGGATGTTGGGAAACCACTTCCCCTCCCAGCTCTGTCCTCTGGGGAACATTTTTGTTGTCTTCCCAGCAGCTGGATGCAGGCTAGAAAAGGAAACTGGAAAAGAAGCCATGGTGGTTGTATAGATGCCTAGAGCCTGAAGGCACAAAGGAACTGAATGTTCTTGTGTGATTTGGTCTAGGTGATCCTGCTCTGACAGGGGGATTGGGCTGGATGATCTTTCAAGGTCCCTTCCAATCCCTAATGACTCCATGACTTGGTCCAGGTGATCCTGCTCTGGCAGGGGGATTGGGCTGGATGATCTTTTGAGGTCCCTTCCAACCCCTAATGATTCCAAGACCTGGTCTAGGTGACCACTACCCAGATGACCACAGCACAGGAAGGGCAGCAGGAGCCACACGCACCTTTGCGGGTGAAGCCGGTGGGACGCGCTCGGCTCAGCCGCCTGTTGTGCAGCGGCGCAGATCACGCTGAACACACAGTCTTACATAACCGAGGGTGTGCGCAGGAGAGAACGACTCTGGGACACACACAGCTTTAGAGCTGACTGCTAATCCAGAAGGTGGGTGGGCTGCAAGCAGGAGCTCTGCACTAGCAGCAGGATGCTGCTAATTTCTCTGCTTCTCTCTCCTGTTTGTTCAGCCTCCGCACAAGCCATGGAACCACTTGCTTCCATGGGTAGCTGTGACCCAAGACATCTCCCCTCAGGCTGTGGGAAGTAAACTCCCCGTTAGGAAAAAATCACAGATCATTAGGGATTGGGCAGCACCTTCCAGTGCTCTGTCCTCTGTCACCCTCACTGGGAGGAACTTCCTTCTGATATTGATGTGGAACCTCCTCTGTTCCAGCTCACAGCCGTTGCCCCTCGTCCTATCACTAGGTGACATTGAGAAGAACCTGGTTCCATCCTCCTGACACCCACCCTTCACATATTTATAGACATTAATGGGGTCACCTCTCGGTCTCCTCCAAGCTGAAGAGCCCCAGCTCCCTCAGCCTTTCCCCATCAGGGAGATGCTCCACTTCCTTCATCACCCTCATTGCCCTACACTGGACTCCCTCCAGCAGCATCATGTCCTTCTTGAACTGAGGGGCCCAGAACTGGACCATAACCCTCCAGATGCGCTGGTGTCATCCTCACAGAGGAAAAGACCAGTTATTGCTGTGGCTGAGGGACATCAACACCACGAGGTGTTACGTAAGGTACTACAAGCAACGGTTCCAAGTTGGTTTTGTTTAGCAGGGCTCCAGGACCCGAGTGGGATTTTCGGGGGTGATTACAGTTTGCTTAGCTCTGCTCTCTCCAAACAAGTTAATTATAGCACCAGCTTTATTCATAGCAGAACTAAATGGGTGTCAAAGCTGCTCCAAAAGCCTCTAGAGCTTTCCTTGAGCAAGAAGTTTACCATAATCTTGACTTTTCTTGCTGGCAGTGTAGATCATAAGGATCCCCACTGTCACTTCATTACACTGTGGCTCGAAATAGCCCGAAAAAACCAGCCTGCTGGGTTATTCTTTCCTCAGCGAGCAAGAGGAGTCTTTGCTGCTGGTTTTTATCAGACTACATTTTTTTTTTTCAATTAATAGCCCATCCGCACTGACTTAGTGGCCACGGCCACCAGGTCAGTTAACCGCTGCATCAGCTCGGACGCCTTTTGGAGCCTTAGGCAGCCCCGGGATGCAGAGGAGCTGTGATGATGCAGCACAGCGAGGCCACACGTCCTTTGATGCTTTCTCGCAGCTGCTTCTTCCAGGAGATGACAGACACCGAGGAGAGACTCCGCGACGGGAAACGTTTGAACAGAGCTTGGGAAGAGCGGGGGGGGAAGGGTCTGCGGAGGAGCAGATCGCGGCTGGGCAGCGAGGACCTGCCCGAGCTCGCACAGACGGGTCAGACTTAGACCGAACACACTGTGTGTGCCCGAGGATTTGTTGTTTCAGTCTCTTTGCCTGCCAGAAACGAAAGCAGCACAGGGCTGCTCCGCCAAGCAGCTCCCCGGGACCGCGTGTGGCTGCTCCCGGCAGCTCCCGCAGCAGGAACCCTGGCTGTCGCTCCGGCCAGTTGATCAAGGGAAAGAGGGCTGCTCGTAGAAACCCCCCAGGAGTAAAGGGTTCGCCCGGGCTTCGTGCGACCAGGATACACTCAGAGAAGATGCTTTTTGCACCCGACCAGCTTTCCTGAGAGGGACCCCCCCGTGTACACCGCGGCCGTCTGCGTGGGGCAGGGGTTAATCCCCTCTCTCCTGTCCTGCGCTTCCCCCGTCTTTCATTCCAGGCAGGATTTTAGCTTCCTGAGAGAATTCCCCTCCACAAAGTAAATCCTGCCTTTGTCCTTCAGAAGGGGCCATGTCTCTGCCCAGGCAGGATCTTCCTCCACCTAAGCAGCTACGGGAAGCTCCAGCACCAGCATCCTCTGTCCTCGCTTTGAAGCCACCAGACCAAGGATAAACACAGCTGGACTGGACACCAAACCAACCATCCCACAGGTGGCACCTCCCTGCTGGAAGGTCCCATCACCCTGCACCAAGAACCCCATCTAGAAGGGTGGAACTGCTCTCAGGAAGGCTCGTTAAGGTCATGACTATGGCATGGAGGTGGGGAGTCCACAATCACACCACAAAAGACATGCTGAGCTGCCCAGCTGGTGGTTGAGTCCCCACACCTGGATGAGTTTAAAAGTCACCGAGATGTAGTGATGGGAGATCTGTTTTAGGGGTAGAGAGATGGGTGGACTCTGTGATCCCAAGGGACTTTTCCAACCTGAATGATTCTGTGATCCACACTGCGTGAGGGATTGCTCCCAGGGCACAGAAAGCCTGTCTCCTAGTAGGTACAAGGAGATGACACCTTGGGGTCATACTGCTGGAACCTATTGCTGCCAAGTGGCCACCACTGCATCAAATGTGATTTCTACTCTGTCTTTGAGGAAACCTCCCTGAAAGGAGGGACAGTAGCAGCTGCAATCACAGCAGCACTGGAACTAGTCCTGGAAAAGGAGCAGCCAGCGAGGGAAAAGTCCCAGCGAGAGCCACCAGCAGAGGAACCCCTGTGAAGATGACCGTGGTGGGATTGGACTAGATGAAGATGCATTGCTGTAAGAGTTAAAATAATAAAGAACAACACGCAGCCCAACTATCACCTCAAATCCTTTTCTTTGAATTAAAGCAGCTCCTGAGAACCACCTAAGAGCAGTCTAATCTCAGCCTGGAAGGACAGTGCCCTCTTGTGATAAAAACACCCCGTTATACGGAAGAGTGAAGCTAAACCTCTTGCTTTTCCTTACGCCAATTCCAAGCAGCTACACCAGACACCCCAATTCCCAGAGCTCTGGTTTTGAAGTACACTCAGGCAGCTTTGGTCTGATCACACGTGAGGGTAAGCATCTAACAAGCTTGTCTCTTCGTACCTGATGCAAATAGCTGATCACAGAACCACAGAACGTTAGGGATTGGAAGCGACCTCGAAAGATCATCCAGTCCAATCCCCCTGACACTGCAGGATCACCCAGATCAAGTTGCACAGGAACACACCCAGGTGGGTTTTAAGCATCTCCACAACTCCCCCGAACAGCCCCTTCCAGTGCTCCATCACTCTCACCATGAAGAAGGTCCTTCTGATGTTTATATGGAACCTCCTCTGTTCCAGCTCACACCCATTGCCCCTCATCCTACCACTAGATGACACTGAGAAGAGCAACCAGTGTAGCCCCAAAATACCCCCACAACCAGAACATGTTCCAGATTTAGTTCCCTGGGAGAAACAAAGGGCTACAGCAAACAGCTGCTGAAATGAAAGAAGATCACTACTCAAGACAGGCACCTTCAAGTATTCATAGAATCACAGAATCACAGAACATTAGGGATTGGAAGGGACCCCAACAGATCATCTACTCCAATCCCCCTGCCACAGTAGGATCACTTCACTGGAGAAGTTATGGAATGAGAATCACTCAGGGTTGGGAGGTACCACAAAAGCAAGGGCTCACCACACGGCACCCACAGCACAGCACCCGTCCTCCTGCCTTCAAACAGTTGTTTTAAACAGATTTAGCTGTGAGAACTGGAAGGGCTGCCCAGGGTGGTGGCCGAGTCCCCATCCCTGGATGTGTCGAAAAGTCGCTTAGCTGTAGCATTGGGGGATCTGCTTTAGGGGTGACTTGTAGAATAGAGTTGATGGTTGGACTCGATGATCCCGAGGGTCTTCTCCCACCTGAATGACTCTACGACAGCAAAGAGCCAGCTCTACCCAAGCTGGTGCTCGTGAGCAGAGCTCACAGAGCTCTCGCGCTCAGTCATCTCTCGTTGAGCGGGACGGCTTTCTGCGGGCTGCCTTTCAAACCTCGAGCAGTAATTACGCGGGGGAAGAGCGCATTAGCTGTTGTTTAACACTTGCTAATTGAGTTGCCGATGGAAATGTTTCTGTTCTCCCCAGAGCAGAAAATTACCAAAGTGAGATCTGCTTCCATTTAACCAGTGTTTCTTAAGTGACTGCAAAGCAGGACCCAGCTCTGCAGATTTTCCACTCTCCTAGATGTCTGCAGCTGTTTTCCAGCTGAAACAGTTGGGTTGGACATCCGCAGTGTGGAGAGACGAGGACCATGAGCTTTAGCTGTGCATTTAGTCCTTCCATGAGCATTTGACAGCACCCAAACCGGCCAAAGATCAAGTATCAGCTACTGTCTTCTCACTTAAACAGCATCAAAACCAGGAAAGAAAGAGTATTTGAAATAAAAATCACATCACCAAGCTCACAGAATGTGCTGCAGGGTGGCCTGACGGCTCTTTATGTTGTCCACTGGTCATCATTAGGGATTGGAAGGGACCTTGAAAGATCATCCAGTCCAATCCCCCTGACACAGCAGGATCACCTAGATCCAGTTGCACAGGAACACATATTTATCCCTTCACATATTTATCAACATTAATGAGGTCACCCCTCAATCTCCTCTTCTCCAAGCTCAAGAGACCCAGCTCCCTCAGCCTCTCCTCATCAAGGAGGTGAGAGAGTGAAAAACATCACAGGTTAAAACACTTCCAAGGCTGCAGTCTCTGCTGTGTTCTTGAATATTTTATTACCTATCACTGCTCCTGCAAAACGCACGGCTGAAGGCGATATTGATCTCTCCCCCTCCTACCCTGCTGAAGTCCCTCTGTAGAGCAGCTCCATTTGATATTCTCCATCCAACCCCCGCGATCTGCTCTGCCTTGGCATATCAAAGTCAACTGAAATCTAGGACACCTTCAGTTCGACATCAATGAGACCAACCCTGAGAAAGCTGAAGGCTGGAAGTTATCACAGAGCTCGGGTCGGTCTGATGGGTTTGAATTATCTCCTAACAGCTCCTCAGTGAGAGTTGATAGCAAAGGAGATCAATGAAGAACTTCCTTCTAAAAGAAGTTGATTTGAAGGAGTTAGGTGGGAAGGGAACAGCAGTCAAATCGGAGCCAAGTAGCCCTCCTGGAGAAGTCTCGGAGGTTGCCACCAGATGCTAATAATAACTGTGCAAAATCAAGTGGTCTTGAAATATTTATAAGCTCTGCTTTGGAAAGCTCAGCTGATGCCTCAGACTTGCTCCAAAGAGCACTTGCAGCTCACACGTAACAGAGCAGATGATGTCCCTGCTGTAACATGCAGAGGTAGCGGTGGCCAGCGAGAGCCTCCAGAACGTGACAGAGAAGAATCAAGTCAATGAGGTTTCTTTGCTAATTAGAGGCTGCACACATGAGGATCTCGAAAGGGACCTCGAAAGATCATCTAGTCCAATCCCCCCGCAGGATCACCTAGACCAAGTCACACAGGAACACGTCCAGGTGGGTCTTGATGTGGAACCTTCTATGTTCCAGCTCACACCCACTGCCCCTTGTCCTATCACTAGATGACATTGAGCAGAGCCTGGCTCCATCCTCCTGACACCCACCCTTTCACATATTCATAGACATTAATGAGGTCACCCCTTAGTCTTCTCCAAGCTCAAGAGACCCAGCTCCCTCAGCCTCTCCTTGTAAAAAAGGTGCTCCACCCACTCCATCATCCTTGTTGCCCTACACTGGACTCTCTCCAGCAGCTCCACATCCCTCTTGAGCTGAGGGGCCCACAACTGGACACAACACTCCAGATGTGGTCTCACCAGGGCAGAAGAACCTCTCTTGATCTGCTAACCACCCCCGTGGTTGAGATTTATTCAGCCTAACATAGACACCAGCGACACAAAATGAGATGACGTCACTTCCAACCACCTTATGTTGTTTTTCCACTACATTGTGGATAATTAGACCCTGATATCGGGTGGTTTTTCTGAGTTCAGCTGGGGTGTTGAGCAATTAGCATCCCCTGCTCCAACCACAGCTCCACCAGCAGCCAGCATCAGCTCCACACGGACAAGCAAAGCTCACTGCCCGTTCTCCTACAGCAGCAGACCGAGCAGCACGCAGACCATTCTCAGACGGTTAAGCGTCGCCCCGAGCGGTTCTGTGGGAACTGCAGCTCTGAATAATTTGAATTAAAAATTAATGTCTCATTATTCCTGCCAGAGAGACAGCAGGAAACTTCTGCCAGCCCGTCTTTCTCCCCTGGAACTGCTCCGCAGTAGACTCCCAATGTTTGCAAACCCACCCGTCTTTAGGAGACCGCGCGAGCACTGGTTTAAGTGCCGGAGGCAGGATGCTCACAGATGCTCTGGACCAAGCCGGGGCTGTTTTCCAACAGAGGCTGTCACCATCAGCTTCCCACATGCACACAACATGCCAGGAACATCCCTCACACGGGGCCACAGATGCTTTCTGCCCCAAAGAGGCAGCGCGTTCGCTTCTGCTCCCAGAGGTTCTCGAGCAGCCGGGTGGTCGTGCCCCTGCTCGTGTTTCTTGGATGAAATCAGTGGGGAAGAGGAACAGAAGTGCCCTGATGAGGCTGAGCAGAACCTGCAGAAACTCCACCAGCAGGGTGAAGGGTGGGTGTCAGGAGGATGGAGCCAGGCTCTGCTCAGGGGCACCTAGAGATAGGACAAGGGGCAGTGGGTGTGAGCTGCAACAGAGGAGGTTCCACATCAATATCAGAAGGTACTTCTTCACCATGAAGGTGACAGAGCCCTGGAAGGGGCTGCCCAGGGTGGTTGTGGAGTCTCCTTCTCTGGAAACATTTAAAACCCACCTGGATATAGAATCATAGAATTATTAGGGATTGGAAGAGACCTCAAAAGATCATCCAGTCCAATCCCCCTGCCACAGCAGGATCACCTTGAACTAGTCTGGGGTTCTACATGTTGACACAAGAGAAACTGCTTCCCACCTCCTAACTGCCTTCACACTGCTCTTCTGGGATGTGCTGGGCGACACACAGGATGAGAGGCTGAGCATCCTCACCCATTAAATGAGCTACAGTTTGGCTGTTGATGAGGAAAATCAAAACCATTTAAGCAGCGCTACACGTTTTCATCGATTCCGTTTCACATCCTGCTCTCCTCCGTGAAAGCCAGCGACGCCTTTTATTGCCTCCAATTCCACTCCTTTCTCACAGCTTTTACTACCAGATATTTAAGAGGCCATTTCTACTCCTTTCTGCAAATGTCACTAAACAAAAGAAACCCTGCTTGTGTTCCAGTTACGCGCAGAACCAGCACAGAGTGTCTCATCGCTCTCCGTTTTGAAGCACAGCACCAGGACTACCTTCAGATCAGCAGATCTGGGATTCGTATTGGTGACACAACTGAAGTCCATCACCTCATTCATCACCTCCTCCTTCCACATCCTTTAAAATCTGAGCTCACTACAGCTGGTGAATCACAGTATGTGAACCACAGAACATTAGGGATTGGGAGGACCTCAAAAGATCATCCAGTCCAATCCCCCCATCACAGCAGGATCTCCTAGACCAAGTCGCACAGGAACACGTCCAGGCAGGTTTTAAACTTCTCCAGAGAAGACTCCACAGCCCCCGTGGGCAGCCCCTTCCAGAGCTCTGTCACCCTCACAGTGGAGGAGTTTTCATTAGTGTCGTTAATGATCACTCTCCAGGTGAGGTACCGCTGTCTTTACTTCCCCTGACTAGCCCCGTGTGTGAGCACTCAACAACAAACCCCTTCAAGCCACAGCGTCCAGCATCGCCGCCAGCACCAGGACAAAAAGCCTCCCTCCTCGTTCTATTAACTTTTCGCTGTGCGCCTCATCATTTCTTCTTCACACTTATTACCCGGTGGAGGGAGCTGGATTCTATTTAAGGCTCTGGAAAAGGTCACAGACAAAAGGGAGCTCCAGCCTCTGTTTGCTGTTTTAAAACAGAACCACCAGGCTCGTGTCAATATTTGCTCTGACTTACAGCAGATTCATTTTGGTCATCTGAGCAGCAACTCGTGGTGGGCAGGATGAAGGAAGAGGTACTGAGAAGTTATTGATCCTGAGGAAGGATGTGGAATGACCAGAGGAGACTATGGGGAAGGGATTGGAGGGAAAGTCAGATGAGGAGAGGCTGAGGGAGCTGGGGGTGTTCAGCCTGGAGATTAGGAGACTCGGGGGGGACCTCCTCACTCTCTCCAACTCCCTGCAGGGAGGGTGTAGTCAGGTGAGGGTTGGGCTCTTCTCTCATGCAACCAACACCAGGACAAGAGGGAAGGACCTGAAGCTACCAGGGGAGGGTTAGGTTGGATGTTAGGAAGCCCTTCCTCATGGAAGGGTGATCAGAGCCTGGACTGGACTGCCCAGGGCAGTGGTGGAGTCCCCATCCCTGGAGGTGCTGAAGGACAGACTGGCTGTGGCCCTTAGTGCCCTGGGCTGGCTAATTGTGATGTTAGGTCCTGGGCTGGGCTGGGTGATCTTAGAGATATTTGTCCAGCCTCAGTAATTCTGTGGTTCTATGTTGGGTTGGGTGTTTTTCCCAGCTGAATTCTGAGACATTTAGGGTTGGGTTGTTCCTGTGGAGAGACTCAGCTACCCCCACACCAGAAAGAGAAATGACATCTCTTGTTCCTCGTGTCCAGAGACATTAAATGAGTAAATCAGAGAAGGCAAGTTAAAAGAAGCAACAGTGGAGTAGCTGAAGCAGAAGGCACAGTGACCAACAGCTACAACAGAGCACTTCAGCAAGAACCTGACACGGGCACCGCAGTGACGCAGGGTTCGGTCAGCTGGCTGATTGCTTTTGGTGGGGAGAGTGAAAACACTGTGAGAGGAATTTTGGCTGCAGCATCACAACTGGCTTTGATTCACAGGCAGTCAGGCAAACGCTGCTGCTGCTGCTGCTTTCAAGGGACAGTGCCAAGCTGGGATGCTAACAGATAACAAAGGTCAGGATTGGAGCTCTGCTGCCCAGACCCATTTATAACCTCTGCTGTGGCCGTTCAGGGAAATGATGCATTTTGTGTTGGGAGAAGTGACTCATCCACAGAATCACAGAGCATCAGGGATTGGGAGGGACCCCGAAAGATCATCCAGTCTAGTCCCCACCCCCACAGCAGGATCACCTAGACAAAGTCACACAGGAACACATCCAGAGGGTTTCTAAACATCTCCAGAGAAGGAGACTCCACAACCCCCCTGGGCAGCCCCTTCCAGGGCTCTGTCACCCTCACTGGGAAGAAGGTCCTTCAGATATTTATATGGAACCTCCTCTGTTCCAGCTCACACCCACTGCCCCTCATCCTATCACTAGATGACACTGAGAAGAACCTGGCTCCATCCTCCTGACACCCACCCTTCACATATTTATAGACATTAATGTGGTGACCCCCCAGTCTCCTCCAAGCTGAAGAGACCCAGCTCCCCCAGCCTTTCCTCAGCAGGGAGGTGCTCCACTTCCTTCATCATCCTCGTTGCTCTACACTGGACTCCCTCCAGCAGCTCTGTGTCCTTCTGGAACCGCATTTCCTCCCACTTCACACCCGTGCCATGAGGTCTGAGGGGAGCTGCTGCAGCTCTGCACCGAGCAGTGCGGTTGCCTTGGCTGCTGCCATCAAATCAGCTATTCAGCCTCTAACGGAACCAAGACACGGGCTTGTTTTCCCTTCTCTCTCCATCGATCGGGTTTTTAGTGGTCGACATGCTCTTTAAAAAAGCCACAAACCAAACTGAACTCATTTACTCAAAGCCTCAAGGCATCATCTTGGCCAGAGAATCACTGAATCGTTTGGGCTGGGAGAGACCTTTAAGACCATCAAGTCCAACCACTGACCCAGCACTAAGGAAAAAAAACCTCCCTACAAGAAAACAGATTCTCTGTCTGCAGAACAGGCACAACTCTGCCTAAAGAAAAACTCTGTTGTACCAAAGGAAAAACCACTGGAAGGTCCAGTTAGACACTTCTACTGGGATTTGGCACAGCCACTGGACAGTTGGTGATTAAACTGCCAGCGTGGACAGTGCGTAAAAGGTCTGAACTTCCTCCTTCTACCGGGACTTCTATAGAGAACTTGTTTTCATTTTCCTCCCAGCAGGACCTGAAAACTTAGAGGACAGAGCCCTGGAAGGGGCTGCCCAGGGGGGCTGTGGAGTCTCCTTCTCTGGAAAGATTTAAAACCCACCTGGACATGTTCCTGTGTGACTGGATCTAGGGGATCCTGCTCTGGCAGGGGTATTGGACTAGATGATCTTTTGGGGTCCCTTCCAATCCCTAATGATTCTGTGATCTCCTCCGCCTTATATCAGCTAATGCTGGGAGGCTTCCTGGCTCCAGATGGCTCTAACTGGTCACAGTGGAAATGGGGAAGAACATACTCTGCCTGTGCCAGCTCATCTGACTGAAGTTCCCCCAGCTTGGCATCACTGGGGCACTGGCTAACTCTAACGAAATGCACATTGATTCCACCCCATTTTTCACAGCCCTGCTTCAGGGCTTCGTTCTCCTCTGTTCAGCCAAGCCCACAGCTCTGCCTTCTGAACCATCACTGCCACAAACTCTCTGACCACCAAGCGGCAGAAGGACCAACGCGCTACAAAAGGAGAGGGGTAGCGATGCCCAGAGAACATCACAACCCGACCCATTGGCTGGAGGTCAACGCCAGGATCTCTTCCCTCCCAGAGCTCCCCAGCAGCTCTGGGACAAACGTGCCATCAGGCGTCTGCTGGTGCTGTGACAGAACAGACCCCCCCACCCGCCGGTGACACCCCACCGCGCTCGGCGGCTGCCAAACCTTACGCGACACGATCAGCAGAGGTGCCCACAGACAGGTCGGGGCTGTCTAACGCAGATAACAGCTGAGCTGGTCGGGCTGGGTCGGGCTTTTCGAGCACAGAGTGAACACAGGAGCCTCTTCTCCCGCTGAAACCCGCCAGCAGCACCAGAGAGGCTGCGAGGGGGTGACTTGCAGATCACTTCTCCCCCGCTTTTCTCGGGGGAAGACCAGAAATAGCCACAAATAGGTTTATAGACAGACTAACCCATTTAAATGCTAAACTGCAACTCAGCCCAGCCCGAGCCAGAGCACCGGCGTCTGGCGCTGCCGGCTGCCGACGCTCCGCGCAGCAGGGTCTTTGCATGATGACAGAACCGCTCGGCTGCTGCTGCAGGGGAGGGAGGTTGGGGGGTCTTCCCCCCTCTGACTCAATGCAAAGGCAGCTCTGGGCAGCCCTGAGGAATTAACTTCTCAAATGGTTCAGCTCTCCCCTTCTCCCAAAGAGCTCTGCCATGACTGCTCCAAGCAAAAAGGTTTGGGGGAACACATCTCTGCCGTCCCCCTGCTGTGTTCAGGACTCGGGCTCCACTTCAGAGAGCCTCAAGCCACTGGAGTAGTTCTTCTCCCCCTCTACTCTGCACTGGGGAGACCACATCTGGAGTGTTGTGCCCAGTTCTGGGCTCCTCAGTTCCAGAAGGACACCGAGGTGCTGGAGGGAGTCCAGCGTAGAGCAACGAGGATGATGAAGGAAGTGGAACCACCTGCCTTATGAGGAGAGGCTGAGAGAGCTGGGGCTCTTGAGCTTGGAGAAGAGGAGACTGAGGGGTGACCTGATTAATGTCTTTAAATATATGAAGGGTGGGTGTCAGGAGGATGGAACCAGGCTCTGCTCAGTGTCATCTTGTGAGAGGATGAGGGGCAGTGGGTGTGAGCTGGAACAGAGGAGGTTCCATATAAATATCAGAAGGAATTTCCCAGTGAAGGTGAGAGAGCACTGGAACAGGCTTCCCAGGGGGTATGTGGAGTCTCCTTCTCTGGGGACACTTAAACACTGGATGTGTTCCTTTATGACTTGATCTAAGTGACCCTGCTGTGTCAGGGGGATTGGACTGGATGATTTTTGAGGTCCTTTCCAATCCCTGATGATTCTATGATAATAGAGAGGGCAGGAATTAAAAGGTAGTTTTCTTTTTTAAGAGGAAGCACTGAAGTGGTGGGAGGAAAAACCACTGGTTCAGAGCCAAGTGGCCTCCTCTGATGAGGTGGGGAAAGAACAATTTAAAACACCAGTGTGAACAACAAACAAAATCATGTGAAGTTGCTGGAGATGCCAAGGCTGACCGCACCATCGGGAAGCGCTCCAGCTTCTGAATCAGGCCACAGAGGTCTGTCCAGAAACCTCCTAAGGAGCAGTCAGCCGTCAACACAGACACACACCAGTTACAGCAAGGACAGCAGAGCTGCAGGGCTTGCTCTTCAGAAAGCTGCACCATGCTTCGTGTGGGTAGTCATTGAAAGTGGGGGAAAAACAAGGCCACCTTCTGACTGTTCACCTTGATAAACCACTCTACTCTACCTGAGATCCCCCAACACTACATCTAAGCATCTACAAGGTCACCCCTAAACCAGATCCCCCACCACCACACCTAAGCATCTACAAGTTCCTGCCCTGCCCAGGCTCAGCTCATCTCTTTAACATTTTTACTGCTGCTCAGTCACCGCAGAGGGGTTTTGGTGACACAGCAAACCTGTGCGTGTCTCCCAGCTCATACATCAAATGTCAGGCCAGGGCTTAAAATATTCAGAGATGCTCTCGGACTGCTTGTAACAGCGATTCACGATCACCGCTCCATCCCATAAACTGCTCTTGGGTTTGGTTGTTAGTCCCATGATAAACCACAGCCAGGACTGGAAACACTCATGATGGGCAAAAGTTGAGGTAAAAGCAGAGTTATGGAAGGGACCTCAAAAGATCACCCAGTCCAGTCCCCCTGCCACAGCAGGACCACCCAGACCAAGTCACACAGGAACATGTCCAGGAGGGTTTTAAACATCTCCAGAGAAGGAGGCTCCACAACCCCCGTGGGCAGCCTGTGCCAGTGCTCCGTCACCCTCACGGTGGAGAAGTTCCTCCAGACACCAGGGCAAACCCTGCCCTCTGCCCAGCCAGCTCTGTTCTCAAGCCACGGGGCTGACGAACTGCCCTTCTCCTCAGTGCTTTTTGGAGGTACCCAGCAGTCATAGAGCCACCCAGGCTGGAAGGGATCTTTAAGAGCATCAGCAGTAGGGTGGCCAGCAGGGCTAGGGATGGAATTCTCCCCCTGGACTGGACACTGGGGAGGCCTCCCCTCCAGTACCGGGGGCAGTGCTGGGCCCCTCACTTCAAGAAAGAAATGGAGGGGCTGGAGTGAGTCCAGAGGAGCGACGAGGCTGGGGACTGCAGGGAAAGGCTGATGAGGAGAGGCTGAGGGGGCTGGGGGGGGTTTATCCTGGAGGAGACTCAGGGAGGACTGCACGACTAACAGACTCGCCCTACACCACAGGGCTGGAGAACCCCAATAACTTCAGTTAAGGACAACAGCAGCACAACAAAAAAAGGTCCAGATCAACACCAGAGAGTCCACCAAACCACCGATCACCGACAAGACAGAGCTCCCGAGGCCTCAGTCTTTGGGCCGGCCGTCCAGAAACAAAAACTCCAAATAACACAAACTTTTTCCAGCCTTCCAGTTAAAAACCAACTTCACCCCTCATCAGGCCACAGCCCCCAACCCTGCTGCCCACAAAACCCTGTAGAATTCCACTCAAAACTCACCGGTGCTCCAGTGCTCCACGCAGCCAGCTCCAGCTCCCTCTGCCTCTGGGTGCTCACACAGGTGGGAGACCAAAGGGGTGGGTGGAGGGGGAACCAGGTGGCCTCAATTACCCTTAATTGCTTCATCACTTTAATCAGCTGCCCTGACCCACCTGTGCCTGCAGCCTCCTGGGTTTCTAGATGCTTCTCTCCTGAAAGGCTGTGGTGCAGCAGGTCCTTTACTCCTATGACTTGCTGTGACTATCTCCAGCACCAAGCAGCCCCAATTACCCTAATTGTTTAATTACTTTAAGCAGCCACCCTGACCCACCTGTGTCTGAGGCCCCTCAGATTTCTAGATGCTTCTGTCCTGAAGGGCTATCCTGAACCTGCCACGACTTGTTTTGACCCTCTGTGTTTCCAGCTCATGGCCTGCTGAGCACAGGAGCTCCAGGAGGGCAAGAGATGCTTTTCTTTACTTCGATGTGTTTTGCCCCATTTATTTAACAACCTTCTTCATCCCTCTTGTTTGAGACTGGTGAAAACCCAAGGTAAAGGCAACTCAGACCTCCTGAAGCTGGGGTTCCCAAGGAGATCCATGAGGCCATCTCCATGCCTCCTCACACAGCTGATGCTGTCTCACAGCAGGGGCAGCACATCTCCACTGCAGGGTGGGCGACAGGCCTCCTCCCGTGTTTGGTGGGACTTCTGCCTAACCATGAAGAAACCTCTTGACTCTGAGCAGGGCAGAGCCCTGGCCCAGGCTGCCCAGAGAAGTGGTGGAGTCTCCTACGCTGGAGAGCTCAAACCCTGCCTGCATCAGTCCTGTACCACCTGCTGTGGCAGGGGGTTGGACTGGATGATCCCCTTAATTCCCATCCAACCCTCACCAGTCTGACTCTTTGAGATGGTCCAAGAGCTCTGTGTTCCCCGTCTTTGTGGCACTCTGCAAAGCTACACATGGAAACAGAGAGAGGGTCCTGTCCCCTAGCCATCTTCTCCTGCAGCTCATGAGGCTGTTTCCACTTGGGCTACATTTTTGCTGGACAAGTAGCCTGTGCAAGGAACTGCCTTTAGATCTGTACATTTCTGACTCCTTTTTGAGTCAAAAAAAGACACCTAGACAAGGACCTGGGCAACCAGCTATAGGTGGCCCTGCTTAAACAGAGGTCCCTTCCAACCAGAGCCATTCTGTGAAAGGCAACACTGGGCACGTGGACTGATCCATTCTCTGCAAACAGGGAGAAGGAGAGAATCCTGTCAAGAGAGGTGGCACAATTCTATCTCCCTGAGGGTCTCTGCAAGCAGCCTCCCTTTATACTGTGGTGCTTCTCCAACAACTTCCCCCCTGCAGCAGACACCTGTCGCCATCCAACCCAGATTCTCTCTCAAGGTTGCTTGCCTCTGGGAAAGCAAGCCAGGGGAGGACTTTTCTCCACACTCTTCCATGAGAACCTGGACACCAGCAGTCTCTCACGGGAAAAAGGAATCATCCAAGTGTCACTGTCAGTTCTCAGCACTTGAATGGTCTAAAACAAAACAAAGCTTCTGAATGTCTATCTCCTGAGCTGCCACTAGTGTGAAGGGTTTGGTACAGCTGGAAGTCTCACAAGTTTGACACCAATTATGACACAAACAGAAGTGGGGCAGTTACTGCAGATTGGGTCATTACTGCCTTTATTCTCGCATTTCAAGCACCAACAGAAACCAGGACAATAAATACCAAAACAGCGAGAGAAAACCGTGTGGTTTTATTTGGATCGAGGCAAAAGGAACTCGTGGCATTCAGATTCCACAATGGCCAGGAACCCACTCCATCAGGTTGCTGAGAATTTACAGAAGAACAGAAAAAAAACCAACCCTCGTGCTAGTCAGGCCAGTAAAAGGCTGGATTTCTGATGTCAAAACTGTCTCTTCCTTTAGACTTGGCACCATTTGTCACCGCCCGCTGCCACAGTCCACGTCTCCGCTCTGAGTCAGCGTCGCCTTAGCTATGTAAACATCTGGATTAGGTGTAAACTTCAACGGGCACACGGGGAAGAAGCCCTGTTGACTGCCCACCCCCCGAAACAGCCCAGTGTGAAGGGGTATCGAGGGCATCACCCTGTGTTCTGTGTAACCCTGCTTTGACAAGAACTACAGCCCGGCGAGCGCTCACCCAGCAGGATGCAGGGCCAAAGAGCAGTGCCACGCGTCACTGTGACGGCGTAAGGCAGTCACTAGCAACACAGGGAAGTGTTTGAAGAGCTTTTTGGTTGGAAGAACAACGGCCAAGCTGAAAACCGAGGCTGAAGCTTTGTAGTGTAGGATTTCTTCTCAGCTCAAGCTCAAAGGGAGCAACGTGAGGATGTTGGTGTTGCTGTGTCTGGTAATGATTTTGTCAGGAACACAAGAGGGGGATGCAAATTTCATGCTGTAAGACTTTTGTGGTCTCAAACTCTAAGTGGAAATAAGGAAGAACTCTGTTCCCAAAGAATCAATGAGAAGAAACAGCTGAAACCAAGCACTTCTAAAACAAACGTGAAAAATCCTCCCTCTGCAGGCAGCTGGGCAGCCCAGACCAAAAGGCTGAGTTAAAGACTATCTCGAAACGCTGTTTGTTTCCTCTTTGTTCGTGTTGTGCTGGAATTGAGAAGGAAAAGTCGCCGCAGGGGCAGCCTGGAAGGGCCAGTGTCACCAGGGATCTCCTTTCCTGTTCAACGCAGCTTTGCAGTGCAGGGCGGGATCAACCTCAACCATTTCAAAGGGAACTGAAATCACATGTCGAAGCTGTCGTAACGGATCACAAACTAATTGCAGTATCACAGTAATCAGAACGGCTCTTCTTTCCCTCTAATGATAACTTCATCTACTACCTGTCATTTTTACAAACTGTGGTTCATGTTTGCTGACAACAATAGCTTTTCTGTGAAAACGATGCTGCTTTACTCTAGTCAGGCAGCCTGTGCACCTCAGAGACAGGGAAAAGGGGGAAGGAGACAAAGCTGAAATGTGGCTACAGCTCATCTCATGGCTGCAGCAACTCTGTGCCTCAAGCAGGCTTCAGAACCTCAGGCAGCGCTGGAGACAGCAAGTTTCTTCAGATGGTCCATAAATACTTGCAAGCTGACGTCGTCAGTAAGAATGGGAGCTCCAGACTCCTGGAAAATGAAAGGAAAGGAGGTGAAAGTGATGAGGCTTGTGGTGAAGAAAAAGCATCTGAATCACAGAACAGCAGAACATGAGAGACTGGAAGGGCCCTTGAAAGATCATCCAGGCCAGTCCCCATGACACAGCAGGATCACCCAGATCAAGTCACACAGGAACATGTCCAGGCAGGTTTTAAATGTCTCCAATGAAGGAGAATCCATTAACTCCCTGGGCAGCACGTTCCAGTGATCTGACATCCTCATTGTGAAAAAGTTCCTTTTCAGATTGATGGGGAACCTCCTCTGTTTCAGCTCACGCCTGTTGTCCCTTGTCCTATCACTAGATGCCACTGAGCAGAGCCTGGCTCCATCCTCCTGACACCTGCCCTTCCCATACTGATCAACAGTAATGAGGTCACCCCTCAGCCTCCTTTCTTTCCCAGCTCAAGAGCCCCAGCTCCCTCAGCCTTTCCTCCTCAGGGAGATGCTCCATGCCCTTCATCATCTCTGTGGCTCTGCACTGGACTCTCTCCCACAGCTCAGTGTCCTTCTAGAACTGGGAGGCCCCAGTACTGCACACAATAGCCCAGATGTGGCCTCACCAGGGCAGAGCAGAGAGGATGCAGAACCTCTCCTGAATGAACACTCCATAAATTCAGAAAGATCTCAGAAACTGAAAGTGCTGAAATCTGACACAAGCCAGCAGACTGCACATCTCCATCAATTTTCATGTTTACATAAATTCAGGCATAAATCACTTCGAAAACAACTTCACTCTCACAGATTTTCTCTCTTCCAAAGCACAGACATGAAAGCCTTATGAAGGATGCTGAGGCCTGGTGCTAAAACCAGTTCTCCGTTAAGGATCAAGGGACGATTCCAGAAGCAGGATGGGTTCTTAGATCACTTGACGTGACACTCAGCCACTCTCAGGGAAGGCCCTGTTGCTGATGGTGGCAAGATGAGCATAAAGGATGTTCTGCTTCCAAGCCTGGGACATGCTAAGCTTGAGCTCTCTTATTCAGGAAGCCACAAGGAATTACAAACCCTCAGAATTACTGAGGCTGGAAAAGCCCTCTGAGCTCATCCAGCCCAGGACCTCACATCACCACAACCAGCCAGACCAGGGCACTAAGGGCCACAGCCAGGCTGTCCTTCAACACCTCCAGGGACAGGGACTCCAACACTGCCCTGGACAGTCCATTCCAGGCTTTGATCACTCTTTCCATGAGGAGGAGCTTCCTAACATCCAACCTAACCCTCCCCTGGCAGCTTCAGGCCGTGCCCTCTCAGCCTGGCACTGGTTGCCTGGGAGAAGAGCCTGACCCCTACGTGACTACAATCAGAGTAGTTTCCATTGGGGCAGGATATGATTTGCCACCTTGTGTCTTATGCATGGAAGGACAGCACAGCATCCTCCACTAAATGAACCACCAAAGGAGCTGAGAAACCCTTAAAAAAGAATAAACCCCCTCAGACTGCTCAGGGTAATTCTGGATAATCAAAACCGATGCTCAGATTGCTCCTGAATATCCAATTTAATCTGAAATCCAACATAATCTGAAACTTTCAACTGCATCCTCAAAGACTGAGCACTGGGTTTCAGTGGTGCACGGGTGCCCTCCTCAGGTCAATGAGGACTAACAGAAGCTTCCTGTGCACTTGCAGTTAAGCACAAGATAATCCAGGAAAAACAACACAAGCAGCTTGATTTAAACTTTTCTCCAAGTGGTCGCTGTTTTCATTTTGTAATTGGCACTTGGCTCAACTTTGTTCACAAGAAAAAAACCCCAAAACACAGAGGGATCATAACACTGAGCACACTGGGGAGCTCCTGTTCAGCCAGGTGTCAACCAGTCCTGCCAGGTCCCTCTCCAGCCACTCAACCCGAAGTCTGTAGCTGCAGACTGTTATTGTGGCCGCAGGACCCTGCTCTTGGCCCTGTTAAACCCTGTCCTACTGGCCTCTGCCCATTGACCCAGCCTGTCCAGATTTATCTGCAGCATCTTCCTCTCCTCCAGCAGACTGACACACCCCCACTACTTGGTGTCATCCACAAATTCACTAAAGGTAGACTTGATCCTCTTATCCAGGTCATCAGTAAAGATGCTGAACAGGACTGGGCCCAGCACTGATCCCTGGGGGACATCAACTGGATGCAGCACCATTCACAACCACCCTGTGTGCCCAGTCATCCAGCCAGTTTTTAACCCAGCTGAGGGTGCACCCATCCAAGCCATGGGCTGCCAGTTTTTCCATGAGGATGCTGTGGGAGACTGTGTTGAAGGCTTTGCTGAAGTCTGCTTAGACTTCAGTCCTCTTCACTGCCAGTGGTTTCATTAAAACCAAAACATTCCTATGAAAACACATCCTGGTAAATCTTAACTTGCAAAGATCACTGTCACTGAAATGGCTTAAAACAGCAAACATGGATCTACTTACCTGTCCCCACGCATACATGTTGTTATGAGTCTGAGAGGGGTTGACTTTGGAAAGCAGGAAACGAGCCTTTAATAAACAAAAGCACGGGCAAGAAATTAATCTTCTTAAATTTAAGCTTTTGTGTGCCCAGAAAAAAATCACATGTGTATGAAATATGTCTGTTATTTGGAGGTACTAGAGATAAGATGTCTATTGTTGTTTCAAAAAGGTAACACAAAGGATAAATCTAGCACAGGACTAGAGATTCTGACACTTCTTTAGAAACACGTTATCTTTTCTGTCCTGTAGACAACATACAAAGAACCTGAGAGCCCGAATCAGGGGGTAAAAACAGTAATAAAAGAATCACAGAATTACTGAGGCTGGAAAAGACTTCTAAAATCATCCAGCCCAGCCCAGGACCTAATGTCACCACAGTCAGCCAGACCAGGGCACTAAGGGCCACACCCAGTCTGTCCTTCAACACCTCCGGGGATGGGGACTCCACCACTGCCCTGGACAGTCCATTCCAGAGTCTGAGCACTCTTTCCACGAGGAAGGGCTTCCTAACATCCAACCTATCATTCCCCTGGCAGCTTCACAGAATCACAGGTTGGAAGGGATCGTGAAAGATCATCTAACTCCAATCCCCCTTGCTGGAGCAGGGCAAGCCCTACAGCACCTGGTGTACCCAGAGTGTTTCCCATCCAAGTACAAACCAGGCCCAACCCAGCTTAGCTAACCCAACGTTCCAGCTCTGTGTCTCTTTGCCCACTCCTCTGGGTCAATACTGTGATATTACTGACTGGTATTACAGGCCCTGCCCTCTCGTCCTGGTGCTAGTTGCCTGGGAGAAGAGCCTGACCCCAGTCTCCCTTCAGGGAGATGTAGAAAGGGAGAAGGTCCCCCCTGAGTCTCCACTTCTCCAGGCTAAACAGGCCCAGCTCCCTCTGCCTCTTCTCAGCAGACTTTCCCTCCAGTCCCTTCCCCAACCTTGTTTTCCTCCGGACCCGCTCAAGCCCTTCCATCTCCCTGAAGGGACAGCCCCACAACTGCTCCCAGTACTCCAGGTGAGTTAAGCAAAAAGCTACTCTTACATGTCTGGCTGCATAAAAGCTTTAAAAGTCAAGACTTTCACTTGCAACGTACAGCTATTTTAGCGCAGAAGTGAACGTCTACGACCAAAAGCCCGGGCACTACGTTACTAACGCACCCCTTCCCAGAGTACGTAACGCACAGCTTGTCGTACCTGGCTTCCTCCGTGCTCTGTGTCGATGTACCTGGGCATGGGAAATCTGGAATGGAGAATTTCCTGGGCGTCGTCTATCGGAGCTTGTAGCAAGTGGTGAAAGTTTTCGTACTCCGGCATGTCCTGGTACCCTGACTTACGCCACTGAGCTATGGTCTGGCATGGGGGGAAGAAAGAAGTTTGGAGCTGATTCACTGGTTGTTCTCAGGGGATACACAGGACTTTCCAGGGGATACGTGCCATTTCTTTCCTATTGCTGCTTCTCATGGTTAAGACTTGCACACAGAAGCTGATCGTTAGGGGTTGGAAGGACCTCCAGGGGCCCCCTGCTCAAGCAGGATCATAGAACCTAATGTAGGTTACACAGAAACACATCCAGACTGGTTATGAAACTGTCCAGAGAAGGAGACTCCACAACCTCCCTGGACAGCCAGTTCCAGGGCTCAGTCACTCTTACAGTAAAGAAGTTCATCCTCACGTTGAGATGGAACTTCCTGTGCTCCAAATGACAGCCACTGCACCTTGTCCTATCACAAGGCACAAGTGAAAAGAGATTGTCTCTTTCTTCTGGACACTCAGCCCTCAGGGGTTCACAGACAGTGATTAAATCCCCTCGTAGCCTTCTCCTTGTCAGACTAAAAAGCCCCAAACCTCTGTCTTTCCTCACAAAGCAATTGCTCCTGTCCCTTAATCATCCTCATGACCCTTCGTTGAACTCTCTCAATCAGATCTCCTCTTGAACCATGGAGCCCAGAACTGGACACAATACTCCAGTTGTGGCCTTTAGTAATTTCTTTAGTCATTCAAAGCCCAACCATGTGGACACAGTTCAGGAAAGTATTTCTTCAATTCTCAGCTCTGAACCAGCCAAGGACCCTGGTACCAGCCATGGAGGTGAGAAGTCAAGCACTGGAGTGCATTCCCACAACTATTTCCTAATAAATTCCTACAAAGATGTATTTATGTGAGAAATGACATCTCTTACCTCTCCATGATAAATAAGGATCTGGAAGAAGGTGTCCATGAGGAGAATGCGGTCTGGCAAAATACTGCTGCTGTCCAGAAGAACGGGCTAAGATTTAAAAATAAATAACTACATGAAATAACTCAATTACCAAGTGATGCAGAACTGCTCATTGCCTGTTTTTTAAGTTCCTGGATCTCAGGAACTTTTTCAAACACTCACTAAAGCTCCATACTTGATTGTTTTTGTGTCAGACATCTGCAACTGCAACAATCTCACTCTGAAGTTATCCAGCCTGACATTAAATACATAACTTCATGAAAGTAGTAAAAAATCTATTCAAGGGCTGAAATCTCTATGATTGTTGGGCACTTTTCTAGTCTTTCAAGTTCTTCCCTATTTACCCATAAAGTGCCACAGAATCAGAACCACAGAACATTAGGGATTCGAAGGGACTTTGGAAGATCATCTAGTCCAATCCCCCTCACACAGCAGGATCACTTAGATCCAGTCACACAGGAACACATCCAGGTGGGTTTTAAACGTCTCCAGAGAAGGAGACTCCACAACTTCCCTGGGCAGCCACTTCCAGGGCTCTGTCACCTTCACTGGGAAGAAGTTCCTTCTGATATTGATATGGAACCTCCTCTGTTCCAGCTCACACCCCTTGTCCTGTCACTGGATGACACTGAGCAGAGCCTGGCTCCATCCTCCTGACACCCACCCTTTCCATATTTATAAACATTTGAATGATATTTCAAAGTATAAAGTTATTTAAGTGTAAGATTTGGGGGTTGTTTGGGGTTTATGTCTTCTCCTCACAGCTATTATTACTGTGCTACAGCAGACCTCTACGAGACGCCCTGCTCCTAGTACCTTCTACATTACATGAGTATTTCTTCTCATGCAACACATTTTAAATCAACACATTTACAACATTTTAACAGTGAGGACAACACTCCTCTCCCTCTCTAAACAACACCTTTTATCCTGCTAGTGTTACAGACAATCATACCTCTGGAGGTCCGTTGAAGGAGTAGGCAAAAAGAATTGGCTGAACCATGATGAGCGACTGCGTTAGATCCTGACGCATAAAGTGATGGCGGTAGTAGGAGCTCTCATCCGGACTGTTGTTAAAAACTTGCAGGAAAGGAGACCTTCTCAAGTGAAACATGAACTGCAAACCAACAAACCATTTGTTTAATGTTCACACATAAAAAGGAGAGTTGTACAAGGAGTTCTCCACAAACTACATGAGACACAACAAACTGAACTGCAAGTCAACGCTTCCCGAATTGATGATTAAGAACACACATGGTTAGAGGAAATGCAGCTGTTAGAACAGAGGGGACACAGCAGCACAGACAAGAAGTGATTTGCCTCATGTGAAATGTCAGGGGGTAGCTGGGGGTAAGAGCTCTTTTCAGTCTGGTATCCAGGGTGAAGCTCGTGCTACAGTGGCTCCTCCTTCACTCCCTTTATCCCTTGGAGATCCCCTTTCCTTTTACTCACCTGTGGGTAGAGCGAAAAGGTCTCCGAAAATCTGAAAGAGCTTGGATCATCCTTGTGATACTCTCCAAATTTCTGACACTGGAATAGAAGAGAAAATAATCTTAATGGCTTAGATTGGAAGGGACCTCGAGATCTTCTAGCTCCAACCCCCTGCCTTGGGGATAGTAAGTAAGAAACATACTTGACTGGTCAGGTCGAAACAGGTGCTTTGAGCTTTGTAAGCAAATGACTTGTCTGACTGTCCATTTGTTACATTCCCTAAAATCACTGAGTGGAGTTAGATGACTAAATAGCCTTGGAGATGTATGTTTTGAAAATAAATTAGTAGGAAGTACTTACAAACAAAAAATAAACCCAGAAAATGGAACTTTTAAAAAGGAGGAGACTCCATACAGTTTTCTAGGCAGTTGGATTCTTTTCTGCTAAAATAAGTCAGCTACAGGATCATTATAAGCAGCAGGACGCAGAGAAAGCGTTAATTTCTGCTAATGTTGTCCTAGAACTTCTCTCAATTGCTGGCAATTGCCAACTGCTGAAGAGGGTGAACCATCAATAAACAAACTAACACCCTATCTGCTCTTTTTTTCCCATTTTAAACAGAAAATCTTCGTTGAAGCATGGGGTTTGTTTTCTGCTTGGCTATGATTTCAAAGAACATGAGTCATTTAAGTCCAGAGCCAAGAAACCAATCCAAATCCTTTGTACCAGTCGTATGAGCTGTCTGTCCAGCCACCGAAGCACGTCAGGCCCCTCTTCTGTCTCTGCCCTATACACCGCCAGCCTGGCCATGAGAATAGCAGCAGCCTCCTGGTCGAAGGACGCAGCGATGTTCTGAATCTGTGTCTGCGCATCTGCCCAGCTGCGAAAACAAAACCACAGGTGTGTGCAGCACTGGGAAAGGGAAGATGTTCAACCTCAGAACAGCCCTTCAAAGCTCAGGCAGACACGTCAGCACCTCAACAAACTCACACCGGAGCTTCAAAAATCCACTCAGCGTAAAACAGCAGCCTCTCAGCGAACTTTTTTTAACTGGAAATGTCTCTTTTTTCAGCTGTTGCCAGGCAACCGCTGAAATTAAATCTGTCACTAGGAGAAGAGTTATGACATTGTTAAAAATATCAGTGCTGAAAGGTACAGTACAGAAAACACTGTCCGTGGGGCTCATCACACAGTCCCACACTCACAGCTTTCTCCTGTGTCTGGCCTGTTCTCTTCAATGTACAAGGTGAACTACTGATCTGTTCTCTTATCAGGTGTCAAGAGGTTACTAATCACAGAATTACAGAACTTTAGTGACTGGAAGGGACCTCCAAAGATCATCCACACCAACACCTCTGACTCAGCAGGATCACACACACCAAGTCGCACAGGAACGTGTCTAGGAGGGTTTTAAATGTCTCCAGAGGAGAATCAACAACCTCCCTGGGCAGCTGCTTCCAGGGGTCTGTCATTCTCACTGGGAAGAAGTTCCTTCTCATATTGATGTGGAACCTCCTCTGTTCCAGCTCACAATTGTTGTCCCTTGTCCTATCATTAGATGCCACTGAGCAGAGCCTGGCTCCATCCTCCTGACACCTGCCCTTTCCGTATTTATCAGCATTCATGGGGCCATCCCTCAGTCTCTTTTTTTCCCAGCTCAAGAGCCCCAGCTCCCTCAGCCTTTCCTCATCAGGGAGATGCTCCACTCCCTTCACCATCATCTTTGTGACTCTGTACTGGACTCCCTCAAGCAGTTCTGTGTCCTTCTGCAACTGATGGGACACAATATTCAAATAGATAATACTGTAACTAATATAGCAAGAGATTCATTATCTACAGTAGGGGCAATGCTTTTCTATAAGCTGAATTTTAATCCAATTAACCAACTGATAATCTTCTCCAGCATAAAGGAAACATCACTGGAAAGACATTGTCACTGTCAAAATCATGAAGTAAACTGGGTGAAGGTTATACATGGAACAAAAGGCATTCACACCCCCTGAACTGCAGCTGGCACTGTCACGTTGCTTTGTGATCTTTGCCCTTCACTAAGTGTGACCACCTCAGTTTAGGCCACAGAATTTCACTCCATGATTCCTCTTCATCTAAAATCACTTGGGTTACTGCAGAGCACTCCCATAACATCATTATGCAGCCAACACAATCTCTCAGAAAAGAAACAACCCATAAAACTCAAGAGGCAACTCTCTGAAAAGGCATGACCATGCCTTCACCACCTGTGGCACCACGTATACCACATACAGACCACTTTTAAAATCTAAAACTTGAAAGGAAAATACACATCTTGCTTGTTTGAAAAAGCTTCACCACAGCACAACATACTTTCTGGCAACTGTGGTCACTCTGATGCGCCTCTGTCCGCTGGAATGCTGGTACTGAGTCACAAACTGGATGGCACCACGTCCTCCTTGAGGAATGGGAGCGTTGTGCTACATGAAGGAGGGAAAACAGTGAAAGGAAGACATTATAAAACCTGCATTATACCACACTAAAGATAGAGAACCCACAGCCAGCTCACACCATTCCTGAGCTTAGGAAATAGGAAAGAACTAGAAGGAAGTAGCACATCTGCTTGTCATTTTAATCCTCTTTCCTTGTGAAGAGGATACAAATTCTCACTTTAGGAATCCCATAATTTAATCCCATAAAGGATTCCTGTATTTTGTTTCTCAGGGGCACAGAAAACCAGGTAACACACCCCTGAAGTGTTTCAGTGAAGAAAATCTTTACTTGCAAATACTGAGCAATTCATGCATAAATTAAAGTGTAACATCACGCAGTAATTCACTTGTAACTTAAACATCAGAGAAATACTGAGAAGCACTTTTAAATAAAGAACTCACCGTGTGTTCATATATAGTGACTGAAATGCATTACTAAGTAATGCTCTGACCAGAAAAACTGGACGTGGAGATTAGGAACTCTGTCCAGCAGTGGCTTCAGCAGTCAAATGAACAGAATTGCTGTGCTCAGTAGACAAGCAGACAAGTATTTATTACCTGGTTGACCACCTCAAAGTACAGCGCAAGTGTTGTAGTAGGATTAAGCCCACAGATCTTCCACTGACAGGTACCTCCCGTGCCAATTTCCTGCAGAAAGATTTTACAGTGTTCTTACAAACCATCTTGCTTGTGAAGCACAGCACCTGCCCATTATTATTTACAACTACTCTACAACAAGTTTTGTCTCTGCTCACTCTGTCAGTGTCTCAAACACCTGCAAAACACCTGCAGCACCTCATGCAGGAGTAATAAAAATAACAAGATAGTTGCAAAAGATTAAACATTGGAAAGACAAGGAGAAGTGATCAGAAAAATGGAAAAGGCAAGCTGGAAATGGGAGAAACTCTGTCACTTGGCTTAAACAGTCCCACTTTGGACCGCACCTCGAGTACTGGGTCCAGTTTTGGGCACAACGGTATCAGAAGGACATTGAGGGGCTGGAGGAGGGCCAGAGAAGAGCAGTGAGGCTGGGGAGAGGGCTGGGAAACAGGGCCTGTTGTTGGGATGAGGGCTGGACTTGATGATCCTGGAAGTCCTTTCCAGCCATAATGATTCCATGATTCCATGACTGGCTGCACTGATTCAAGACTAAGAAGTGGATGCAAGTGGAACGAGTAAAACTTCAAGTGCACAGAGTACAAGCTGTGTAGTTACCCAGGTTGTTGTAACTGTTAGTTACTATGCACAGGGATGTGTTTAAGTGACAATTCCTTTTTGCATCCAACCAACATAAAAACTCAGCAAAGGCAATGGAAACAATCACTTGTCCTTAATGAAGCCAGTGAAGCTACACAGAACGTCCCAGGAAAACTATACTGGTAATACTGCCACTGTACTGGTGTTTGCTGTTAAAAGCTTCATGGGCAGAGTAATTGCCCAGTTACCATTTTAAATGCAGTTACATTTTCTTCATGCTTTACCTCAAAAACTTTACTTTGGGTAATTGCGACAAAAAGGGATTTGGAACAGAAATTAACTGATATAATTACAAGGCAACAGCCATGAGTTCACAATTAAATCTTCTACTGCCTCCTGTGATTTACATTATGTAGTTTAATTAAGGAATTATACACTTAATTGTGTTGGGGTTTTTAAGTTTTATTGTAACATATGCAGTCCTCCAGGTGATGGAGTTAGAAAATCTGTGCCAAGGGACTTTTTATCAGAATCACAGGATCACTCTGGTTGGAAAAGACTCCTGGGATCATCAAGTCCAATCATCTACTCCACCTTACAAGTTCACCCCCAAACCACATCCCTCAGCACCTCATCCAAACGATCTTTAAACACATGCAGGGATGGCTACTCAACCACCTCCCTGGGCAGCCCATTCCAGTGCCTGACCACCTTTTCTGTGAAAAAAATTCTCCTAATACCAAGTCTAACCCTCCTCTGTTGTATCTTGAGCCCATTCCCTCTTGTTCTATCACTAACTGCTTGTGGGAAGAGACCAGCACCAAACTCTCCACAACAGCCTTTCAAGTAGTTGTAGAGAGTGATGAGGTCTCCCAAGGCTCTTCTTCACACTAAAGAGCCCCCAGCTCTTTCAGTCCTTCCTCATCAGATTTATTCTCCAGGCCTTTCACCAGCTTAGCTGCCCTTCTCTGCACCTGCTCCAGCAGCTCCACATCTCTCTTGTACTGAGGTGCCCAAAACTGGACACAGTACTCAAGATGTGGCCTCAGCAGTGCCGAATACAGGGGGACGATAAACTCCCTGCTCCTGCTGGCCACACTATTTCTAACACAAGCCACCTTGCAGGAGCAGTGGGTTTTGTATGTACTTAATTAAAAAATTGGTAAAAGGGAACACGGTTTGAAAAACTTTCAGCCTCTCTTCAAATCCAGAAATCCAAAATGCTTTGTCTTTTCTGTAGGAGGTCATTTCCTTGATTTTCTGGGAAGTTCACTTACGTTTTCCGAGACACAAGGTCCTTTAGAGTTGAGAGAGACACAGGGTCCGATCGCTCCGGAAATCTTTACTTCTCTGGAAGTCTTCAGGTTTAGAAGAAGAAAAAATTGATTAATATGCCACACTAAGAATTTATTTTTATGTTATCACTGGCTAATGAAAACCTCAACGCATGTGAGGCTCCTGATGCCTTTAGGAAAGGTTGCTTGATACACTTGGAGAAACTTTCACGTGCTCACTTTCTACACTGAATGACCTCTGTCTGCTGTCCCAACTAGTACACCTGGAACAACAGCATGAACATCAGTCAAAACACACAGAAAATCTGATGTCCTTTTTAATCCTGAAAGCATACACGAGAATGTCTGTTTTCTAGCAAGGTCATTACAATATTCACAAAACGGTACTAAAATGTAGAGCTGATTAGACCTGGACATATCCCACACAGGATGTACACTCCATCTCCCAGATGTATTTAGCTAAAAGCAAAATCCAGCTGTTTACATTCTTTCAACATCATTTTCCTCTTTAAAGTTATTTGTACACCCAGAACTGGGGCTCCCTTGTTGCGTTTTCTAGGATCTTTCAAGAAAATTCACAAGAACATGAAAACAGAAGAATTGTTTGTCCTAGTAGTAAAAACTTAAAACAGACTTTTGCTGAACAAGAAAACGGCCCCATTTTCTTCTGCATAGCAGGACTGTAAAAACCTGGCAAGACACATCATGGAATGCAGTAACTGAACCTACAGCACATTCAGCTCTTCAGCTCCTCACAAAAGTGGAGGTGAAAATGGACATAGGTCAGAGTGGATTCTGATAAGGATGGAAAATGAAAGTAAAGCTGCTCTGGACTATGGACTAGGTTGAGAACCCAGACCAGCCGACTGTAGCGCCTCACTAGGACTCTGCCTTTGTGTCTTACCTTAATTTCTAATGTGCCACCAAATCCCATTTTAAATTGTCCTTGCATATCTTTGGTGAATACCCTCTGAAAGGTTTGCTTGAATAAAGACGTATTGAAAGAGTCTCCCATTACCATGTAGCCTCTAGACAACAGCAAAACAAACAAAACCTTTGAGTTAAAATTAATCACTGTGAAGCACACTTCTGCCTTGTTAAAACAGACTAGAGTTAAATTCATCATTTGATGGTGTTAGTGATCTAATTTTTTACAGAATCACAGCATAATCCTGGTTGGGAAGGACCTCCTAGATCACTGAGTCCAACCAGACCCATGACAACAACCACCTAAGTATCTGATTGATCAAATAACATCAACTAACCCCCTGCTGCTAATAGGAGGTTGTAAAGGACCATGTCTACACACTTCTTAAATACCTCCAGGGACAGTCATTCAACAACCTCCCTGGGAAGGCCATTCCAGTGCCCCACCACTGCTTCTGTAAAGAATTTCTTTGTAATATCCATTGCAAACCTCCCTTGCCTCAACTTCAGACCACTTCCCTTGGTTTTGTCACACACCCACCTGTACACAACTTCTGTTCAAGTAACTGTAGAGGAGGGCAATGAGGTCCTCCCTCAGCCTCCTCCAAACTAAATTTGCCCAACTCCCTCAGCCTCTTCTCACACAACTTGTTCTCTAAACCCCTCATGAGCTTGGTAGCTCTCCTCTGCACACACCTGAAAGTCACTGTGATCCTGCAGTGGCAGGGGGACTGGACTGCGTGATCTTTCAAGGTGCCTTCCAACCCCTAATGTTCTGTGATATAATGAAGTATTTCACTGGGAAAATACTTCAAACACTGCAAATGTCATAACCTTGCTGTGCAGTGTCAGTTTACCACTAATATTAAATATTCCAGACTTATAGCCACACTGCTTTGTGCAGTTCTCTCATTATTACAGGTTTAAGTCTATGCTCAAGCAGCAGGATTTATTTTTATGCTCAACAATATTCAGAGGATGTAAATGCAACAGTTGTTGTTTATCAGAGAACATCCCACACTGCATTCAGGAAATAATAATGGGAGATACTGCTTTTATTCATCCAAAACCAGTAATTAAATCATGTAAGATTATAGTACCAGGTCACATGCTACACCTGAACGAAGCCATACAACTTTTCAGGTGGTTGCTCAAAGAACAAAGTGAATAGGCATGGGGAGAATCAGAAATGCTCCCTCTGTGAGGAAGTAACTGCTTCCTGCAAAACCATTTTTAAAAAGTCTTAAAAATGAGCAGGCACATACCCAGTGTAGTTGGGACAACACTTCATCTCCAGCAGACCAGTCTGATCCAACGCACACGCATAGATGTCAATAACGTGACCGTTCACTGCAGCCCGATTTGCCAGGGCTTCAAAATGCTAAATGTAAGATGAAAACACAGTCCATGGTGATTTATGACATAAATTATCTTCATACTGAAGCCTAAACTCCCCACATTTTTCTAAAGCAACATTCTCAGACCTTATTCACATCACAGGCTAATACAGGCTAAAAGAGTATATTTTTTGCTGAAGTTAAAATTAACACTGGAATTTTTCAACACTTGGGTTTTCTTCTGACCAGCTGAGAATCTGACTCACACTAGACAGACCAGTGGTTGCTGTTTAATCTATTCTTTAATCTACAGTTTATTCCATTATTTATTAAATCTATCATCTAGAACGTAATCTAGAATTTAATCTATTAATGTATAAAACCTAATAGATTAATTATATTAATCTATTATTTAATCTGCTATTTTTAAACTTGAAGTACTAGATCCACCACACAGAACTGACTTTATCTTTCAAGTGATGTAGTAACAGGTGCCTGCAATGGAGCTGCTTGCTCGTCAGCTCAATTATAATCCATTAAGATGAATTCAACAGGTTTTGGATACAGTTCACCTGCCCTAGGACATTTAAGATTACATCAACTCTAAAACCACAAGGACAGCTCTCAGCAGCTGTCTTAAAGCATCTGCCACATAAACCTTTTCTGACAAACCAAGAGGAAAGGCTGAGGGAGCTGGGTGTCTTGAGCTGGGAAAAAAGGAGGCTGAGGGGTGACATTAATGTTGATAAATATGGAAAGGGATAGAAAGGGTGGTTGTCAGGAGGATGGAGCCAGGCTCTGCTCTGCAGCACCCAATGATAGGACAAAGGGGCCAACAGAGGAGGTTCCACATCAATATGAGAAGGAACGTCTGTCTTCCCAGTGAGGGTGACAGAGCACTGGAAGGGGCTGCCCAGGGGGGTTGTGGAGTCTCCTTCTCTGGAGGCATTTAAAACCCGCCTGTTCATGTTCCTGTGTGACTGGGTCTAGGTGATCCTGCTCTGGCAGGGGGACTGGACTGGATGATTTTTCAAGGTCCCTTCCACTCCTTAACGTTCTGTGATTCTCTGAATGCTCCAAAGAACTTTAAGGTGAGCTAGAGAAAGTTCTAACTCAATATACAGAACCTGCTGAAGACATTCCTGAAGACATACCACCAGACACAGGTAAAACCACTCAATTCCTATCCCTTGATGCATTTGCTCGTCCTAACATCATTTTACACCTGATCACCCGTGGTCAGCTCTTACCTTAGTACCCTTTTTAACATATTTTGCGTTATCTTTTTCAATGTCATGCCACGATCTTATAGGTAACTTCAATTCGTCCCCCACAACCATGCCGGGTCCTTGCGTAGCTGGTCCCCCAATGAACATCATGATACGTGCACCCGTGTTAGGAAAAGTGCACTGCAGGAAAGCAAAGACAAACACAACCATCAGGTTCTGCCACAAATGGAACCAAAGGAATAGCTACAAGGGTATTTATTATGTTGACAGGATTCTAACAAAACTTATTCCCTCCCCTAAATTAAACTGGACGTTACTTAAAAGTCTTGATTTTCCCTCATTAAAACACATCTACACAATTATTCTGTGGGTGTAAGGGCTGACATCATCAGAATCATTATACTCATTCAACATGCATCATCTACTAAGGTTTTTACCCATGATTGTGGCAGCTTGTCTGCAACAAAACAATCTCTTTATGTATCAGCACAACTGTAGTTAGACCTGTTACCTCAAGGAGCCCTACAGCTATGGAAAGAGCCACTCCAGAAGAGCGTAAAGGCCGTTTTCCCTGTGGAACGGGCCAAGGATCCCGCTGCAGCTCACCCAAAAGATCGGTAAGGTTCATGTCGATTTTCTGCACTGGCTGCAAAAACCTGTGAACAAATGCAAGGAATTAGTTCTAGGTTCACACTGTTGAACAAAACCTGTCTCTGTTGCTCACTAGCAATACATCATCAATGCCTAATGCTTAGACTCTAGGCAAAGCAAACGTGATCTGTGAATCTCAGAAAGAAACTCAAGTTTCTCTGCTTTAGGTTTTTCAGTAAATTTTTGTGGTCAGGATGTTTTTTTAGATGTTTTAAGCACGGTACCTGTTAGAAGGTGGTGGCTGCTGCACTTGGGGACCCCGACCGACTTGTGAAACAGCTACTTTGGTCAGCCCCAGCATTTCCTGCAGTCAGATATATAAGATATTATTACAAAATCTACAGACTGTTTGAAGTTCATCATCATCATCATTCATGGTTTCTTTTTGATCGCTTGTGTGTGTTACCTGAAGCTGCTTTGCAGTTAGGTCCTTCGTTCCTCTGAAGACATAACTTTTGGAAATTCCTTCACAGCCAAGCTCATGAACTTGCACCATTCGGCCAAAGGTGATGAGACCCACTAACGCAGTTGGTGGCAGCAGACTAAGTGACATCTGCATGGATTCCTTCAGAGCCTGCAGGTCTTCATCTTCCATGCAAGTGTCCACCACATAAAGAAATATCAAAGGCATCTGAGGACCACGCTGTAGGAAACACAACCATAACCACATGAAAAGCAAATCCTGCGATAGGTACAGGATGAAAAATGAACACCTCAAAGTGTGTTTTGTGCAAAGTTTTACCTTTGATCATACCAATAATCTAACTTAATTACTACTCTCAAGTAGTAATTACTTAGTAGCAGTTAATTACTACTTTTAAGAAATAATTACTTAAAAGTAGTAATTATCTATGTTAATATACAATGAGCTTTTATTGCTCCAAGTGAACAAAACAGTCACTGAGCTGTTTGCCATTATAAAATATTTCAGCCTGATGACATTCCAGGGCATTTCACTTCAGTGTTTTACTCTAGAAATCAGCGGTTCTTTTTATTCTTTCTCGACTAATTTTGCTGCACAATGAGTAAATACCCCCTTCCCTTTGCATTATAAGAGAAAGGAAGCAATTCTGTTCAGTCTCTGCTCTTCATAATCCAACCACATCACTGAAGCCTTATAAATGATAAATCTCAAAAATGGAATGTAGAGGTTACAGATTTGCAGTGGCAATGTTGAGGTTTGGGATCATTTTTTTCATGTCTATTCACAAAGTCACAGAACATTAGGGATTGGAAGGGATCTTGAAAGATCATCCAGTCCAACCCCCTGCCACAGCAGGATCACCTAGATCAAGTCACACAGGAACATGTCCAGGCAGGTTTTAAACATCTCCAGAGAAGGAAACTCTACAACCTGCCCTGGGCAGCCCCTTCCAGTGCTCTGTCACCCTAACTGGGAAGAAGATCCTTCTCATTTTGATGTGGAACCTCCTATGTTCCAGCTTACACCCACTGCCCCTTGTCCTATCATTAGGTAACACTGAGAAGAGTCTCTTTTATCCTAAAAAAAGGATGAACATTAAAAAGCAAGCACAAGTATGAGCTGCTTCCTTTAAGCCAGCTAGTCTGAACACTAATCCATAATCACACACAAATGATTAATGAAAGATGAATCAACAGCCAGTTGTGAACTGAAAGCAACAGCAGTGAGCAGACCCCTGCCACAAGCACAAATTAAACTCCTGGTAAAGAAACAGCCCTAAAAGCAACACTGCCTTTGGAAGAAACCTCTCCTTCTTTTATGAAACCAGTATTTCTGGCCACCTTTGTGTTCTTTTCAAGTGATGTAAATGTTCGATGCGCTAACAAGCACATGTTGATTCACAGTCATTAAAATACAGTGGAGCAGTAAAACTGAAATTACATTAAACATTTTTGTGAGGCTTTAACGACCTTATTTAATGACTCTACCTGTACTACGTATTCAATGCTGGAGAACTGAGGCAAGAGTTCAGCTGGCTGGTTCATTTCGGATATGCCCGCATAGGTAGGAGGAAACTGCAAATAAAAATACACAAAATAAGCATGAAACTTTTACAAAACCAAACACATGCACAGAGTCTGCTTTCTTCTGCAACAGGTGTTAACTACTGCTGTCACAAAAAAACCCTCAATGCAATCTCTCAAGAGAGAGCTGCCCGCTCATGCTCTTGCCAGCAGTAACTACGGTTTGGAAAATGAGGATTTTCACTTTGACTTTATCAAAAAGATGTTCTATATCCTAAACGTTTCCTTCTCTTACCTGATTTCTCTGATAGCAGAAGTTGCAAGCCCAGAGTTTTGCTCGATAATCCACTTGGCTGGAAAAACAAAGCAAGAAAAGTTCATATAGCACAAACAATTCATTTTCCTCCACTGACCCTATCTCAGTGTTCAGGACTACACTAACTCACAAGAGATGTAGCTGCAGAAAAAATAGCCTGTCTAATAATTAATTAAACTAATCACATTGACAAGGCTGGTTACATTAAATCTGTGCTTTAAGTATGTGTTATAAATGCAGATGTAAGTGCAGAAGACTCTAAGATACAGAAGCTTGAGCTGTACACCTGTGTGAGGAGCGCCTGCAGGTCCACACACCACGGTGTAACTGGCACTGCTCTAAAGACTGCCCATAAGGTAAAACGTTGGCGTAGCGTGGGGGCAAGTTTACCATAAAGGATTCAGAACAGCTCGACACGTGGTCCTGCTGCAGAGAACTGGTTCATATTGAATGGGGGGCAAGTCTGGACGTTCCTTCAGCGGTGTGAAGAGGGCAGCCACCGGCACAACCATTCTTGTGGCTTCAAGGCGACTTGAGGGCCAAACATTCCAGCTGAATCTAACTCCATCTCTGTCCTCATTCTGCTGGATAAATTCCAGGAAGGTGGTCATGGTTGACTTCCTCGTGTATCACTAAAATAAAAGGATAACCATCACCAGGATGTTGAAATGAAAACATCTTGAGCCATTTAAATACTGAACATACTTAATGATGACTCCACATTTGTATACTGTGAGTTACAATCCATGAACACCAAGTAGTGTTTCTCAAATCCAACATACTGCTTTTTAAGGACTTTCGCTCATGTATTTACTTGTTCACTCTGTTCATTATCCAAGAATCATTCATTACAGAATCACACAATTACTGAGGCTGGAAAAATCCTCTAAGTTCATTCAGCCCAGTCCAGGACCTAACATCACCACAATCAGCCAGACCAGGGCACTAAGGGCCACATCTCCAGAGATGAGGACTCCATCACTGCCCTGGGCAGTTCAGTCCAGGCTCTGATCACCCTTTCCCTGAGGAAGGGTTTCCTAACATCCAACCTAACCCTCCCTTGGCAGCTTCAGGCCCAGCCCTCTCATCCTGTCACTAGTTGCCTGAGAGAAGAGCTCAACATCCACCTGACTGCAACCTCCCTTCAGGGACTTGTAGAGAGGGAGAAGGTCCCCCCATGAGTCTCCAAGCTAAACACCCCGAGGTCCCTCAGCCTCTCTTCATCAGACTTTCCCTCCAGCCCCTTCCCCACCCTCACTGCTCCTCTGGATCCACTCCAGCACCTCAGCATGTTTCTTGAGGTGAGAGGCTCAGAACTGCCCCCAGTACTCGAGGTGAGACACAAAGCATTTCATTCCCAACATCTCTTAAGAGCCAAATAGCAAAAAAGTCTTTTCTCCTAAATCTGCTTGTATCAAGTTTTGTATGAGTTTGCTAATCATATTTTCAGCAACTCAAGATGCAGCCCACACACCAATGTAAAGGAGTAACGACGCGCTATTCCACGAGAGCAAGTTCCTACAGCAGTGCTAAGAAATCACATTGTAAAGTGCCTTTCAACAACTGCTTCAACACAAATTTACCTTTTTGGGCACCAACCTAAGGTTCTCGATACTTTCAGCTACAGTTCCTCAGCAGCTGGGGAACACAGTCACATCTGAAGAGCTCAACAGATACCTGTGAGCATCTAAGACAGACAGCAAGAAGCAAGCGAGCTCCCACAACCCAAATCCCCTCAGCTGTATACATACAGTTCCCAAACACCTGCTGCAGTACAGCTTATAGCACTCGCAGAACTGGAGTGGGGTAGGACTGTACAGTATCAAGAGCAAATCTATGTGCCATGGCAACTGGAACGGAGGGAGTCATCAGGGACTTCGGGCAGGAGAGCTCTTCCACTGGCACCTTTGCTCCAGTGGGTGTGAAGGCCATGGGGCAGGACGTAAAACTAAGCAGAAGCAAAGGGATCTTTGAAAAGTGACAGTTTGGGAACACACTGCTTTGAAATGACCGTGTTTTGAAACACTTTGAGAAACAACAGCAAACAGTAATGATTGTTTACGAACTCTAAAAGCTTCTCCTTCAGTCTTAGCACCTTTAAACATTTAGCGTGAGCTGTCAGTGTGCAGTTGCAGCCTAGAAAGCCAACTGTGTCCTGGGCTGCAGCAAAAGCAGCAGTGACAGTCGGTTGAGGGAGGGGATTCTCCCCCTCTACTCTGCTCTTGTGAGACCTCACCTGGAGTGCTGTGTCCAGTTCTGGAGTCCCCGACATCAGAAGGACACAGAGCTCCTGGAACGGGTTCAGAGGAGAGCAACTCAAATGAGCAGAGGGCTGGAGCACCTCCCCTACAAGGACAGGCTGAGCAAGTTGGGATTGTTCAGCCTGGGGAAGAGGAGGCTCTCTCTTCTAGCAGCTTTCCAGTATCTGAAAGGGGCTACAAGAAAGCTGGGGGGTGCTTTTCACAAGGGTGGTAGTGAGAGAACAAGGGGGAAGGGTTCCAGACTTGAAGAGGGGACACTGAGGTTGGATGTGAGGAACAAATCCTCATCCTGTGACAATGCTGAGATCCTGGAACAGGCTGCTCAAGGCAGTTGTGGCTGCCCCATCCCTGGCAGTGTTGGAGGCCAGGTTGGCTGGGGCCCTGAGTAACCTGCTCTAGTGAAGGTGTCACTGCCTGTGCAGGGGGGTTGGAACCAGACGACCTTTAAGGTCCCTTCCCACCCTGGCTGTTCTGTGATTCTATGATTTACAGGCCACATGTAAATGTGTCCCAGTACAGATCAGCAAAGTAACACCCACCAACGCCTGGAAACAGAAACAAACCCCAAACATTGCTCTCTATGGCATTTTAAGACCCACAGTCCCTCATATGACCACTAAGTACCACTAAATCCATACAGCTTTCTGTGCACTTCTCTTACAACAGACTTGTTATTTCAGCTTATTACACACTACTGAAAATGTAAAAGAGACTGTTAAGAAAACATGAATTATTTTTATACTCAGATCAGCATTTCACATACGAATCTATCTCAGTTCTCAGGAGGAACTCAGACATAGGGGGAGAATTGCTTCATATTTATCTAAACCAACTGCAAATTGTCAAACTGACAACGTAATGATTTCATTCTCACTACTCGAACACCACCAACCCCGCAAACCAGCCCTGTTCACCCAGGACTTGGTTTTTGTACAATAACAACTGTAGGTAACAACCCCTGTTAGTGACAACCCCAAAAGAGAAACCAAACGCAGCGGGGCTGCCCAAACACCATTTCTGTGCAGCTTTAGCTCTACCTCCTGGCAGAGCCCCCGTCACAGACACACGATCTGGGGACTGGCGAGCTGCGGGGTGGGGAGAGGGGCAAGCGCAAGGGGAGAGGGGCAAGCGCAAGGGGAGAAGCAAGGACAGAAGGACAGAAGGGGTCTCCCCTGCTCCACCACCACCGAGGGCAGCGAGAGCTCCCGAAGCCCGGTGACGGAGGGCGAGGTTTCCCCTGCCCTCCCCAGCCCGGCCCTAGGTGCCCCCCACACCCCCAGCGAGGAGCCCCGGTCCCGCCGCAGCCCCTACGCCAGACACTCACGCCGCGTCCCGCCGCCGCTCCCCGCCCTCACGCAGCCAACATGGCTGACGGGCGGGGCCGCGCCACGTCAAGGGGCAGAGAGCGGCGGCACCGGGAGGGTGGAGCCGGCGGGGCCGGGGGCGGAGCTCTGCTTCGGGGGGTCCTGCCGGGAGACCCCCCGGTTCACCCTGCTTCTTCCACCCGGTGTGTTTATGGCAGCCTGGAACCCCTGGTTTATGGGTTGGTCCGGCTGCCTCGGGGGGAAGGACATTGACGTTCTACTGAAAAATATATTGAAATTATATGAAAAACAGCTCGAAACGATACGGAACGAGACGTTGAAATGATATTGGAAATAGACCGAAATTATATTGAAAATATATTGCCCCGTGGAAAAATGTACTGGGATTATATTTAAAAATACATTTAATCTGTAATTAAAAAGACACTGGAGTTATACTGAAAATATACCGAGTATATATATTAAAATATATACATTGAAAAGTTGAAAAATACAGAGAAATTATACTGGAAAATATAGAGCAGTTAAACTGAAAATGTATAGAAATTACACTGAAGAATACAGTGTAATTATACTGGAAAATACATAGAAATTATATTGAAAAATATAGAGAAAATATACTGATAATATAGAGAAATTATACTGAAAATGTATAGATATTATGAAAAATCTACAGAAAATATACTGGAAAATATCGAAATTACACTGGAAAATATATAGGAATTGCACTGAAAACTATATAGAAATTATACTGGAAATATATGGAAATTATCAAAATATATAGAAATTATATTGAAAAATATAGAGAAAATATACTGGAAAATATCGAAATTACACTGGAAAATATATAGGAATTGCACTGAAAACTATATAGAAATTATACTGGAAATATATGGAAATTATCAAAATATATAGAAATTATACTGGAGAAGAGAGAAGTGATACTATAGAATCATTTACTATGTATAGGATATGATACTATATGCAATACTATATATGGCACTAATGATACTATAGAATCACTATAGAAAATAGAAATTATACAAAATAAACACTGGAAAATATATAGAAATTATACTGAAAAATATATTCAGTATTATACTGTTATACTGAAAATATATTCATAGTATGCAGAAAATACTATATTGAAAAACATAGATACTGTAGTTGAAAATATGTTGAAATTATAGTGTCAAATACATTGCAATCATATTGAAAAATATGATGAAATTATAATGGCAATGCAATACTTCACCTCATGAATATTTATATAATATGTATGTATTTACTATCTGCACAGTAGCTGCCACATGTTTAGCAAACCCTTCCTCACAGAGAGATGATCAGACCCTGGAATGGACTGCCCAGGGCAGTGGTGCAGTCCCCATCCCTTGAGGTGTTGAAGGCCAGAGTGGCTGTGGCCCTTAGTGCCCTGGTCTGGCTGATTGTGGTGATAGCTCATGGGCTGGATGAGCTCAGAGGGCTTTTCCAGCCTCAGGGATTCTGTGATTCTGTAACTGCACAATTTTCCTCAGTTTGTTTTTTTATAAAGTGGGTTTTGGTTGGGTTTTTCTGCCCCAAAACCCAAGTTAAAGAGACTCTCAGGTTCCAGGGCACTTCAGAATCATGTTAAACATACTGCTACAAAACAGGAGAGAACAGGAAATTCTCTTTTTTTTCTCCCACAGGGGAGAATTGAACTGAACTGTGCTGACTGCTGCAACCTCCAAGAGGTGCTTGGGCCACCAACCAGACATAAATGACTAAAACATCCCTATCCTTTTACACACCAAATGTTCCGATAGGATTTCTTTGCCATTGCTATCTCCAGCATTGTTTGCCAGACTAAAAACATGAGCAGGTGAACATGGGAGGGCTTTTCAGAACTGAAGGGGAGGGATTTTCTATGCCACGTCCACAAATCTCCCTGCCAGTTGTGGGACTGTTAAGCAGAAGCAGCTTAACCGCCTCGGTTTGTAAAAAAAACCCTAAACCCACAAACTAAAAACCCTCCACAGGGCAAACTTCAAGCTTGCACAGGAAGCAATTCAAGGCTATAATTCCAAAAGCACCCAAATACTGTGTGAAACTGTTTCAGAAAGTTACACAGAACTTTACAGACAGCAAGAGACAGGCAACTGACGATTAATAACACTTGGAAGAACCAGAAGCTACAATATTTTGGTCATTAGCACAATTCGATGTGGTGACGTGATGACACAATCCAGCTTCAAGAAACAGCTCTTACCATGGTGCAAACCACCAAGAAAAGCTTGGAGAAGCAAAACAATCATCAGAAAACAGGATCCTACCATGCTGGACAAGGAAAATACTTTCTTATCTGCCAGGATTAGAATGTACAGTGAGAGATTTTTGGTTTGCTTAATGCAGAAGGTTTAGTTTATATGTTAGATTTTGTTTTTTTTAATCCACTGATGGCAACTCACCCTTTCTTTGGAAAAATACTCTTCCATAAGGCCTAGGCAGTTGAGAAGTAAGAACATTCATTTCCAGTTGTTTCTTTTTCCTCATCCTCCACAGATTTGTATTTGGTAGCCACAGCATCAGCTTCGTTGGTTTAAAATAGTTAGGAATGATTGTATTATCTATGGAACACTGCCTGTAATGAAAAAGATGTTATTCATTTTAAAAGAATCAGTGGGAAGTTCCATTAAAAACAGTGTACTATAGAATCATAGAATCATCATGAGTGGAAAGGACCTCCAGGATCATCAAGTCCAGCCCTCAGCCAAACAGCTCCCTAACCCATAGACCTCAAGTGCTCTAGCTACTCAGTTTTTAAACCCCTCCAGGGATGGGGACTCCACCACCTCCCTGGGCAGCCTGTTCCAGTGCCCGACCACTCTCTCAGGAAAGACCTTCTTCCTAAGATCCAATCTAAAAGTTCCCTTACAACTTGAAGCCATTTCCTCTCATCCTATTGTTAGTAATTTTGAAGAAGAGATCAGCACCAGCCTTGCTACAGCCTCCTCTGTGGTAGCTGTACAGAGCAAGAGGGTCTCCTCTCAGCCTCCTCTTCTCTAGATTAAATAACCCCACTTCCCTCAGCCACCCCTCATAAAGCATAAAGACAGAGTATAATTCAGATGTGTTTATATATCTGGATTCTCTTTCTGTTCATTGTTCTTGAAAACAGATAGAGAAATAAAAATTCTGAATATTACCCAAGTATTCCAAGAGATCTTTTTCCAGCTGGACTCACCAAAATCTTTGTCTTGCCCATGGATCAGCCTTCTCAAGAGATCCCAGCGTGGATTTAGCTAAGCAGGTTTGAGGTGGTGACTGCAGCTGGTGACTGGTGGTGACCTCAGCTGCTGTGTACCCAGCTAGGACGTTAGATCCGGGTTTCAGAATTGAAACTCCTTGTTACACGTAGGTGATTTTGGAAACACCTTAAAGCAAACAAGAGCCAGCAGAGAGGAGGAGTTAGGGTAGATATTTGTTCAGAATGACCTTGCAAGACAAAAAAGAAGAAATAGATGGGGAAAAAAAATAAAGCACTGCTCTTTTGCGGTATGAGGTCCCTTCTTGGCAGTGGGATTGGACTGGATGATCTTTGAAAGACCCTTCCAATCCATAATGTTCTGTGATTCTGTGTGAGTTGTGGGTCTATTCAGAGCTACTCTGGTCTGCCAGATGGGGTAGCAGTACACTGAGTTCTCAGGCAGCAGAACTATTAGGAAAAAGAATACTCGGACAATCTGAGTAGCAGGGATTTCAAAATACACACTGTAAATTATTGTGGTGTTTTCTTTCTGCTTATTGAGCAACAAATAACCCTGCTTTGTGCTAATGCCACCTTGGTTTTGATCTGGATTAGAGTCCTGTGTGGTAAGATATAGGTAAATTCAGACAGAAACAGCATCAAAACAGCACCACAGAATTCTAAAATGATGGAATGGTTTGGGTTGGAAGGGTCCTTTGGACATCATTTGGTTCCACCCTCCCCTGCCATGGGCAGGGAATCTCTTGGCTTGGCCTAGACCTTTGAGTCCAGTGGTTAACCCTGCTTGGACCCACCAGAACCCACATGCCGACCCTTCCCAAGTGAGAACTGGTTAATTTGACACCTAAATTAACTGTAACAGAACTGGTTTCAACCACTGACCGCAAAGGGTTTAAAGCACACTACCACTACTATTCCTGGGCTAAAGCAGAGCTGGTCCTATCGCGTTATTATTACTATTCGTGCATGAAGACAGCGGAAAGGCTAATTTTACAGCACCACTTGCGCACACCACAGTAAATGAAAGGATTAATAAAGACGTTTATGAAGTGTTTACACTTATCCCCCCCCGCACCTCCAGGGCCAGGCCGCTCTCGCGAGAGCCGCCCGCTCCCGGCGCCTGCGCGGCGGCCAGGCTGGGGCGGGGCCCGCCGGGGCGGATCATGGACGGGGGCGCGGAGGAGCTGATGCCGCGGCTGCTGCCGGTGGACGACTGTGACCTAACCGAGGATTTCGACCCTACAGTGCCCCCCAGGACCCCGCAGGAGTATCTGAAGCGCGTCCAGTGAGTGCGAGGCGGGAGGGGCGTTGTTGTCCCACCCGTTGCTCCCGGCTGTATCAGTTCCAGACCCCCCCCCCTTTATTTTTATCTTTATTTTTACTTTTGTCTTCATTTTTTTTCTTTATTTTATTCTTTGTCTTTATAATTTTGTTCTTTATTATTTTGTAGGATTGAAGCATCTCGATGCCCAGATGTGGTCGTGGCACAAATAGACCCCAGAAAGCTGAAGAAGAAGCAGACTGTCAACTTTTTGGTGAGTTGGAAAGTCTTACATAATTATTTTTTTTATGAGAGAGGAAATAAAAACTGAAGGGGAAAGATATTAATATCATTGTTTGTCCTGATTTCACTTGGCCTGATTAAATAAGAGGTGCTGGATTCTAACAGCATCCACTGAACTGAATTCTGCTTTTGAAGAAAGCTGCTGGCTAACAGCCTTCATTGTTGATTTAGAACTAAAGTATTTGTATTATTTGATACACAGCATTAAATTGTGCAAATATTTAACCATAAGATGTGTGTAAACCATACAAAACCTATATTTAGGTTTAAATTACCTGTGTAGGTTAAGGGTAGCACATGCAGTTAAGCTTTACTAACATTAGGTGAAATTCTAGCACTAATTAATTCCTTTTCTGTGAGGTTTTTAATAGGGATTTTACTGCCCAGGAGGATTGATTTTGTTCTGACGTTGCCCTGCCAGCTTAATTTTCAATCTGCTTTCAGATAGTTCACATTCCAAGTTTGCTTTTGCACGGTGAAAACCGTGGTCTCAATTGCTCAAGAAAAATTTTGAGCACTGACAAAGGGCTGTGTTAACTGCTCTTCATTCATCAGTTTGTAGTGGCATTTCTGAACATGTGTAGAAAGATTCTTTTTGTAAAACATTACATTCAAGTTTAAAAGTTTGTAAAGAACCCTTTCATTTTAATTTTTAAAAATGTTACCTCTACCTGACTGTCAGAGTTACAGCTATCTGAAAGGAGGTGGAAGTGAGGTGGGGGTCAGACTCTTCTCCCAAAGTACAAGGATGAGAGGAAGCAGCTTCGAGTTCTGCCAGGGACGGTTTAGGCTGGACATTAGGAAAAACTTATTCCTCAAAAGGGTTGTCCAGGGTTGGCCTACACTGCCCAGGGCAGTGATGGAATCTCCATCACTGGAGGGGTTGAAAAGCCGTGGAGATGTGGTGTGTGGGACAGCGGCTAGTGATGATCTGCAGGAAGAGCTGGACTCAATGATCTTGAAGTGCCCTTCCAAAAACCCTATTTCTGTGATTTACCGATTCTCTTGTCCTTAAGGATTCTTCTTACCAAGATTTCTTTACATTATAATTATTGCCAGTGTTTTTTTAGATCTCCGGCTGTCAGCCAGCCCCTGAAGGATACTCTCCAACGCTCAAGTGGCAGCAGCAGCAAGTGGCCCATTTCTCAACCGTTCGTCAGGTGCGAAACGGTGTGTGTGAGGGGACTTGCACTGTCTAAACAGAACAGGACAACGTTCTGCCTAGTACAGAAATGTTGTGACTGTGTGGCAGGATAACAAATTACTGTTAAATTAATTTCTTACAAGCTCATTATACCAAAAAAAGTCTTGAGGAGTATTAAAGACTCAACTGCCTCAGCTTCACTTTATGTAGACTTGAAAATTCCTTCATCTTTAACGTTCCTTCCAAAAGCCCAGCATGAGCAACTTAGCTACATTTATACTGTGATAGGAAATGTTTAGCCAGTTATGCTTCTACCAATGTATAAAATAGCATAAAATATACTTTTTCTACATTTTAAGAATAAGGAAGAATAAATTATGGGCAGGATAAAGGATAACTGCAAAGTTAAAACTGTGATTTGACTTTAATTTCTCAGAGCCTGAACAAGCACAGGAATCACTGGCGGTCACAGAATTTGGACAGCAATGTTGCTATGGTGAGTAGAACTCAGAAACCTGCTGGGGTTTGTGGGGGTTTTGTTTTCGGTTGTTAAATTGATGGTGAAACCTGGTATAGGTAGTGAGGTGGGTTGTGAACTGGCTGCAGGATAGAATCCAGGGAGTAGTAGTCAGTGGGACAGAGTCTAGTTGGAGGCCTAGATCTAGTGGAATCCCCCATGGGTCAGCACTGGGACCAGTCCTATTCAGTCTAGTCATTAATGATGATGATGATGAAGATGAAGGATCTGAGTCTCTTGAGCTTGGAAAAAAGGAGACTGAGGGGTGACCCCATGAATGTTGGTAAATATGGAAAGGGTGGGTTGTCAGGAGGATGGAGCCAGGCTCTGCTCAGTGGCATCCAGTGATAGGACAAGGGGCAACGGGTGTGAACTGGAACAGAGGGGGTTCCACATCAATATGAGAAGGAACTTCTTCCCAGCGAGGGTGACAGAGCACTGGAAGGGGCTGCCCAGGCCTATTGTGGATTCTCCTTCTCTGGAGATGTTTTAAACCCTCCTGGATGTGCTCTTGTGTGACTGGATCTAGGCGATCCTGCTGTGGCAGGAAGATTGGACTGGATGATCTTTCAGTGTTCCTTCTAATCCCTGACATTCTGTGACTCTGTGAACTACTGTAAGTATGATATGATTTAGTGATGACCGAGCAGTGCAAGATTAACAGACTTGATGATCTTAAAGGTCTCTTCCAACCTAAATGATACCAAGTCTTCGGTGCCTTCAGGGTAGCAACGTTTCACAGTTTTCGTTTATTTTTATTCAGCCAAAATCAGAGGATGAAGAAGGCTGGAAGAAGTTCTGCCTGGGTGAAAGATTATACTCAGAAATAGAGATGCTGCCTGATAATGAAGATTTAGGAATTGATTACATCAAGGTGAGTATAGAACTACCTCATTTTGAGCTGCAGTGGTCAAGAATAACCACCAGAAACAATCCTACTGCTTGGTACCACTGTGTTTATCTTCCCTTGTAAGTAGAAACTGACTGGGCAGAGAGCAACTTTGTGCTTTCACACACAGAATTGAAAATCCTTCTGTTATCAGCTCATGGAACAGAACAGCAAAACCTTCTGCATAGTTTTAGTGTTTGTTGAACACCAATATGATCCCTCCCTCTCCTCACGGGTCCTGTGAACAAACATGCCCTTTGCTGCATCCTTCTGAAAAAACAAGGCCTCTGTAAAAGACCTTCAGTAAAAACAAGGGCTCTGACTACACTGAAGCTTAGTTTTTAATAATTTCAGTGCTCACAACAGGTTACAAATCACTACAGACATCTGAGGGTCACGTTAGAATGCTACTGCTTTCTAAATCAGAACAAAAATGTTGATGCTAACATCTGCGTTTTCCAACTTGGACTCTTTTCAGGTGGGATTTCCACCTTTGCTAAGTATCGTAAGCAGAATGGATCAGGTAAGCTGACCTCTTAGAATTGCTTAGTGAGTAAATCATCATTTCTCATGTTCTGTCTGGAGCAGAGGTTATCTTTGTTTATTGATGTGTAACTGTTTATTACCACTGCAAGGCTAGAGGAATCACACTTCCCATTTCCTTTACTACAGTACTTCTAACTAGTCTCCTTTATACAGAACCAATCAGTCAGTGTGATGCCTCTTTCCTAATCTGCAGCTACTTTTCCATAACACATTTTATATAAAAACTTCTTTCCAGGAAGTGGTGCTTTAACCTTGTATGTAACTTCAGCCTGGAATAAATCACAGAGTATCTGGGTTCAGTAGAAATACACAACGTATATGGTTTCAAAAATTCACACTGCTTTTTATGGACTGTAACCCGTTGAGCACAAGGACAGCAAAACCATTCTCTCTCTCTCTGTTCTTTTGAAGGCAACAGTAACCAGTGTCCTAGAATACCTGATTAGCTGGTTTGGAGAGAAACCATTTACTCCAGAGCTGGTGAGTTTTAATTTATTCTGACTACTTGCCCATGACCACATTAAAAGATAAACTGTTCATAGTTGTCTGTTGAATTATTTTAGTTTCCAAACAGTCTAAACTTCTTTTCTGTAGGGCTGTTTGTGCAGAAAATGCACATGCTGCCTTTTGATGTGGACACTGGAGTTAAGAATTGAGACTGGTAGCAGAAGTTACGTTTGGAAGAAAGCAGAATTCAGACAAGTAAAACACAAAGGACACACTTTCACAATGTGCTGGTCTAACAGCATCAACTCCACTTTGTACATTCACTTTTCAGGAATGGTTTTCCATAGTTTAAGTGGAAATGTAACAGCTAAGGAATAATCTTTAGATAGTACTAAAACAATCCTTTCCTCACACCTGCATTCATGTCTATCTTGGCCAGTGTTCTGAAACAACAACAGGAAATCCAGTAGAAGCAGCTTATCCAGAGGCACAAAATTCTACCTTGTTGGGTCTAACTGGGCTTTAAAGCTTTTCAGTTCTAGCAGCAGTACTTAAATGCAGTTTTGTTTTGAGACCTGCACCTCAGGCCCCCCGTTATGTAACAGGAACCACATGAAACTTGATGGAAATGCTTGTAATTAAACTTTTGCTACTTGAATGCCCACAGGGCAGGTGGCTCTATGCGCTCTTGGCGTGCCTGGAGAAACCTCTGCTACCCGAAGCTCACTCCCTTATTCGACAGCTGGCAAGGCGATGTTCAGAAGTGAGAGTACTAGAGGTGAGGCATAACACAACACTGCACAAAGCACTGGCTGAACTTAGGAGGATTTCTCAGTTCTTGAAGCCTTGGTGGGTGATTTTTCACGTCCCACGTTTGCTCAAGAACAAAGGGAAGACTACAGGCACGTAACAGCTCTTCTGTTTGACGCGGGTCACAAAGGAACTGTTGCCATGTGTATTTCTCTTTTAGGAGAACAAGAATGAAGAAAATATTTCAGCACTGAACTTGATAATCTGCTTAGTTAGCAGGTAACACAGTTTACAAACAGTGAAGTGTGTCCAGAACAAAGGGGTGATTGCTCTTGGCCTAACTTAGATTCTCTTAAAGTACTGCGTAGCGAATACTCTTAAAAGGATGGAAGATAAGCCCAAGAGTAAAGGAAGTTTATTGCATTCTCTAGATGAGCCCTGCCAAAAGAGCTAGAAAGCAGGGGGTCTGACAACTCGGAGCAAAGAACTGAAGTACATGAGGGGCTTTTGACTGTATTCTGCTTCTCTCTCCTAGGTACTTTGATCAGTATGACTTGGCTGATGAACCTTCCTAGACTGCTTTGAGGACACAGAGTATTTTGCATTGCTGTGGTACAAACAGCATTATCAGACCTCAAGTTCTATACAACCCCTTCACACTACCATCATGATAATGTGTTTGGGACAGCTATTAAGAGCTTCAGCATAAAGTTGACATGATGTTGTCATCANCGTTTGGGACAGCTATTAAGAGCTTCAGCTGAGCTTCAGCATAAAGTTGACATGATGTTGTCATCACTGTCATGACCAGTTGAACTCTCCAACATTGTCTGTGTAAACAACATTCTGGGTTAGGATTTTTACCCTCTGAGTAATCCCGAGGACACTGCTATCAGGTGAAGACTGAAGTTATGGTTACAAATGGCTTTCTCTAGCACACACCTCCTGAAGGTTGTTTTTTTAATAAAACTGAAATGTTTTTAAAGAGTGTTCCTCTTTCTTCACACTACTTAGCAGCAGCCTTAATATAGAAATCTGCATCATCAGAACTGAAATGGTTTTTCAAGCTTTGTCTCCTGAGCTTAAAACAAAGCTAAACTCTTCAACTATAGCCAGTAATTTACTGAAACAATTCTATTACACAAAAAAAATAGAAATGTTTATTTTTTTCCAGTCAACAGTCGCAGAAACTGGTGAAAATCACACATCTGTTCCTCTGCTTTTAATAGAAGCATTTATTAAACAGGTTTATTTTCTGTATGGTATCTCAACAAACACTTCAGCTCACCTATGTACGTATTTAACAAGGAGTGCATTGCTGAGAGTATCAGCATCTGCTTGGGACAGCCCTGCATTCCTTCTGGTTCTGGTGCAGCACTTAACCATCGTGTGAAAGAGCAAAGTGAGTAGCAGTAACTACTGGGGTTTTAATTCTGGAGATGCATGTAACAAGGACTGTGTTATGTTGATTCTTAAAACACCTAAAAGGTGATGACACCAAAAGGTCCATGTATTAGTTTTTAGTCCCTTCAGTAATGTTTTCAGCATGTTCAAAGGATGAGTTGACAGCTGAATAACCCATGAAATGCAAAAATATTAGTTAGCTGATTCTCCAGTCCTACAATTTCAAACCAATGGAGAGTCACTACCTTCCTATAAATTCCTGCACTTGTATGTTTTAGGTTTTATGATCCTGCTCAAGCAGAGGGGTTGGACTCAATGGATGTACTTTCCAACCCCTAATGATCTGTGTATCTGTGTACCAGCGTAAGAACCCAGTAGTTGCCATCACTCAAAGAGCTGATACCCACTGAGTACCAAATTACTGGAGTTCCTTTCAGCTTTGCTAGTTTTATAAATGGCAGGACATCACAGAATCACAGACATTAGGGATTGGAAGGGACCTTGAAAGATCATCTAGTCCAATCCTCCTGCCACAGCAGGATCACCTAGTAGTTCGAGTTCTGCTCTACATGTGTTCTGCAACTGTCAAGTTACTCAGCTACCTCACATTTGTAGTATCTGGAAAGATCAGAACTTGGTCCCATTTTAAGCTCAAGTTTAGTAAGCCTCTAGTTACCCAGAAGAGCTAAATCCACCTCAGAGCTTCCCTAGGGAAGAGACAGCTTCCACTGTTCTTGCCCACCATGCAACTGGCCAACATCTTCCTCTCCCATCACAGAAAGTAGTTACAACAATCAAAAGATGCTATTTTAACACTTCTGGTTATTTACTGGACTCCAAATAAAAGCTAGATCACTATCACAAAGTTAATTTGCATGTGTAAGGCCTGAACCTGCTCATGAAAATGTCTTCACAGCAAACTTTTAACAAGATGTTTTCATGCTTACCTACAGCAAGACATGCTACGCAAATCTTGTATCTAGCAAACCCGTGTCCTCAAGAGTCTTGGTGATGTCTTTATGGCTTCTTGCAGACCTAATCATCTTCCTGCACACACTCATTACAGAAGTGACTTGTAGCTAGCAATCAAAAACAGTTATGTTAATACTCAGTTGATGCACAACAAGCTAAACCATACTTCTTTCTTTGGCCAGTGCAGATTGCCTCAGCTGTGAGACTTATAGTGACATTAAAAAACAGCTACTCATTTTAGGGGGGTAGGATAAACTGTTTAATGCACAAAAATAAATGGTCTTTCCTACTGCCCCATACCATTCCTACCCAGGAACTAAGTTTCCACTGATCATCATTCACAAAAGCTCCTGGTGCATGTGCATGTGGCTTCCTCAGAAGACAAAAGCCACGTCTGCCTCACAGCGAGAGGCAGCAGCTGGGCAATCCCGTTAGGTGACACAATAGAAATTGGTTCCTTATTCCAGTTTAGTCTTGGTCAGACTTTTGCTCTGTTCTCAGAATGTGCATCTGCTCTTCTGCATGTGCTGGCCTGGTAACTGAATAAGGTGTTTTGGTGAAACTTTCTGAGCAGTTTATACCACGTGCACATTAATACCTTGGTACAGAACGCATTTCATACCAAGCTACAAGGATGGTGTGAAGATATTTGGACAGACATTTATTACACAGTTTGGGATTGTGCTGCACACTGCTCTCCTTTACAGGCTACACACAAAGCTGCACCAAGATACTGAACCCACACACAAAGGAATTTTAAGGTAGATACCCCAGTCTGAAAGTGCTCTACATCTTCTGTATCATCACCTGAAATTTACCTGCAGAGACAAAGCAAAGTCAGATCAGAGTGACACCAGTACAGTTATCTTTCCAAATAATTATTGTCTCATAATCCTTTCATTAAAAGAAAGAGTAAAGACCATTACAATCTTACGGTCCAACTTAAATTGAAATATAAGTTAAGTCCAGCTAAAAACATTCTTTTTTCTCTTTTAAGTTGATCCATGTCCTGCATCACAACAGCTTCATCGGCTAAATTTAAAATTTGTACAAAGTCTGTGAAAATCTTTTCATCCCCCTTAAGCAGCTCAGGTAGCACCAATGGATTTCACTTACTAACTGTCCATGTGGTTTTACTCTCAGTTATGCAGTTTTCTGGATGTGCATCTTTACACACGAGGCTTGTGTGTGTAAATACAACTCCTTTGTTTTGGTTTGCACTTGGTATCATGGATGTTCATTCTCTGTCAGTGTCTTCTAAAGCACTGAGATACAAGCCATATCCTCCAGTTCACAGAACTCCTGAGACTGGAAAAGATCTCTAAGATCATCCAGCCCTGCCCATGACCATAACATCAACACAATCAGCCAGACCGGGGCACGAAAGGCCACAGCCAGCCTGTCTTTCAACACCTCCAAGGACAGGGACTGCACCACTGCTCTGGACAGTCCATTCCAGGCTCTGCTACCCTTTCCCTGAGGAAGCCCTAACACTTAGCATAACCCTCCTCTGGCAGCTTCAGGCACTGCCCTCTTGTCCTGTTGCTAGTTGCCTGGGAGAACAGCCTGACCCCCACCTGACTACAACCTCCCTTCAGGGAGTTGTAGAGAGTGAGAAGGTCCTCCCTAAGTATGCTCTTCTCCAGGCTGAACAAGCCCAGTTCCCTCACCCTCTCCTCATCATACTTTCCCTCCAGCCCCTTCCCCAGCGTCACTGCTCCTCTGAACCAACTCAAGCTCTTTCTTGAAGTGAAAGGCTCAGAACTGCCCCCGGTACTCAACGGGAGGCCTCCCCAGTGCCCAGTACAGGGGGAGAATTACATCCCTAGCTCTGCTGGCCACACTATCCCTGATACAAGCCAGGATGCCATTGGCATTCCAGGCCACCCAGGCACTCTGCTGGCTCCTGTTCAGCCAGGTGTCAACCAGTCCTGCCAGGTCCCTCTCTGCCAGGCCACTCTCCTAGTCTGTAGCTGCAGGGGATTATTGTGGCCAAAGGGTAAGACCCTGCTCTTGACCCTGATAAACCTCATCCCACCGGCCTCTGCCCATTGACCCAGCCTGTCCATATCTCTCTACAGCATCTTCCTCTCCTCCAGCAGACTGACACTCCCCCCTACTTGGTGTCATCCACAAATTCACTAAAGGTAGACTTGATCCTCTCATCCAGGTCATCAGTAAAGACGCTGATGCTGAATAGAACTGGGCCCAGCACTGATCCCTGGGGGACACCAACTGGATGCAGCACCGTTCACAAACACCCCGTGTGCCCAGTCATCCAGCCAGTCTTTAACCCAGCTGAGGGTGCACCCATCCAAGCCAGCTTTTCCATAAGGATGCTGTGGGAGACTGTGTCAAAGGCTTTGCTGAAGTCTAGGTAGATCACAGTAATTCCTATGGCCCAGCAGCTCCAAACTAGCCCCACCCACTGAATAATGTTTATACAGTTGTGACAACAGTAGTGAAAGTTTCCAGATGAGCTAATAACTGAATACTCCATGCACTACTTACATGCAGGCATTGATGAAACTTCAGCTGTTACTATACTCTTTATTCCCAAATTCGACAGGCCTCCTCTGATTAGTCCACAGGTAAATGCTAAATACTAAACACAAAGGTGCCCTTTAAGTATCGAGGATGAAGCTTGTTGCTAACATACTCAAGAACAAGACTTAACACTTGGATGATATCAAATTCAACAGATCAACTCAAATCAAGCTGGTAGATTATTCAGGATAAAACTGAAGGTACCTTTGGTGCATGCTCTAAATATTGTTTGCCTGCAGAAATTTGTGTCAAGAGGCGAAATTTGTTGTCTTGAAGGACATAAATACCCTGTAAAAGAAAGAAAGGGCTTTTTAGTTGAATATGTAATCAACAGTTGATGTCAGGGGATTTGATTTACAGATACAATATTGGAAACTGGAATTTTAGATCAAGGTATTAAGTGATTTAAGTTTAAACTGTATTTATTTAGTTACATGACATATCAAGCCAAAGACATTATTATGATCTTATAATAACTGGACACAGTTATTACTTGATAAACAGCTCCATGAAAAACAAAACCTCTTTCATTTGGCTCAATCCTTGTACAAATTATCTTGTCCTTACTTTGATACAAGAAGGCTACAAGAAAACTAAGTCATGGAAATGGGAAAATACATAATGGTTTTTTACTCTAATAAAATGGCTCCTTAAGTTATTTTGACCTTTTTTTAACCTGCTTATGTTCAGCTGCTGAAAACGGTACATATTCTTCAAAATCAATTAAAAATATAAACTTTGAGGCAGCCAAATCTATTTAACATCTATTTAAATAGATGTTAAGACAGCAGTATAATTTCTCACTGGTTTTATAAAAATATATATTGGTAGGTACATAAAAAGGTTCCTCTTAATCAATGACACCCACTACTGCCCTGTCAGTGCTTAACAGCTGCGATAGCACCAATGAGTCTTTTCAAACAGGCTGCCAATAAAGCCATCAGAAGCAATTATTGCCTTGCAAGCTGACGTGAATGTTAATGCCTGCTTTTTAAACAGCACAAAGAACATTTGGGGTTTCTTATCAGGTTATTAATTCTAGACCGAGAAAAATCAAAATATCAGTGATTCAAAGCCATTACTGAGTCACTAAGTTAAGTATTATTCTACAACAGGCGTACCTGATGATTAGTCCTTAGGTTATCTATTTGTTTTTTGAATACAGTTGTCCAAAAATCCTTGCAAATGAACTTCATAATATCTAATTCATCCTTGAACCTGGCAGTATCTTTTGTAAACCTAAGAAAGAAGTGCAAAATATGTCAATAGCAGAGGAACACAATAACAGAGGTATCTTAAAAATAAAATAAGATCCAATATCTTCATTTCAGAGCAAAACACAGCATTGTCCTAATACCTGCACTATGGCAACCAAAGTTAATTATAAGTTATCAAAAGCTGTTAAAGTATATGAAGATGCAAATCACATCAGTGTTGTATTAAATTTAAACATCTAAACAATAAACCATGTCCTGGGCTGCATCAAAAGAAGCAGTGACAGTCAGACAAGGCAGATGATTCTTCTCCTCTACTCTGCACTTGTGAGACCCCACCTTGAGTGCTGGAGTCCCCAACATCAGAGAGACACAGCTCCTGGAAGAGGTCCACAGGAGAGCCTGGAGAAGAGGAGCCTCCCAAGTGACCTAGCACCTTTGCAGTGGGGCTACAAGAAAGCTGGGGGAGGGCTTTTTACATGAGTGGTAGCCAGAGGACAAGGGGGAAGGGTTCCAGACTTGAAGAAGGGAGACTGAAGTTGGACATGAGGAACAAATTCTTTGCTGTGAGGGTGCTGAGATGCTGGAACAGGTTGCCCAAGGAACTTGTGGCTGTCCCGTCTCTAGAAGTGTTGGAGGCCAGGCTGGCTGGGGCCCTGAGCAACCTGCTCTAGTGAAGGTGCCCCTGCCTGTGCGGGGAGGTCAGAACTAGATGATCTTTAAGGTCCCTTCCCACCCTGGCCATTCTGTGATTCCATGATTCTACAAATAGAAGATAAACAAAAAGCTCACAGCTACACAACTGCTTGGAAGGAGCCGTCCAAATACTCAAAAAGCACTAACACATAAGAACAAACATGCAAAACTCATTACTAATAGCAACCCTTAACCACTCTCTCCTGCTTATTTCAGAATTCTCTCCCCTTATTCTGTTTGAAGGTCTTTATCTGGCACTAAAGCCCCACTTTGTTAATCAAAAGCCTGACTTCAGAAATTCAAGAGTCTTCACAGGCCCCCAGAACAAGGGTTGTAAAGATAAAGCTGCTGCAAGTCATGGAACATCCCCAAAGAGCCTGGGGAAACAAGAAGGCAATGCAGTTGATTGCAAAGTTCCAAAGACTAGAAATGCTTTAAGAAAAATGAGAATCAGGAGTACCCAACCATTAAACTATGTTTACAAAAGAAATTACAAATAAAATCAGAGTGTTGCAGATTGGAAACGTCCTCTACATCATCTAGTCCAACCACTCTGCAAGAGCAGGGTCACCAGCAGATCCCACAGGAATGCATCCAGATGAGTTCTGAATGTCTTCTGAGCAGGAGGCTCCACAACCTCTCTGGGCAGCCAGGGCTCTGTTACACCCTCACCCTGAAAGTTTTTCCTTATATTTACGCAGAGCCTCTTGTATTCCAGTTTGCACCCCTTGCCCTGTCATGGACGCGCCAAAAGCAGGAAATACGCAGAAGGTCCACACCAAGCAGAATAAAAAAGGATTTAGAATGCTTAAAGCAGCCATACAGCCTGACTCCCACAACCCCCCAGGTGGAGCAAAGGTTGAGCTGGGGACTCACCTCTCGATCAGCCCCTGCCCCACTCGGAAGCCCATACTCTCCAGCTTGGTGGTGCAGCGCCCGTTCTCCTGCAAGACACAAGGCGCTACCGCTATACCCCAGCCGCTGCCGTGCGGCCCCCGCAGCGGCCCCCGGCGACACTCACCCCTTCGCCCTGCTCCGCGGCGCGGTACAGTCCCGCTACCATCTCGTTATGGAGTAGTAGGAACAGTGCCTCGTCCGCCATGGCCCCTCCGCCCCTTCCGGGTGGCGATCCCGATAGAGATGGAACCGCTTCTACCCGCGGAAAGGCCGCCCGGGACGGGCTGGCACCGGCTGAGGCCTCCCCTGACGCGGGAAAAGGCCTTTAGCGCTATCGCTGCCCCGGTGGGGCTGGGAACGGGGCCTAGGCCGGGAAGCAGGGCTAAGGGTGAAGAGGGATGAGGGGTAACAGGCCAGGGAGGGCCAGGGCTGAGGGGAGACAGCGCAGATGTATTTCTTCCCTGTGGGGGTGCCCCCACCCCTTATTGCGCAAACAGGGGTGTCCGGGGAGCGTTTATTCCCCTCAGACCGCTACCAGTTCACCGAGCTGGCCACAGCTCCCCACAAAAGCAGCCGCTAATGCGGTGCTACAGCCTTTTAACAGAGACAGCTCGACGCCGCTCCGGAGGCAGCCGCCAACTCTCAATAACACCCCTGCCGATTGGCTGCCCGGGCGCGGCGGCCTCTGTAGCGCAATGGTGATTGGCTGCCGCGCAGGCCGCTTGCGTGGGAATGGGGAAGTGAGGCGAGGCCCAGGNGTCCCGTCCTGCAGGGCTTTGAAGGAGGAGAGTGAGAAGATGCGTGGCCGCGGGCGCCTGGGGCTGCAGCGGCCCAGGGTTTGTGGGGAAAGTGGGACGGGGGGCGGGTCCCACTAACTAAGGGTCCCCTCTGTTCCGCAGGCCCCCTCAAAACAGACTTTTAGCCCTCGCAGGCCCTGGTGGAGGTAGAGGCCGTGGGAGCTTATTGCTGAGGTAAGAAGCTGCGGGAACTGCAAGCGAAGAATCTTCCACTCTTCGAGCTGTCTGCTGTCTTTGCACTGAGGGGCGGGGGGGGGGTGTTTCTCATCTTAGCCCCCTGCTCCTTGTAGTGCTGCTCCATTAGACACCAAAGTCGCCTGGTATTTGGAGTTTTGTGCCACAGCCTGCTATTCAAAGCAGNCCCGGCGACACTCACCCCTTCGCCCTGCTCCGCGGCGCGGTACAGTCCCGCTACCATCTCGTTATGGAGTAGTAGGAACAGTGCCTCGTCCGCCATGGCCCCTCCGCCCCTTCCGGGTGGCGATCCCGATAGAGATGGAACCGCTTCTACCCGCGGAAAGGCCGCCCGGGACGGGCTGGCACCGGCTGAGGCCTCCCCTGACGCCTCCCCTGACGCGGGAAAAGGCCTTTAGCGCTATCGCTGCCCCGGTGGGGCTGGGAACGGGGCCTAGGCCGGGAAGCAGGGCTAAGGGTGAAGAGGGATGAGGGGTAACAGGCCAGGGAGGGCCAGGGCCGAGGGGAGACAGGGCAGATGTATTTCTTCCCTGTGGGGGTGTCCCCACCCCTTACTGCGCAAACAGGGGTGTCCGGGGAGCGTTTATTCCCCTCAGACCGCTACCAGTTCACCGAGCTGGCCACAGCTCCCCACAAGAGCAGCCGCTAATGCGGTGCTACAGCCTTTTAACAGAGACAGCTCGACGCCGCTCCGGAGGCAGCCGCCAACTCTCAATAACACCCCTGCCGATTGGCTGCCCGGGCGCGGCGGCCTCTGTAGCGCAATGGTGATTGGCTGCCGCGCAGGCCGCTTGCGTGGGAATGGGGAAGTGAGGCGAGGCCCAGGAGGGTGGGGCTAAGCGTCCTCGAAGCGGCTTTGCAATTGGTCTATGAGGAAGCGATGCGTAAGCTCAGATTCGCTCTGAGAGATATCACTCCAGCCAGAACATTGGGACCATTGGCCGGCGGAGATGCCAGTCTGCCTGCGAGCTCCGTGATTGTTTGGCGCCTTCCGAGAGACTGTCCCACGGGGCTCGCCCCTTACCAGTGTCGCGCCCGCTGACTGGCTATCAGAGCGCGCCGCTAAGTGTCCATTGGCTGCGCTCTGCCTCTCCCTCCCGCCTCTCTCTCCGTTACCCAGCGGTGCCTCGCGGCCGGGCCCTGGTAGGCCGCACACGGTGGGCACGATGGCGGTAGCAGTGCGAGCGCTGCAGGAGCAGCTGGAAAAGGCCAAGGAGAGCCTGCGCCACGTGGACGAGAACATCCGCAAGCTCACGGGACGGGACCCCAACGACGTGAGGTGAGGCTGCGGGAAAGGAGGGAACCGGGGGAAGGGGANTGGGAACTGCAAGCGAAGAATCTTCCACTCTTCGACCTGTCTGCTGTCTTTGCACTGAGGGGCGGGGGGGTGGTGTTTCTCATCTTAGCCCCCTGCTCCTTGTAGTGCTGCTCCATTAGACACCAAAGTCGCCTGGTATTTGGAGTTTTGTGCCACAGCCTGCTATTCAAAGCAGTTTGTCATTCATTCTGAGCTGTTACAGGTTTAAAATGCTGGTTTTTCCCCTGATCATTTCAGCCCTTAACCTAAAAAGTAAGGGGGGACCTCACAGTTAGGGAGGTGTTACAGGGTGTCTGGGACATTTTGGCTTTGAAATCATCCAAATTCAATAGCTTCTTTTCCAGGAAGAATAGAAAAAGTTGAAGTCGATAAGGATTTTAAATCACATCGATAAAATCACTCGGGTGCCATTGTAGGTTCTTCTCTTTTTATTCTCTCTCCCTTACCTCAAGTAGAGTACAAAGGCCAATTTTTGCTCCACAGCTGTTTACCTGGGGTATGTAGTGGTGGGGTTGTTAGTTGAATTTCACTATTGAGCTGCTGATTAAGACTTCACACAGCTTGAAAATTATTGTATGTATGAACACTTGAACTTAATGAGGCTCCTTTTTTTGAGTGTGCAGAAATTCAAGTGTCCAACGTTAGTTGAGACACTTTATTGCAGCGGTAAATGATGAGAGACCTGGTGATCTTGAAGGTCTTTTTCAACCTTAATGATTCATAGAATCACTCTGGTAGGAAAAGATCCTCGAGATCATAAAGTCCAACCATCAGTCTGGCTCTGCAAAGTTCACCCTTAAACCAGATCCCTCAACACCACAACTAAATAATCCTTAAGAACCTCTAGGAATGGTGACTCAACCCCCTCCCTGGGCACTCTTGCTGTGAAAAAAATGTTTCCTAATGTCAGGTCTAACCCTCCCCTGTTGTGGTTTGAACCCATTCCCTCTTGTTCTAGCACTAATTGCTCATGAGAAGAGACCTGCACCAACCTCTCCACAATGTACTTTCAGGTACCTGTAGAGAGCAATGTGGTCTCGCCTCAGCCTCCTCTTGTTCGAACTAGAGAGCCCCAGCTTTTTTAATTTCTTTGCACAAGGTTTATTCCCCAGGCCCTTCACCAGCTTTGTTGCCCTTCACTGCACTCGCTCTAGTACTTCAATACCTCTCTTGTATTGAGGTGCCCAAAACTGGACCCAGTACTCAGGATACGGCCTCACCAGTCTATGAAAATATGGTTTTACAGTTTGGCTGTGTAGGCCTAAGGTGGTGGACCTGAGTTTAACCTAAAATATTCTGACATCCCAAGTGTTTTCTTTTCAGGCGTGGATTCTCTGATAGTGGAGGAGGACCCCCAGCCAAACAGAGGGATCTCGAAGGGGCAAGCAGTAGGTGGGTGCAGAGAGCTTGCTTCTTTGGGAGTGAGAATTCACAACAGTAGATTTAAAATGCTTTGATTCAATAGCTGTTAATAGCTGATGACTTTCAGTGTCTTCTGCAGAGATTCAGTATTCAAGACTTGTTGGAAATGGTTTATGTTAGTTGACTGATGAAATCTTTTCAAATCTTACAGGAATTTAAAGATGATAGCAGTAAGGTAAAGATAGAGTAATACAAAGGTTCCTGGAGGTTTCCATTTGAGTTGGTGCACAGTCCATTCTTTTCTGCCTGCAGCCGACACAGGTGACAACTGAGATCAATGTTCAATACACTGAAGGAGCACAGTGTGACAGAAGCCAGTGATTTTGAGTTTTAATACCTGGGTGCAGACCTGTCAGATGTGACTGATGACTCTGAGCTTTCATTTTGTGAGGACTTAACGGGCAGTGGGAGTTCTGCTAAAGCAAGGCTTGCTTTTTCATTTCTGACTTAATGCAAAATGAATCCTGTGGAAAAGCTGAAAGCAAAAGCTGTAAACAGCACAGTGCCTAGTTGTTCTTTGTTAAAGCCTCAGTTTTTCCACATTTTCAGCTTCTAAGTGCTCTGCCCTTCCTCAGCTGTTTTCTAGGTATTTGGCTAAGAAATGGCTTTTCCCATGCAAAAAATCAGTCTTATATCACAGAATTATTGAGGCTGGAAAAGACCTTTAAGATCATCCAGCCCAGCCCATGACCACAATCAGCTAGAGCAGGGCACTAAGGGCCACAGCCAGGCTGTCCTGCAACACCTCCAGGGCTGGGGACTCCACCACTGCCCTGGGCAGTCCAGTCCAGTGTCTGATCACCCTTTCTTGAGGCAATTCAGTCTCTCACGATCCCCTTAAATCAGTAGCCATTTTAGAGATAATGGGAAAAGTGCAGCTGTTAAAACCAAGCAATAAGTGTTTGAAATTGAAGATCTTAAAAGGTCTTTCCCAACCTAAACACTAATTACATGATTCTAAATTCCCAAGGTGTTTTGAAAAGTCCAAAAATATTTTGGACTCCTCTTTACTGTGCAACTTGCATTAAGCATCACTGGCTTTTACCAACAGTTAATTTTATCTGTGAAACGCTCCTTCCTGGAACAATGGTGAGATCTTCACTAGGTTCTTCTGGCCACAAATACTGACTTAGGTTTTTCTTGTGTTAGGGAGATAAAATTCACAGTCTCCAGTGACCACTAACGTTTTCCTTTCTCAGGCTGGGTGGAGAACGTCGGACAAGAAGAGAATCACGCCAAGAAAGCGACGCAGAGGATGACGATATTAAAAAGGTAACACACGTGATGAATGGGACTGGGCCAGGAGAAGACTCCCTGAGCTGGAACGTGAACAAAGCTGGTTTTGTTTGTCTGTGTTGCAGCCAGCGTTGCCATCTTCCGTTGTTGCTACCTCCAAAGAGCGAACACGTCGAGACCTTATACAAGATCAAAATATGGATGAGAAAGGAAAACAAAGGTATGTAGAAGCCTCTCCTGGATGTTAGCACAGGGAGTAGCTTTAGATTTTAAAAGTGTCATACAGATGCTGTTCTGTACCAGCAGTTATGCTGAAGAGGTGCTATTATTCTATTAAATTGATCTTTAAAATCCCCCTCAGAATCCTTCACTGCAGTACCACCACAGGAGTAACTTCACGCAGGGCAGGGGTTCTTTCTGCTGCTCAGGCCACCTACAGGGACTGGTTTGCTAGTGCTGTTGTAACTGGTTGTCCTTCAGTGAGACAGAAATATCTCAGGCTTCACTGCTTACTTCACAGCTTCAACTGTTATGGCTGTTGTGGTACTTCATTTATTTTCTTGGATGAAGGAGACTTCTGGGTGTGGGTTATCTCCCTACAGTGATTCCATTGTGTTTCTTTTCTCTTACTACTTCCAGATTCTAGTAGTTTGATCCTTCATTTTGCTTGCTGCTTTTTAAATTCATCCTATCTGCATCTCCTTTTTCCTGTGTGTTATTTGTGCTGGAGTTGCTCATAAAACCTCTGTCTGAAACGCAATTTGATTGGGAAGAGGTGTTGGAAAATCAAACTTGAGACTGTGTCCAGCCTCTTGGACTCTAGCTGCTTCAGTCTGCAGCTCATCCAGTGCAATAGCAGCAGCCAGTACCTCTAATAGAAGAATGAGAGCTTGAATAAGGGGCTAGAGAGAGCTGCTCTGATAAGGATCACGGATCAGTTAGCATGGAACAGACACTTGCTTGTTTCTTTTACAGTCGCAGCACCTTTAGCAGCCTGCTGTGGCTTCCATTACCAGTTTCTCACTGCTTTCCTTTCAGAATTCATAGTGAACTTCCTAGAGCTTCAGGCACTGAGGTGTAGTTGCCTCAGAACCTGCGGGGAGATGAGAAAAGCAGTGTCTTGATTTTGCTCAGTGTCTTCTGGAGTGTCATTTGTGTGCAGATACACTCTGAGCAATCTCTAGCTCTCAATTCTTCATTTGTTTCTCTTTCTACTGTTTAGCAAGAGATGAGTGAGGGTGACAGAGCACTGGGAGATTGTGGACTCTCCTCTGGAGACATTTCAAACCCACCTGAATATGTTCCTGTGCAGCTTGATCTAGGGAATCCTGCTGTGGCAGGGGGATTGGGCTGGGTGATCTTTCAGGGTCCCTCCCAATCCCTAATGCTCTGTGATTCCATGATACACAAGTACATTTATCTTTGTGCCGGGTTTATGCCGCTGAGGTTTGCAGCAGAGTGGCAGTGAAGAGCAGCATTGCCTTTCTCTCTCTTAATTGGGTAAAAGGTCAATGTGAATAGGAGTCTGCTTCTTGTGAAGCCTTAATTGGGAATTAAATGAAAAGAAAGGAAAGATGGAACTGAGGCAAACAGTTCCTGTTAGAAGGGAATTCCTTGAAGAATTTTACTCATAACAACACGGGTATTTCTGCTGTTTCTGTTGATTGCATGAGAGCCCTTCTGCTCCTGTCCCACAGCAAGTGTCTCTTTATTGAAAACATTAAGCAAGCTGTGACAGTTAAGCTTTCACACCCCCATGGCTCCATTTCTCCTGAACCCTCTGAAGCAGGGCGTAGAGATTCACATTGTTCAGAAAGCCCAGTGACCTTCCAGTTTGCTCTCTTGTGGATAGCTGACACTATTTATTCAGCCTTTTTTGCAGCACTGTCTGCTTGGGGATTTAAATATTTCCTTAGAGTAACTATTTCAAGGTGCAAAATGTGCATGTTGCCAGTTCCCCCAGTGCTATGTGTGCTGTGTTGTGGATAAGCACCGTCTCTTACTCAGTATGTCACTGTGAGTGATATCCTCAGCTGCTGGCACAGTCAGGATGTGTCCTGTTGCTAAAGCCCTTGAGTAACACTGAGCTTTTAAAAACAAACTGCTCCGAGGGGGAAAGTTGCTCTGACTGTTAATGCAAATAAAAATCTCAGTACTCGGACTGAATCTCAAGCTTCTTTCTTGTTTTTCTCTTCAGGAATCGACGTATCTTTGGCTTGCTGATGGGCACTCTTCAGAAATTCAAACAGGAGTCCACAGTTGCTACCGAGAGGGTACTTCCTTTTAGTTCTATGATAAAGCAAAACTGCTGCTTTAAATAGGAATGAACATTCCCTGTGGGTTGTTGTCTGCAGGTGCAACTTAGGGTTTTGTTTGGTTTAATTTAGCAGTCTGAGAGCTCTAGCTGAGCAAATACAAAGTCTCTTAACCCTTTCTTGAGCAGTGAGAGTGCAACTGTGTCGGTATTGATCACCTGCAGATTCAGTATTTGGAGATCCTGCTGTTTTATCTGATTTGTCACATCGCGCAGTGACCAAAGTTCTCTGGCACCTGCCTGCCTTTAGAGCTGCAGACTATTGATAGAATGGTCTAGAAACACAAAGTCTTTGTCCAATTTATAGTTGTGTCTGTTTGCAGTGAGGTACTTGGAGAAGTTACTACTCTTTGCAACTTTTTTCTAAGAATTTCTATACGTTGCACTCTTTATACACACAAATGTCATCAGAGGAGAGGCCTCAGGAGTTGTATGATGCAGCTGTGCTGTCTTTGCACTAAATTGTACTTTTTTATTAGCTGTTTTCCAATCTGAGCTTATAGCTGTTCTAGGACATACAAACAGGGCACTACAGTAATGCTCTTAATTAGTGATGACTATGGAATCTGTTTTGTGGGGTCACAAACCCCAGTCTGCAGCCCTTTGTTTCTGGAGGAGCTGACTTTTCTCCTCCAAGCAGAGTAACTGAAGTCTTTTTTTTATGCCCTTGAGAAGAATAGAACTTGTTGAAGCTTGTATTAGAAGTTCAGCTGCAAATGGAATGATAGCAAAGCAGACAGGAGTCCACAGGGGCCTTGAATTTTATAGTTAACCCACAAAACTTTAAGTGCCAGCAAGCAGTGACACCCTTTTCTTCCATTACCTGTAGTACAGAAGATGTTTCTCAGTGTGTCTTTAGTAGTATCTTTAATAAAGTAAGTCAGTCAATGTTTTAAGCAGAGCAGACAAAACCTTTTTAATATAGTGTCCAGTTCTGGGCCCCTCTGTTCCAGAAGGACACAGAACTGCAGCAGAGAGCCCAGCACAGAGCCACAAAGATGCTGAAGAGAGTGGGACACCTCCCTGATGAGGAAAGGCTGAGGGGTGACCCCATTAATGGTGATAAATATGTGAAGGGTGGGTGTCAGGAGGATGGAGTCAGGCTCTGCTCAGTGGCATCTAATGATAGGACAAGGGGCAGTGGGTGTGAGCTGGAACAGAGGAGGTTCCACATCAATACGAGAAGGAACTTGTTCACAGTGAGGGTGACAGAGCCCTGGAAGGGGCTGTCCAGGGGGGTTGTGGAGTCTCCTTCTCTGGAGACATTTAAAACCCGACTGGCCATGTTCCTGTGTGACTGGATCTAGGTGATCCTGCTGTGTCAGGGGGATTGGACTGGATGATCTTTTTAGGTCCCTTCCAGTCCCTAACATTCTGTGATTTAGGACAAATAAATAACTGGAGGTTTTTATTTTTATCTTAGCAAAAGAGACGACAAGAAATTGAACAAAAGCTCGAAGTGCAGGCAGAGGAAGAAAGGAAACAAGTTGAAAACGAAAGGCGAGAGCTGTTTGAAGAAAGACGAGCTAAACAGACAGAGCTGCGGTTGCTGGAGCAGAAGGTTGAGCTTGCTCAGTTGGTGAGTTCTCCTTTTGCTCTGAATCTCTCTCCTGTTCGAGCTGTTCTCGTGTGTCTTAGGGTTATTTTCGTTCCTTTCACAGCAAGAAGAATGGAACGAACACAACGCCAAAATCATTAAATACATAAGAACGAAGACAAAACCCCACTTATTCTACATACCTGGCCGAATGTGTCCTGCTACGCAGAAGCTGATGGAAGAGTCACAGAGAAAGATGAATGGTGAGTGATGTCTGCCATACGAAGGCCTTCCTGCCTCCCTTTGATGTTTGGTGTACAAATTTCATTCCTCTGCTTAAATAGATCAGTGCCCTGGTTAGGACAGACTGTTGTTGTGTGGCTCTTTATCATAAGTGAACGTTGCCCTTTCACTGACTTCTGTTGGATATGCTTTCATTGTCTTGCACGAAGTCAAAGGAGGTGTATGCACAGCCTCAGAGGGATGTCTCTGGAGCATCATCCTTCCTACTAGCTGTAGTGCCCAGATCCATCAGTGCAGCAGCTTAGCTTCTGCAAAGGCAGATTCTGTCAGTCAAAGACCCAAGGAAACGCAGGCTCGAGCAAGGGAGTCAAGAAGCTCCTTTTGTAAACGCAGCACTAGAACTTGATGATGGTTGGATTTGAAGTTTGTTTTCACTTTAATCTGTGTCCGTTTCTGTTTCACAGGATGACTATAAAGACTTTAAAATACTGCGGTTGATGGCAGTCCTACTGCTCTGCTTCATTAAACTGAAAATGTATTGGGTTTTTCTTTTTCTTAAGGAGCTTTTCTTCATTACCTGGGGCTGGGGGCTAAGAGAAGTTAGTTCAGCTGTCTGAAGAGCTTTCTTAATACCTAACCAGCTTTTTGCTGATTCTTAATGTCTTTTGTTTACCTTAGGAAATATAACCTTGTTAATGTATAAATACCAGGAAATGTAAGGTGTCACTTTGATAGACTGTTGGCTGGATTGATTTTAATCACAAAAACCTCTTCCTCATTAGTTTAGATTTAGGGCTTTACTATTCTGATGCTCAGCTGAGCTGACTATCCCCTTTGCTTTGATTTCCTAAGGTAACTAGCAGTGTTTTTCACTATGCATGAATGGCTTTGCTACTTCAGAGTGAGTAAGGACCTGGTATTTATAAGTTAAAGCACTTTGATAACTTATTAGTTCATAGTTAAGGGGAAAATAGGTTTTCAGCGTCCGTAGATCATCTGAAATTGCCACTTCTGCCTTTATTCCCCAGCACTCTTTGAAAGCAGGAGAAATGAATTTGCAGAGCAGATCAACAAGATGGAGGCCAGGCCCAGAAGACAATCTATGAAGGAAAAAGAACATCAGGAGGTGCAGAATGAAGAAAAGAAGGAAGAACAGAACAAGGAGCAGGAAGAGGGTAAGGCGGCTCAGCAGGTGGAGGAGTTGGAGACAGGTAATCAGCACAATGATGTAGAAATGGAGGAGTTAGGGGAGGAGAAGGGAAGAACAGGTTCAGGGCAGAGTGATGCAGAGAAAGAACAGGAAGAGGAGGAGCAGAAAGCCGAAATCGAGATTAAAGTAGAAGAGCCTGCTGAGGTGTGGGAGAACGACAAACAACAGGATAGTCAGCAGGAGGAAGTCATAGTCTTAAAAGATGCAAATGAAAACGTTCAGCCAGTGGATAATGACCAGGATATGGCTGAAGTGAATGAGGCAGATAGTGTAGATCCTGTAGAAAATGAAAATAGCAAAGACATGGAACCAAAAACAGAGGGTGATGCTCAGCCAGAAAAAGTGTGTGGTGTTCCTTCTCCTGAGAAGGAGAAGGTTGTCAAAGCAGAGGTTGAAGCTGAACCAAATGAAAAACAGGAGAAAGCACCTGAAGTTCAGGCAGACCCTGTGGCTGAGGCACTGTCTCAGCCACAGTCTGTGCTACCACAGCAGTCACCTCAGTTGTCTCAGTCCACTCAGGATACAGAGCCCCAGGCAGACAAGGATGAAAATGCTGTGGTATCCGTAAAGGTGGTGGAGGCACAGATCGAGCAGAGTCAGGCACCGAGTGTAGAGCTTAAGAATAAGAATAGAAGTAGGAGCAGGGGTAGGGCAGGGAACAAAGCTGGTCATGGCCGTAGCAGCAGCAGCAGCAGTAGCAGTAGTACTTCAAGCACTACTACTACTGGAAGTAGCTCCACCACTGCCAGCAGTAGCAGTCGGAGTAGTTCCACCAGCAGCAGCACTACAAGTGGAAGCACTAGCAGGGACAGCAGCAGCAGTAGCTCCAGCACTAGTGAAAGCAGAAGTCGAAGCCGAGGCAGAGGGCACAACAGAGATAGAAAGCGCAGGAGGAGCACGGACAGGAAGCGAAGGGATGCTTCAGGAGTAGATAGAAGTCACAAGTCCTCGAAAGGTGGGGGTAGAGATACCAAAAGCTCAAAGGATAAAAGTTCAAGATCTGACAGGAAGAGGTCTATATCAGAAAGTAGTCGGTCAGGCAAGAGGACTTCACGGAGTGAAAGAGACCGTAAATCAGACAGGAAAGACAAAAGGCGTTAAGAACAGAAGAGACCGAGCTTCCTTAGCCTAGTCTTTGCAGCGGAAGACTTAAACTTGAGTTGAAAGGATTCCTTGTAAGGAGGATGAGAAGGCTGCCTTAAGAATTGCATGCTGTACAAAATCTTTTTGGAGGAAAAAAACCAAACCAAACCCACAAATGCAGACTGTTTACCAGGCATTCTTGTACTTTTTACATCCTTTTGTAAAAGGTTACTTAACCAGAATTATGTCAAGTTCCTGAAAAAAATGTACAAATAAAGGATTAACACTCCTTTGCATCTTTTTTTAAATGCCCTGTACTCGTGACGATCCTCTGTATATTTTACTAGGCCAACCTTTAAGTAGGAGTGATCGCTTCTTCTGTACCATAAGCTCTTTTTTTTTTGTAGAAATAAATGTGTGTTTTAAATAAATGGAGATGTCCTGTTGACAGTGAAATCCCCCTTTTTAGATCTGGTGTAGGGAGGCAGCGTTACAGCAGACTTAGAACTTTGCTTTACCCCTCTGTTCCTTGAGAGACTGAGAATCTTAAGACCCAGCAGCGGGAGTAATCTCCCCAGTGCTGGGGTGGGAGGGAGACGTAATCAATTTGGATCTATGCTTTCTTGGTTTCTTCTGTTATCACAAGCTCTTAAGTCTATCTTCCAGTTTTGTAAGATGCTTCCTGTCCGTAGGCAGCAGCGATGAAATGGGCATGTTAGCGCTGGCTCAATGTGGAATATCACCCTTATCTGCCTTCTGCAGGTGCTTTGGTAATATTTACATCAATGTTCTGGAGACAGTTAATCTGTCTGGTGAAGTTCCTTGCTTTGATGGCCAGTGGAGGAAAGACCTCAGCTTGCTGCTCAATCAGGATTCTTTTTGTTTTAGCCACAGCCTAATGTTTGATCCCTTCATACCACTAGGAATAAATTACATTGCAGTGCTGGAGTTACCCCGGACCCTCTAATGCTAATGTTGTGTGCGTGCCAGAATGCTCTCTGAATGTACTTACCCAACGTACAAGTGGTATGGTGTTATCTCCGAAGGTGAAATGCTGGGTTTATATCATTTTTTGTATGGAAAACAGTAACATCTGTCACTCTGTTCTGTACATGTGCAAATAAATGTGGCTTTGTAGACTCTCTTGGTGCCTGGGAGGATTTCTGTAACACCTTAGTCTTTCTACCTTTAGAGCTTTTAGTCCTTTGAAGAGCTGTATCCCTACTTGTGCTTGCAAGCTTTAATGAATTCCTGTTAACTGAATGTGAAACAGTGATTGGAGATCCACATTGGCTCTGGAAGGAGACCACTCAGGTCTGATATGCTGAGAGAACTGGGGCTGTTTAGTCTGGAGAAGAGAAGGCTGAGACCTTGCTCTCTACAGCTCCCTGAAAGGAGGGCACTGGAGAGGCTTCCCCTCGAATACTGGGAGCAGTTCTGGGCCCCTTCCTGCAAGAAAGATTGAGAGGTTGGAGTGGGTCCAGAGGAGCAACAAGGCTGGGGAAGGGGCTGGAGAGAAAGTCTGATGAGGAGAGGCTGAGGGAGCTGGGAGTGTTTAGCCTGGAGAAGAGGAGATTCGGGGGACCTTCTCCCCCTGTACAACTCTCTTCAGGGTGGTTGTAGTCAGGTGATGGTCAGGCTCTTCTCCCAGGCAACTAGAGACAGGACAATAGGGCAGGGCCTGAAGCTGCCAGGGGAGGGTTAGGTAGGATATTAGGAAGCCTTTCCTCACTGAGGGTGCTCAGACCCTGGAATGCACTGCCCAGAGCAGAGGTGGAGTCCCCATCCTGGAGGTGTTGAAAGACAGCCTGGCTGTGGCCCTGAGTGGCTGACTGAGGTGGTGTTAGGTCCTGGGCCTGGCAGGATGAGCTCAGAGGTCTTTTCCAGCCTCAGTAATTCTGTGATTGTGTGTAGCAGGGCATGGAGTGTTTTTTCAGCCCACAGGCAGAGGGAAAGCTCCCCAGGCTTTCCCCTAGTCAGCAGAGGAGAGTGATTCTTCAGTCCATTTGCTGTTTGACTAGCCTATCTGCCTCGAGGGTTGATGGTTGGACTTGATGATCCCAAGGGTCTTTTCCAACCTGAATGATTCTATGATCTCTGCATTTCAAGCTCCGTAGTCACAGAGCAAATAGGAAGTGAATGGTTTCATCCTAACAAAAGCTGTTGGAGACAGATCTCACTTTTTCATTATCATTGTTTGTCTTTGTTTGTGTAATAGTTCTCAAGGTTTGTTGCTTCAGTCCTGCAGAGCAGAAACTAACTGAGGTCTCACTATCTGCTATAAAGCTTTCAACTTTGTCCTTTGGAAGCTGGCTGTGATAAACTCCATCAGTCTTTGACTTCAGTCCAAAGGCAGTTGGAATTCATGCTCGTATAATGTCTGCTGGTGTGGGCTCTGTACGTAGAAGAGAATCACACAGGACCACAGACATTAGGGATTGGAAGGGACCATGAAAGATCATCCCGTCCAATCCCCCTGACACAGCAGGATCCCCTAGATCAAGTCACACAGGAACACATCCAGGTGGGTTTTAAATGTCTCCAGAGAAGGAGACTCCACAACCCCCCTGGGCAGCCTGTTCCAGTGCCCCATCACCCTCACTGGGAAGAAGTTCCTTCTGATATTTATGGAACCTTCCAGCTGACACCCATTGCCCCTCCTATCACTAGATGACATTGAGAAGAACGATTATCAACGCAAACTTGGTAGGTATTTAATTTTATGTGTGGGAAGACCTGGCTTCTCTGTTTTTAGATGAATCAGTTCCCTGTTATCAGCCTCAAAAGGGACTGTTAACCCTTCTAGCCCCATTACTGGGTTTTGTCCCATGTTCCATGGCAGCACCATGCAAGACTCTTCTGACCAGCTGTTAACGTGGTGGGATAAACCTGTCCGTTTGGTTTTGTAGAATTCCAGTAGATTTAGAGAGTTCCCCCAAGATAAATTCCCTGTACATTCCTTTTCACCCCTCTGTTCTCATCTGCAGAGACTTAATGAACAAACAAAAATGCTCCCTCTGCTGTTTTTCTCACCAGGTTTCTTGGCACGTGTCATGGTTCAGCTGTTTGTTTCTATCCTTCCACCTCCTTCAGAGAAGTCTCAAGAACCACAGGGAAGGTCCTGAATTACTGATGCTCTAAGCAACACAAGATCCAGGGCAGTGCAGGGCAGAGAATGCTGGTGCTGGTGATGGGGCTGCGTCAAAGCTCACCAGGAGCAGGTGCTGGGGGCTGATCTGCAGTGTGTACAACAGCCAGTTCACCAGTGCTTACCTAACAGCAGAGGCAGCTCCTGTGCCAGGTCACAGGGCAGGTCCCGCTGACTACCAGGTCATGTGGCAAGGGAAGAGGCCAAAGTGTTCAACGGCACCTGGAGGACATGTACTGTGAGTTTCCTGTCTGCAGGGCTTTGCTGGTTAACCTGACCCTGGCTTGCTCTGTGCCTTCTGCTGCCCTCCAGGAGATGAGCTCTGTGCTGCTCAGTAGATCAGACTGAGCACTGGTGTCTGACAGGTTGGAGTGGTGGAGCAGCAGGGAGGTAGAACTTTGCTGCAGCAGGACACAGCTCAGGTTTAGGGGACAAGAAAGTAGAGCAAGTTCTGTGTGAATCATACACAGGGTGAGGAGGGGCAGCGAATCACTGCAGATGTTACCAGCTTGGGAAGGAACGAAGATTCTTGGGGAGCTATTGAGAAGGGAGAGAGAAGAGGCTGCCTCATGCAGGAGGAAGGGAGGGGACCCATGAAGCTCTTTTTGTAGATAAATCAGACATCCTGAAATGAACGAGTGCCCTAGTTTTGCCAGCTGAAAGCAAAATCCAGGGGTTTGAAACCAAACAACACCAAGGCAGTGCAGGACAGTGATGTGAAGCTTCTGAAGCAAAGTCTACTCCTAAAGCAGACCCTCTGTGCAAGGTGATCCTGCTATGGCAGGGGAATTGGACTAGATGATCTTTTGAGGTTCCTTTCCAATCCCTAATGATTCTATGATAGCTCTACACTCAGTGTACAACTCCCCGTGTAATTACTGCTCTAGGGGAGAAAACATTATTTAAAGCTCCACATTGGGTAATAGGTTGCTAATAACCAGGGGACGTTCCTTACAGAGGTGGACATACCTGCCTAGCTTTGCTACACCAACTAGCTTTGGCTCTGTGACAGAGGATGGAAGAGCTAACGTGGGGTTTCTGGCTGTCTCAGGAGCCTGAACCCTGCTGAACACCTCTGCAAGACTTTGGAGCTGGGTAAGTGTTCTCCATGCTGAATCATAGAATCATTAGGGATTGGAAGGGACCTCAAAAGATCATCCAGTCCAATTCCTCTGCCACAGCAGGACCACCTAGACCAAGTCACACAGGAACATGTCCAAGTGAGTATTAAACATCTCCAGTGAAGGACTGTCATAGAATCATCCTGGCTGGAAAGGACCTCCAGGATCATCAAGTCCAGCCCTCAGCCCAACAGCTCCCTAACCCATAGACCATGGCCTCAAGGGCTCAAGCTAATCAGTTTTTAAACACCTCCAGAGATAGGGACTTCACCACCTCCCTGGGCAGCCTGTTCCAGTGCCCAACTACCCTCTCAGGAAAGAACTTCTCCCTAAGATCCAAGCCAAACCTCCCCTGAATCAACTTGAAGCCGTTTCCTCTCGTCCTTAGCATCCAGCGCCTGAGAGAGCTCGGTGCATGCTTGAGGCAACCAGAATGAGTTCCTTCGCCCTGAAAACACCAGCTGAGCTCTCAGAACCCAGTTAATGATTAAACACGACTGTGGAATCAGGACACCTGACTGCGCAGATCGAAGCCCGGCAGAGTGTCCTTCTGTGTCAGCAGGCGGGGAGGGGGCAAGCAAAACAGGCTTGTGTTTGCCATGGGTCGTTAGGCTAAGGACAAGAATGCGGAGCGCTCTCGCGAGCCGCGCGTCCACGCAGATCCCACACGCCCGGGGCTTTCTGGACTGAAGCTGAAATGCCGAAGCTTTTGGATGGCAGAGTTCTGCTGGCGGCGGTCTCCCTTGTCATCAGCCTGCAGGGTACAAAGGTGCTTTCAGAATGGAAGAAGTGTGGCGATCCAGAGTGCGAGAGTAAGTGCGACGGTCCGCGGGGTGTTTTTGCAAAGGGAGCTTGCGTCGGGCTCGGGGACCGTGAAGGTCTCCTCCGGTTGAAATGATTCTGTTAGGAACCACAACTTCAAAATCAGCAGTGAAACTGAAGATGCTGAAGCTGTACAAAATACTTGTTGATATTTTATGTTTGGAAACTGACTTGGTTTTCCTGAGCAGCTCCTCTGCCACTTGTGGGAGCAGTGCTGACTAAAGGGTGCCTTTCACTCCGCTTTGAGGGATTCAGCAGCTTGAGGCTGGTGTGGAACCTGATTTGGGTTTTCTTTCCCCCCTCCCCTAAATCTCAGTGTCAAATACTCCATCACTGAAATGAATCTGTTGGTTCAGCTTGTGATTCCCCCTCTACCATCCTCTTCCTCTCTTCATTCTGCCTTGCCTCAGGCCATGGGGAGTGTGGGGCTTGGGCACAGTGAGGACTCCAGACTCCATAAGGTGACCTTAAGGTCAGGAGCTGCTGCAGGTCTGTGCTGAGCTCAAATCTATTGGGAGTTGGTTAGGATTGGCCCAGGGAGGGTTGAAGATGGTGCTGGAGCAGGTCTAGAGAAGGGCAACAAGGCTGGTGAAGGGTCTGGAGAAGGAACCTTGTTGAGGAGCAGCTGAGGGAGCTGGGGCTGATCAGTGTGGAGAAAAGGAGGCTGAGGGGAGACCTTATAATTGTCTGTAACTGCATGTAGAGAGGTGGGGATTTGTCTCTTCTCACAAGGAACAAGGGACAGGACAAGAGTCAAGCTGCCCCAGGAGAAGGTTAGGTTGGCCATGAGGAGAAACTTCTTTCTGGAAAGGGTTCTCAGGCCTTGGAATGGGCTGCCCAGGGAGGGGGTTGAATCGCCATCCCTGGACGTGTTTGACAGTCGTGGAGATCTGGAGCTCAGGGACAGGGTTTAGTGGTGGGTTAGTAGTTGAAATCAATGATCTTAAAAGTCTTTTCCAACCTGAACAATTTGAGGATCTCTACGACACACTAGGAGCAACCAGCTTAAACTTTTCATATCCAGAGAGAAAAAACAAAGAGTGGATGGATCGCATTAATTTTGTGAAGATCAAAGTTCAGTAGAAACTTCTTCCCAGTGAGGGTGACAGCACTGGAAGGGGCTGCCCAGGGGGGTTGTGGAGTCTCCTTCTCTGGAGATGTTTGAAACCTGCCTGGACGTGTTCCTGTGCAACTGGATCTATGAGATCCTGCTGTGGCAGGGAGATGGGACTGGATGAACTTTTGTGGTCCCTTCCAACTCTGTGATAACACTGTTCTCCTCTTCAGGATAGGAATAGACTAGTATCACAACAAACCAGTAACTGATGCATTAACCAACTCTATAACATGTTTATATTTGTTAGTCTTCTCCAGTAGCCCGTCTGGCTTCAGAAAAGGTGGTTCCTGCCCTGATTTCTTTCTTTCTTTCTACTACTATTGCAGCAGCAATGAGCAGAGTTCAAGCAACCACAGACTACTCGGGGCCTGACTGCCGGTATCTGAACTTCAAAACAGGGGAAGAGATCATGGTCTATTCCAAGCTTTCAGGGGAACATGAGAACTTTTGGGCAGGAAGTGTAAGTACTTGAATCTGACTTTCCCAACGATCACTCATGGAGAAACTAGAGCAGAATCTAAGTGTTCTCTCTTTCAACTGATCATTTGGGCTGCCCAGGGGGTTGTGGAGTCTCCTCCTCTGGAGACGTTCAAAACCCGCCTGGACATGTTCCTGTGCGGCTTGATCTAGGGGATCCTGCTGTGGTGGGGGGATTGGACTGGATGATCTTTTGAGGTCCCTTCCAGTCCCTAACGTTCTGTGATTTGCTTATAGTGGTTCCCCTAACAACATTCAGGTCTATCAGGTTGGGTACCTGCCTACAGGTCTGGGGTGGAGGCTTCACAGTTGCTCGGTCAGCGATAGAGTACTGGGACTGACTTCACAGGTCAAGGGAAGCTCCCAGAGAAGTGATCAGACACATGTAGTGATTTGGAGCAACAGACAACATAGAACCAACTCGCAGGAGATCTTCAAGGTCCCTTCCAACACCAACCAGTGCATGATTCATCCTGGTGCACTTTTGTTATTGTAAATGATCTGTCACACTGATTGTTCAACAGCTGACATGCAAGAGCTTCACGTAGTAATCCCTGTGGTTTAAAGGCTCTCATTTTGTTTGTATTGAAAAACATAACCTTCAGTTTTGTTCTTTGCAGAAAGGAAAGGATTTTGGATATTTCCCAAAAGATGCCGTGAAGGTTGATGAAGTTTTTATTACAGAAGAGGTGGAAGTGCTCACTAAGGTAAACCAGCAACACTGCATTTTCCAGTGTAGTTCACAGCACCTGACAGTCCAGCTACAAGTTCAAGTGCTGATGGAGAGATTTTATTTCAGATCACTCAAAGCAATTTGTTTATTACTGTCCCACTTATGTGTTGGATGCCACCTAAACACACTTTTATCAAACAATGTAGAACTAATGGCACAGAGTCTAGCTGGAGCCCTGTAACCAGTACTGCCCCACAGGGATCTGTGCTGGGTCTCCTTTGTTCAATGTCTTCATTAATGACCTTGATGATGGGACAGTGTCTCCTGAGCAAGTTTGCTGATGACACTAAGCTGAGTGGGCTAGCTGATTCACCTGATGGCCGTGCAGCCATTCAGGAAGACTGGGACAGACTGGAAGGATGGGCTAAGAGGAATTTAATGAGGTCTAATAAGTGCCGAGTCCTTCACCTGGGAAGGAGTAATAAGCATCAATACAGGTTGGGGGATGATCTACTGGAGAGTACCTCAATGGAGAGGGACCTTGGAGTTCTTGTGGACAAGTTCTCCATGGAACAGCACTGTGCTCTTGTGGCCAAGAAGGCCAAAGGAATCCTGGGATGGATCAAGAATCACAGGCCCTCAGTTCAAGAAGGACACAGAGCTGCTGGAGGGTGTCCAGTGTAGAGCCCCAAAGATGATGAGGGAAGTGGAATACGTCCCTTATGAGGAAAGGCTGAGGGAGCTGGGTCTCTTTAGCTTAAAGGAGACCGAGGGGTGACCTTATTAATGTCTATAAATACGTGAAGGGTGGGTGTCAGGAGGATGGAGCCAGGCTCTGCTCAGTGTCATCTAGTGATAGGACAAGGGGCAGTGGGTGTGAGCTAGAACAGAGGAGGTTCCATATAAATATCAGAAGGAACTTCTTCCCAGTGAGGGTGACAGAGCACTGGCAGGGGCTGCCCAGGGAGGTTGTGGAGTCTCCTTCTCTGGAGACTTTCAAGGCCTATCTGGATGCATTCCTGTGTGACCTGCCCTAGGTTCTGTGGTCCTGCTTCAGCAGAGGGGTTGGACTCGATGACCCCCGGAGGTCCCTTCCAACCCCTAATGATCTGTGTATTAGGAGCAATATAATTCGATACTCTAATTGTAGCTCTTTTGTGTAAAGTTATACACAGACAGAGAGTAAAAATGTATTGCTGTTCTACACAGTGACAAAGAAAATTACACTAAAGCATTTTAAAAGCTAATATTGTTCTTTTAGGAAACTGATTTCCTTTGTCTTCATGGAGATAAGTATGTTTTTGAAAACGAAGACAGCGCATTGCGTGATCACAACCCGGAAAGTGACTACTCTGCCTCTGATGCAGAGTCAGAGCTGCGCGAGCACGAACTCTTACAACACCTAAGAGACTCCACACAAGACAAAGGAAGAGGTGAATCACTTTCTGAAAATGATTCTAAGGAATCTCCCACTCAGGAGTCTTCAAGGAACGTGTTGGACAGAGAAAATGAGAAGAGAAAAGATGATGCTGAAAAGCCACAAGCGCAAACCAGTCTCCCAGAAGAACCCATTCCAACCCAGTCCAGTTGGATCACGGGATGGTTTGCTGCAGGAAGTACAAATGATGAAGAACTCTTAACAGCTTTTACTGAATCTTTAGAAGAAAACACCTATCGAGGCAGAAAAATAGTGGTAAATGCTGAAAACGACTTAGAGGAGCCAGATGCTAAGGAGGAGCAAGAACCCCCAGCATCTTCTTGGTTTCAAGGTGGACTGACAGACTTCCTGTATTTTGGGGAAGAGACTGTGGCTGGTGGTTCAGCATCTGAGGAAAAGATTGATCCACAGACCCATGACACTTCTGGTGTGCCTGGACATCCCAGTGATGAGCAGGAAACACCAGTGACAGAAGAAGAGACTGAAAGTCAAGAATCCCAATCCAATTGGTTTAATCTAGGCCTAAGCAATGTTCTTAGTTTTGGCAATGCTGAGGCAGATGCCATTGCCATGGAAAACCAAGAGAGCAGAGATACAGAGGATGAAGCCAATAAGAATGAAGAGAAGACTTTAGACCAGAAGGAATCACATGTGGACAAGGACATAATGGAGACCCTTCATGCAGTGACAGATGAAGAAGACAAAGAGAATTATGCACCAGAAGAGATATCAGCAAGTGTGGGTGCTCTTGGTGATGCCAAAAGTAGTTCAAACAGTACAGAGACATCTTCTGATATATTAGCAGGTGACAAAGTGAACTCAATTGAACCTTGCGGGTCAGAGGACGACTTGGTATCGGAGAACCAACCGCTGCAAAGCACTGATGCTAAAAGCAGAAATGAGGAGTTGGAAAGCAAACGCGGCCACTCAGGTTGGTATATGAGTATCTATGATGGCTTTGTTAATTACAATGCAGACACCTATGATAATCAACAGGGACACGAATCTATTCCACCAGATCAGGTTTCTCCTTCTCCTAGCCCACCTCAGAGCTGCGATCCTTCAGACACAAAGAATGCAGCAGAAAAGCCCGATGCAGCTGAAGAACAGAGCTATTCCTTCTCTTTTAGCCATTTTGCAGATGTACTGTCGTGTTGGAGCCCAGCAGCTCAAGAAGAGCAAGCGCAGGGCTTGCAGGGTGATGTGGCTGTGAGTGAAGAAACCCCTCAAACTGAACACAAAGATGAAACAGTACAAGGAAATAACTACAGGGTGATGAAAGAAGGAGTAAATCAGAGAGTTAGCGAGGAGCTGCCTGAAAAAGACGAGGGTGTGATCCAAGAGAAAGATCTGTTTTCCCCACTAGCTGTGCAAAACAACGAACGTGGTTATCAAAGAGTGAAAGATATTGTGAAGTTAGTTAGGGATAGTGATGATTCTCAAATGTTACTGGATGAAACACTAGTGCAAGCTCAAAGAGAACATGTACCGGTGTTCAGTGATGCCAGGACTGAAGAACAAGCTTCTAAGAGTAGTGAGAGGCAGGAAAACAATAGAAAAAGTTATTATGATGACCCTTTCCCCAAAGATTCTCGACATTTACCTTCAGAACTAACATCTGAAAATACAGTGGAATTTGGAACTTATCTGCAGGCAGAATCAAACAAGGAAACAGTGCAGAAAGAACAAAATAACCTGAATGCTCCTAGTCAAGAACCTGTAAATTCAGATAATGAGTTACCAAGTCATGGGGACCTACCAGGAACTGCAGATAATCATCTGTGCATCAAGAAGATCCCAGGTAGCAGTGAACAGAATCTTGCTCTGGAAACATCTGAGAAAGGCAAACCTGTTGAATGCTGTGGTACAGGCCAAACCTCAGCATCAAAAACCCAGTTCAAAATGGGTGGTGATATAAAGGATAAAATCCACATAGCAGAGACCAAAAATGAGCCACTAGGTTTCTATGAAACCAACATCAAAGGTGTCAGTCAGGAAGATTTTTATCATCAGGAATCAGAGAAGTCCCAAGAACCGACTCCAGACCAACCTGCCTCTCCTCACACCTCATCTAGTGGCTTGTCAGGTACCAACGCTTCAGAAGAAATCAGCCACTGGGAAGACACGTGGAGTTTCCAAATGGCAGGTAAAATCTGCTCGCGGAGAAGAGAGGAACTAATTTTCCCTGATGAAAACAGGCCTCAGGATGAACCTGGGTACAATAGTAACTGAAGGCACCTCCAATCTGAAGGTTAACCTTCACAGATCAGATCACAGCAATCATAGACTCATAGAATTGTTTTGGTTGGAAAAGACCCTTGGGAACATTGAGTCCAACAATCAACCCTGCTCTGCCAAGTTCACCCCTAAAGCAGATCCCCCAGCACCACGTCTAAATGGCCTTAATGTGGACACCTCCAAAGAGAAAGACCCTTCTCTTCAGCTGGCAGTAGCCAGTAACAAGTAGGGCAATGGAGGAAGAAAAACACACACCAAAACCTACCAGACTAGTGAAAGATAGGACAACACTGGATGCTCTCGCTCAGAGCTTGTCAGAAGAGAAGCTCCAAACTGAACAAATTCCTAAGAACCTGCAACTTAATCAGAGAGAGGAAGTAGAAACATGGGAACATTTATGCTCCTCACATGAGCAATCACACGGTATTTGTCCCCGAATGAGAACTTTGGCTCTAGAGGAGAACTTGAAAGAAAAGAAAAAAGCATTAAATTCCCCCTGTACTGGGCACTGGGGAGACCCCCACCTTGAGGACTGGGGACAGTTCTGGGCCCCTCACTTCAAGAAAGAGGTTGAAGGGCTGGAGCAGGTCCAGAGGGGCAACAAGGCTGGGGAAGGGACTCAAGGGAAAGTCTGATGTGTAGAGAGGCTGAGCGAGCTGAGGGTGTTTAGCCTGGAGGAGACTCAGGGGGGACCTTCTCCCTCTCTCCAACTCCTTGAAGGGAGGTTCTACTGAGGTGGGGGTCAGGCTCTTCTCCCATGCAACCAGTGCCACGAGAGAGAGCAGGCCCTGCCGCTGTCAGGGAGGGTCAGGTAGGATGTTAGGAAGTCCTCCCTGACAGGAAGGGTGATCAGACACTGGAATGGGCTGCCCAGGACAGTGGTGGAGTCCCCATCCCTGGAGGTGTTGAAGGACAGGGTGGCTGTGGCCCTGAGTGCCCTGGTCTGGCTGATGTGGTGATCTTAGCTCCTGGGCTGGATGATGTGAGAGGTCTTTTCCAGCCTCAATAATTCTGTGACTCTACAGTGTCTCCTAAGCCCCTCCAATTAGAAAGCCAGACTGCTATTAAAAAACCCAATTAATTAAGTCCCAGCAACCTGGGATTGCTCAGAAATCTGGCTGATAAAGTGTATGTTGTAACTGAAAGAATGGATAACACTTCCAAATTAATTGCTGCTACTAAAACAGGAGAAGAGAAAGAAGCAGCAATCTGAAAATCAGAGAGACTCAAAGTCCATAAATATAAATAATAGAAATTATGCCCTAACAGAAAGGGTTCCAGGTAGCATTTGTACCAGCTCATCTGAGTCCTTTGCAAACACATTTCGTCAAATTAACAATTAAGGCCGTAGAAAAGAAGTTTGTTTTGTCAAAAACCCCCAAATTAAAATAGCAATGACACTAGGACTGCTAGAATGAAACACTTCACAGAAGAAGAAGAAGACAGAAAAGGAATCTGAGCAAGAAACAGGTGCTTCTAAATCTGTAGAAGGTGCAGAAGGTGATGAAATCAATTCAGAAATGATGGAAGATAAATTTGAGGAAGGGCAGATTGGGAATTTGGAAAAATTGCTGCTGCAGAATCAAGTGAAAACAAGGGAAACGGCAAAATCACGGTGGGGTAGACAGAATTCATTTCCCTAAACCCAGGCAAATATTGTACCATGAACACTCAGATTTACCAAACCCATTGATGATATTCTGGTCATTGTATTTCTAGTCAAAACACGATGTTAATTAACATTTAGAGAGAAAATCCTGATGCAGCTGCACCAGCGATTTGTAAAGATTCATCGTGAACTCCTGGGTTCCTTGTGTAAAGACAATGTGGGCACAAAAGGGGCACAATTTCAACACCGAGCAGGACAAATGTATGGGGAGGGGAAAGGGGAATGTTCTTCTAGAGCTGCCAGAGTTTTTGTCTGCTCTAACAATTGTGTAGCCCGAACTGCAGCCTAACATTTCGCTCACAGTGATTTAGCAAGAACAAAATGTGCTTTGTTTGAGGAGGAGAAAGTATAACAGATGCCACACTATCTCCTCCTGGTGATTCTGAATCAACAGTACTTGTGGATCATAGTAGTCAATGTTTCTGGTATTTTGAGGGTCTGATAATACAGATTGAGTTAATATTTTAACAGTAAATTTAACCACCGGTTGCTCTAGAGGCAGCTTCATCATTCTGCATGAACTGGATATACTTCTATGATCCTGCTGTGGCAGGAGGACTGGACTAGATGATCTTTCAAGGTCCCTTCCAATCCCTAATGTTTTGTGATTCTGTGAACACACCTGTGGTTTCTTGCATTTCACAGTGGAGTTTGTAACCTTGTGGGAAGCTGCTTTTATCCTGCATAGCATTTCTAATTCTCTTCTGTGTGGCTTTTTCTTCCCACTTCATTTGGATATAAGAAAAAGACCAAGAGATCCTGAGCAGGGAATCTACATGCTCTCAAAACCAAGTGTATTTTTTTTCCAACTAGTATGGTTTTCCTTTACAATTATCTGCAGGAGTAGGCAGTAGAAGAAAACTGCTGGAAGAAACTCCAGAGAAGGAACATGAAATGAGTGGAGGTGTAGCCAGTGAATACGACAGTGACCAACATTCAAAAGCGATAGAAACCCCCTTTGTTTATGCTCAAGAAAAAACAGATGGTGCAGCAGTTGACTCCTCACTTGAGGTCTCAGAGCCTTTACCTGATGCCATCCAGAGCTATGTTCCAAGTAATGGTAAGTGTTAAGTTACTGAATTAGAAGGAAAATAGATAAATAAGTAAGTTAGTTAGCTGGAATTTTACTGACAATTGTAACACCCCCTTTTCTTTCCTCCCTTATGAACAAACCAGAAGGAGGTTGGATGTATCAGCTATTTCTGTGCTTGAAAGCTGTTGAAGTCCAGGAATTGATAAAATCTGTATTTTCAGCAGTGACAACTGTGACCAAAATGGTAAGATTTGATTTTCTTGTTTGTGCCACGGGCAGCGACACCTCTCACCAGACCAGGCTGCCCAGAGCCACATCCAGCCTGGCCTTGAACACTTCCAGGGATGGAGCAGCCACAGCCTCCCTGGGCAACCTGTTCCGGTGCCTCAGCACCCTCACAGGGAGGGATTTTTGCCTAATTTCTTTCCTTCTCCCTGTTTAAAGCCATCTTATCGCTTAAAGTCTCTCATAAAAAGTCCCTCTCCAGCTTCCCTGTGGGGACGCTCCAGACTCTGAGGGCCCTCAGTGCGATCCCCTAACACCTGCGTATCGGCACCCTTAGCACAAACAGTTCCTGAGGCACTGAGGTTCAGAAACTCCCGCTTTGGACCTCGGGGAAGCTCCTCCCGCCTCGGAAGCACCTGTTGCACCCTCCCCCGTCCCGCCCCCCGGTCCCAGTGCCAGCCCGGGTCCCTGAGGGCCGGTGCCATGTCTGCCCGCTGCGGCCGGGCCTTCCCTAAGGAATCGGCCCCGCAGAGTTGGGTTTTCACCCGGAGCAGCCGCCGCACGGGCACGGATGGAGGCGGCAGAGGCTGAGGGGCAGGTGAGGGGGTAGCAGTGGTACAGCCCGCGACAGGCCGGTACCGCCCGGCTCTTCCCGCCCCCCCGCCAAGCGCCCGGCAGTGGTCGGGCCCGGAAGGGCCCCGCGGTAAGATGGCGGCCGCGGGCCGCGGTGATCCGCTGGGGTTGGGGGCGGCCGCGGCCGCGGTGTGGCCGGGCCTGAGGGACAGCGCGCAGAGCTACTGCCGCCTGGCTATGGACGGGGTGCGGAGGGTGAGTGAGGGGCCCCCGGGGGTTCTTCGGGCCGTGGTGAGCGAGGGGTTGGGCTGAGGCACAAATAGCCCCGCCGGTGTGTGCGGGACCCTCTTGAGAGCCGGCCCCGACGTCTCCAAAAGCCGAAGCAGTGACAGGAACAGCCCCAGGTTCCCCCCAGGGCCGCTTTATTAAAGATTCGTGATCAAACACGCTGCAGAGTGAGGCCGCTTTTATCTCGAGGTAATACATCCGTTCCCAAACAAAACCCGAGTGTGTTTAAGTGTTCAAAACGAGTTAAGTCATCGACTGTGCTCAGGGTGCTTGTTTGAGCGTGAAGTTGGCTGAGCAGGTTGTTGCACCAAACACGTTGTCTACCAATAAATCATAAAATACTTGTTTTATCGATTGTTACAAGAGTGAAACGTGTAGACAACTCGGATGAGAATTTACCATGGTTAGTAGGTTCGTAGAATCACAGAATAGTTTAGGTTGGAAGGGACCTTAATGATTCTCCATTTGCAACCCCCCTGCCATGGGCAGGGACATCTTGCACCAGCCCAGGTTGCTCAAACAGGAGGAGGAGTTTTCAGAGCTTTATCCAGTCATCGCTCTCTCCTGTTGGGGCTTTTTTCTTACTTATTTTTCACTTGTTAAATGTATCATTCAAAAAGCCAAGGCTTCTGTTAGTCCTTCTCTCAGTGTTTTGGAAAGAAACAGGTACAAGCCTTGGAAATAAACTAAGTCAATGTATAGTGTCTATTTCAGTTCAAAATATTTACCTTTTTTCTTTTAGTTGAAGCTTGTAACTTTGTTTTTCAGGCTGTGGCTTCACTGCCTGAAGACATGAGGCCTGGTCCTGATCTGTATGGATTCCCCTGGGAAGTAGTGATCTATGTTGGCATCGCAGGAGCCTTCACAGTTCTCCTGTTCCTGTACAGAAGTTATCAATCAGTAAGTGATCACAGGCAGATCCCTTGAGCCCATTAATGTTTTGAATTGAAACTGTGACTCGAGAGACATGATGCTGCAGAGTTTTGAGTTCGTTGTGGCCTTCTAAAACAAAGTTTGAGAATTAGGCTGTTTTGTCCAGACAGAAACCGATTGGACTCTGAACTGAGTGGCTTGTCAGTAGAGGAAATGTAGTGAAACTACACCAGGGTTGATAGGACAACGTGTTTGTATGACTTCCTTCCTCTTTTTTTCTGTACTCGGACTCCATGGCTGTCCCATGGCTTTATTGAGGAGGAAACATGGAAAATCTGAGGGGCCATTGTAAGTGAAGCGCGTGATCCGTGCCCAGCCTTGAGAGGAATACCGCACTGTAAAGTTTTTGTGGGTTCAGCCAACTTCTGAATTTCTTCTCCAGGCCTTTCTGTCCTGTGGTTTGTTAGGTTTTGATTCTTAGGGTTACTAGACCTCGTGTGGCTGCTGCTTGATTGCTTCCCGCTGAGTTGCGTTTAGGCAAGATGCCCATTGTGTAGTGGTACTCTAACTCTTAACTGGTATGGATCATGAGTTTTTTTCACCATAGGAAGTTAATTCTAATCTGGCACATGTAGCTTCCCCATCCCTCACTTTTCCTGCAAGTGTGACTGTATCTGCCTGATACTGCTTCATGTTGGCAGTCGTGGTTATGGGATACACAGATACCCAGACAATTACGGGTAGGAAGGGACCTCCAGGGGTCATCAAATCCAACCCCCCTCCTCGAGCAGGATCATAAAACCGAAGAAAGGTCGCACAGAAGCACATCCAGATGGTTCATGAAAGTCTCTGGAGTCACAGACTTCACAGCCTCCCTGGGCAGCCTGTTCCACTGCTCAGTAACCTTTACAGTAAAGACATTTTTCCTGATATTGAGATGGAACTTCCTGTGCCCCAACTGACACCCACTGCCCCTTGTCCTACCACAGGGCGCAGCTGCTATTCCATAGAGAACTTGTCCACAAGAACTCCAAGGTCCTTCTCCATGGAGGTGCTCTCCAGTGGGTCATCCCCCAACCTCCACTGATGCATTGCATTACTCCTTCCCAGGTGAAGGACTCTGCACTTGTTAGACCTCATTAAATTCCTCTTAGCCCATCCTCCCAGTCTGTCCCAGGCTTCCTGAATGGCTGCACGGCCATCAGGTGAATTGGCTAGCCCACCCAGCTTAGTATCATCAGCAAACTTGCTGAGGAGGCACTCTGTCCTGTCTTTAGTAAAGATACTGAACAAAGCTGGACCCAGCACAGATCACCGGGGGACACCAGTGGTTATGGGTCTCTAGCTGGACTGTGCACCATTAATCACCACTCTTTGGGCTCTGTGATACAGCCATGATGACTACACAGACGTGTTATAGGTCATCCAAGTGACAACTAATCTCCTTTCAGTGTCTTAAACTGTCTTAAACTTTTCAGTCTTAAACTGAAACATCTTTTCAATGTTTAAGTAGAGTGAGAGAAGGACAGGGCAAGCACAGAGCCAGGGATGGGTAAGAGCAGATGGAAGAATTACCACTTCTTAACAGCATTCTGTGTTTATATCCCTTTTTGAAGTTCTATGGTTAAGCTAATCGTGGAACCACTACATAAAAGATTAATTTTCATTTTCAGATCCTATTCAAGATTAACTGAGCAGACATTTTCAGTATTTATTCTTTTTATTTCAGGTTAGAAGTCGCCTTTACGTAGGTAAGCTTATTTAACATACAGTTTCTTTGGAGTATGACTTTTTACTGTCATATTTTTTCTTTAATTATTTGGATGTTGCAACATTTAGCTGTGCTGCTTTTGTTTCAGGACGAGAAAAACAGCTTGCTGGTCAAATTGCTGAACTAGTTGAAGAAAAATGCAAAATGCTTGAAAAACTCAGCCTTTGCAAAAAAGAGGTAATGGCCCTCGTTTGTGGCTTCCCCACGGGTCACAGAAACAGGCTCAATTTACCAAGCATTTAAAGACTTAAACTTATCTGAATGTAAGATATTAAAAACCTTTCAAAGTGGTTCTTCAAATGCTTCTTCCAGTTGCTGCCTTTAAGTGCCATTAAGGTGTTAGCAAGTTCTTGCTTTTAACTTTTAATACAAGAGATTCCACTGGAAGCAACTTGCAAGTGTTTTATGCCCCTCAGATAATCTATTAGGGCTAAGACTGTCCTGAGCTCCAGCAGGTGTATTTGTGCATCTTTAGAGCCTCATAAGTTAATGCTGCTGTTGAAGCAATTCTTTCCAGACTTCCTGACAGAAAATAGTTCTTTTTCAGTTTGAAGATTTAGACTTGTCTCTGAAGGACGATAGTGCCCTGAAAGAATCAACAGACTCATCTTCTTTTGAGGTAAAAACAAGTGGAAATTGTTTTTGCTGCAAGTTAAGACAGTGTTTAAGGAGAATGCTGCCTGTAATAAAAAAAATCAAACTCCACACACCAGAACTCCAAACCGAAATCCCCCACCAAAACCCTTCATTGTTTTAATGTTGATCATTGTTGCTTTATTCCTGGGTTACTAAAAGTTATTCCTGTTTCTGAGAGAAAGAGATTGAACTGCAGGAAGTAGTTTTTTCTCACATCTAATTTATACAGTCAAAGAGTCATTCAGGTTGGAAAAGACCCTTGGGATCATCAAGTCCAACCATCAGCCCTACTCTACAAGGTCACCCCTAAACATGTCGGAAGCATTTGTCATCTTTTTTCCCCCCCTCTGATCTCTATGTAAAATTAATTTCCAGACACAAATACCCAGCTAATTCAAGTCTGTTTTGTAGGCTGCTGGAGCACTGATGTGACAAAAAAATATACACACACACACAGAGATACACAGATCATGAGGGGTTGGAAGGGACCTGCAGAGGTCATTGATTCCAACCCCTTTGCTTGAGCGAGACCATAAAACCTAGGGCAGGTTGCACAGGAATGCATACAGAGGGTCTTGAAAGTGTCCAGAGAAGGAGACTCCACAACCTCCCTGGGCAGCCCATTCCAATGCTCTGTGAACTTTTCAATAAAGAACTTTTTCCTCATGTGGAGGTGGAACTTCCTGTGCTCCAACTGAGATCCATTGCCCCATGTCCTATCACAGGGTGCGAGTGAAAACAGATTGTCTCTTTCTTCTGGACACCCAGCCCTCATGGATTTATAGACAGTAATTAAATCCTCCTAGTAGTCTTCTTCTCTCCAAGCTGAAAAGCCCCACGTCTCAATCTTTCCTCAAAAGACAGGTACTTCAGTCCCTTAATAATCCTCGTGGCCCTCCGTCCCTCTGTTGGACTCAAGCAGATCTCTGTTCCTCTTGAACTGAGGAGTCCAGAACTGGACAGAAGTTCTGGGCTTCTCCACCACCACATTTAAATTTCACAAACTGACAATGTATTTGTGAAATAAGAGTGAAAAAGTGAATCAAACAGCTGTTGGGCTCTCTAGAATTGATGTAATGAAGCAGGAAATAGAAGCTTTATTCTGTGCCTCCAGTTCTGTGGAGCTGACTGTTACAGGCTTTGTTAACATGCAGGTCTCTAGGGTACCTGGAGATGTCACCACTTGCAGTGGTGAGATGTGTTCAACAATGATACGACCTTGCTGTAGCATTTAAAACCTGCGTGTTGTCTTCATGTGCAGTGGAAAATGCTTTATGTTTAACTGTCCAAACAACTTTTAGGAAATGCATGAAAAACTGAACAAGTCGAACTTGGAACTCGAGCAAGAAATAGAGAATCTGGAGAAAGAACTGGAAGAAGAAAAATCTAAGCAATCAGAAGAAGATAACCGAGTAAATGTGTCACAATTAATGGATTAAAAAAGAATCCACTGTGGAGAAGACAAACTATTAGGGGTTTTTGGGACCCACCTGGATGTGTTCCTGTGTGACTTGATCTAGGTGATCCTGCTGTGGCGGGGGGATTGGACTGGATGATCTGTTGAGGTCCCTTCCAATCCCTAATGTTCTCTGATTCTCTCAGTCTGCCTGTGACGTTTTAGAAAAATGATGCTTGTAAAGGAAACACTTGAGAAAAGCTGTTTATACTGGTTTGACCGTAGAATCATCATAGTTTGAAAATTAGAATCATTCATTGCCTAAGTGAGACCATTTCAGTCAAATATGTGACAACGGATCATTTTCAGGTGGCTGAACTTGAGCAGAGTGTGGAGACATTAGAGAATGAAGCAAAATCCATCCAGTCACAAATTGCTGAGGTGCGTCCAATCTTTATTCTCTTTTCAAACCTTTGCAATTTCTCTGTTTTCTGTGTAGTTACTGTTTTATTTTTGTTTGTAAGGGTGCAGAAATAATTTGTTGTGTAAACCAGGAGACTTTGTAAGGCTTAGAACTTCTGTGTGACGTGACAGCAACTTTGAGTTTCCTGTAGTGATTGTCATTTATTGGGAAGCAAAACGAGCTTGCCTTGTCTTTACCTTCTCACTTTGCAATGAAATGTTGTGTTGCAAAACCACAGTCAGCCAGAACTGCTGAAGTTGCAGGGAATTGTGAGGACACATGTATAGTGTAGCTGGGAAACCTCAGAATAGTGCCACTGATAACACCAGTAATACCTTTGCGACCCCACTTGAACCTTTCAGGCCAAGTCCACTCTAAAAGTTTATCAGATCAATACAGAGAGACTCAAGACATCTGTTCAAGACGCGGTAGATGAAAACTGCCATCTCCAGGAAAGTGAGAAGCAGGTAAGTTCTTCCTAGTTCCCCTTAGAGATACTGTGTGAAGCTGCTTTATCACTGTGGTTTCTCCAAGATGGTCATGCTCAACGTGTTTGTTAATACTCCTTGTGTGCTCTGGTAAATGGAACGAGGAAGAGAACTTGGCTTGAAACTTAGTTTTTGTTGGAATAACTTTGTCTAAAATACTGTTTTAAAAGAACTTGAATGATTAAGACATATGTAGAGTTTAGTGGAAAAAGAGAGTGTGTGGTAATGTCAGGGTAATAAGAACTTTGCTGAGAGCTGGAGGGAAGCAGAAAGATTTGGGCAAGTCCACAACTGAGATCCTTTATTGAAGCAGAGAGAAATCACTTAAACTTCATCCTGAAAACAAAACACATGAAGAAATTGCAGAGTATGCAAAAAAAACCCAGCTAAAAGCTCACTGTACTATCATTATGGATGAAAGAAGGGGAAGTCAGGTATTACAAAGGGACAAAAAAGTCTGTTACTTCCCCAGTTTTATCTGTTTATTTTCCTCAGGGCCATAGCCAGATCTTAAAGGATGCTGTGTATTTAAAATAGTCAATGCATGCAGTAGTTGTCCTGTGCAATAACTTGTTTTACCATGGAATTACTCTAACTAAAAGATACTCTTTGAAAATTACGTGCCCCATGGAATGTTTTGGGGCGTTTTAAGGTGTTTTTGGGGTTTTTTTTAAACTGATATATCCTTATATTCCTAACAGAACCACTGGTCTGAACCAGTATCCTGATAGATACCTTGTGTGTGGAACTAGAATTAAAGACCTGTGGGTTTTTATCAGCTTTATAAAAATCTTGGGAGATGCTTTACTCCTCTCTATGAAAACATCTGTGTATCAAGACTTAACTAATTTGTGGGGGGAAAGGTTACTGGAAGTAGGTGGTTTTCTGCAGGAGGAACATTTCAGTATTCATTGCTTAACAGTCTTACCAGTAAAACTCCAGTCCTTCTGAAAGGAGAGAAAAATGTGACTACAAAAAGAGAAGGCAATTATACTAGTGAGAAGAGAAAGAGTAGATTTGGGTTTTATCACTGAAGCTGCTTGAGAATGATTTTCTTTAGAGAGTTTTTAACCTAATCTATACATCCTTTGTGTTATTCTGTGAGGGAGAAGGGTCTGGTCTTGGTGCTTCCTTTCAGTTAGGACACTACATCGCATATTTTGAGAAGCAGTTTGTAAAGTTTTAATAGGGGAGTTTTTTTATGTTCCTCTGGTAGTTCCTTGGGTTAAACCAGAAATAATCCAATTATTTGTGCATGAGAGAAGAATCTTTTCCTTTCTATTGAAAAAATCAGTACTTGGAGTAAGGTAACACTGAGTGCTGTCTATTACTCTACGTTTTATAGAGTGCTGCTCAATAGAACAATGGTTCTACATCAAGCAAAATCAGGAAAAACATCAATAAAACCAAATCCAGAATGTAATTAACTTGCTGGTTCTTAGGTAAAAATAAGGTTTTTCCACCTTCCTTCCTGATGAAATAATCACAGAATCATAGAATGGCCAGGGTTGGAAGGGGCCTTAAAGATCATCTAGTCCCTACCCCCCTGCACAGGCAGGGACATCTTCACTAGAGCAGGTTCCTCAGGGCCCCAGCCAACCTGGCCTTCAACACTGCTAGGGATGGGGCAGCCACAGCTTCCTTGGGCAACCTGTTCCAGCATGTCAGCACCCTATAGTGATCTATAGCAGTCCCTTATTTACAATGAATTGCTCTGCTGTGAGCTTTGTTGCAGGTTTTAGTTATTTGAGGGCATTTTCTGTCTATTGTATTTTGCTGTGCATCTGAGTAGATAAGTACCTGGTAAGAGTTGATGGGGCTGATAAGGGAAGAAGAGAAAACATCTACCTGCCTGTTGTATTCTCTTTCTTTTTAAGATGCTTGTAAACATGAGTGAGTTTGCTACATTAGAATATCCATATCCCCCCTTTTTTATTTTTCTTTCTTATTTTTTTCTTAAAGATGGGATTTCCCTTATGCTCCAAAGGTAACGAAGGTGTTGTTTGTTCACGAAACCTAGAGTACTTTCTCCCTCTGTCCATTCGCACTAATGGGTCGTAATCTTCTGGCACCTCATAGCTTAAACATTCTACCAGATGTGCTGCCTGGGGTTTATGATGTGTCAGAGAGAGGATTGGGCCTTTTAGTTTGAACAAGGGAACTGTTCTAATGAACTCCAAGCTTTTCTCTGCCTTGGTTTTTGCAGGAACGTTAGAAATACCTAATGCTTGAGCTCATTACAAATCCTTGCTGCTCCTCTTCATTGTAATTCTTAGAGGTGTATTAAAATCACAGCAATTCACTTTGGCTTTGCAAAGAAGGAATCTCTTAAAGTTTAGTTTCCCTTTGAGGGTGACAATGACAAATGTAGTTGCTGCTGTCCATCTTCTGAGCAGTATTAGCACAAAGAGTGGTTTTGGTTTATCCATCAATAACCTAGTTTGCGTGATGCTGCAAATTCACTGTGGCTTTTACTGCTTGAAAGGCACAGGCATGTGCCAGGAGAGGTTCATCTGATTCTACTCACTCACCTTCTGTTTGATGCCTGCTGGTTCATTGATAAGTAGCATTCCAGCTTGCTTGTCTGTTTGCATGGCAGTTCCCCTGTTTAACTACCATTTTCTTGGTTTTATTTGTAGCATAACTGGCCGTTACGTTCTTGTTGCTCGACCTAGCGACTCCCTTCTGTGCACTCACTGCTTTTGAAATTGGTTGCCTGTTGTGCAACTGGAAGCAATTTTCTTGTGACGGGCTCCAAGTCACATTCTCCTGTGCTGTCCCCTGTGGTTTCGTACTGCGTGTTCTGTCTCTCAGAAACTTGCATCAGTTCAGCTCTGTTCTCGTGAAGGCATGGTTTAATTAGTTAATATTTCTAATGAGCTGGCGCTCAGGCATCCTAAGTCCTTTGCTGTTGTGAAGTGTGAAAGGAGATTTCATAGGAGGGATGTCTGTAAACTGCAACTTTGGAATCTGCCTGTCACTTGTCTTTATTTAATCACTGCTAATTACGAAGATACCTGATAGTGGGTGTTGATTATATGCAGTTGCTGTGATTCCCATTAACAGGGAAGATTTTCTAAGCATAAATTTAACAACTAATTTAAGAGGAGAAGTAGGAGAGTGGGAGAAATTCACATAAATTTAAACAGCTGGATAAAAACCTCATAGTTTTCCTTACTTACCACTTCAGGGTCGAAAAGAACAGGTACAATATCAGAAATGTGTGTGTGTACTGGGGAGTGAGTGTTCTCTCCATCCATTCCTCACTGTTGGTAGCTGTTACGTGAATCCTCACTGTTGTATATCCGTCGCTGTCATCACCTTGGTGGTTTTAAACTGAGTGGAGTGTTTATTGAACCATTCTTATCCTAGCAACTAATCACAGCAAGGGACCTAATGCACATAAAGCAACTGGGGGGTAGCAATGAGGTCTTATTTATCAGCTCCTCAGGTTTAACTGTCATTATAGCCTATAAGTCTTAGTGGTGGTGAGGTGGGTAAAGTAAGTTCTGGTTATGTATAGACATTATACATAACAGGCTCAAGTGCTACTCATCCTTCTTTCCCACCTGTAGCAGGCCATCACACTAATCTGGTGTTTCCCTTTCTAGCTTTTACAAGAAGCTGAAGGATGGGGCGAACGATTTAGTGAACTAAACGAACAAACTAAGATGTTGGAGTCATCTAAAGCTGATATAGAAGAAGTATTGAAAAATAAAGAGAGTCAAGTCAAGGTAAATTGACCAACAGTTAGCACTGAATCCAATTATTCAGACTGATGCTGATCACTGAGTCCCCATGACCTTTTCTTGTCTTAAAATGCATTAAGCTGGCTTGGCTTGTGGTTTGGTGTCTCCACCATCCAGTGCCTTGTTTCCTGTTAAGCAAAAAAACATTGCTTAGCAGCACAGTGGAGTGGTCTGACAGCCTGGGAAGCCAGCAAGTTAAATAAGGAGAAACTCTTCTAGGTCTGGTAGAACATTTGCATGGTTTTGAATTTGGGGTGTGGGAGTGTATCCTCACAGTTGTGTACTGAATATACACGAGCTCTGCTAAAATCATCCACTCTTGGCTGGCTGGAAAGTCTTCAGAAGGCCACATCTGTTGTGTGTTTTAACAGTAAAAGTAGTATCAGAGATGAAATATCCTATGTATGGGTCTCACTGAATCTCATAGTGACAGAAATCCTAAAAGATTGTACTGTTGTGTTTTCTGGGGACTTCCCTTAGTCGCTGACACAGTACTTACTCAAGATGAAAGACTGGAGTTTAGCAGTGAGAGAAGATGACGACACTGAAGATAATGACTGGGACACTGAGATAAAGGGTGAAACAGAGAATGGAGAGCACTTGGGTATGGTTTGTGTGGCTTCCTGTCTTACCTGTTTAGAAAATCAGACCCAACAATCTTTGAGGAAATTTGAAGCTTTCTAAAAGTTGGGTTTTCAGAACTCACTCACTGTTACTCTTGTCAGGCAGCTACCTCTGGAATAATAGCCTGTGCTACTGCTTAGCAGTGCATGAAGACTGCTGCAGCACAGAATTACAGAGTTACTGACTCCTAGAAGATCATCCAACCCAGCCCAGGTCCTAACATCACCACAGTCAGCCACTCAGTGCCACAGCCAGTCTGTCCTTAAACACCTCTAGGGATGGGGACTCCACCACTGCCCTGGGCAGTCCATTCCAGTGTCTGATCACCCTTTCCATGAGGAAGGGCTTTCTAACATCCACCCTAACCCTCCCCTGGCAGCTTCAGGCCCTGCACTCTCATCCTGTCAGTAGTTGCCTGGGAGAAGTGCCCAAACCCCACCTGACCACAGCCTCCCTTCAGGTAGTTATAGCCTACCACAGTGCAGTGCTCAGACTCTTGCACAGTGCCTCTTGCCTGTGTTAGTATTAAGTGGTGATTCTCCAGCATTATTAAGTAGAACCTTACTTCCTTTTCTTGAAGTTCTTCCCAGCAGTAACACTGGACATCACAGAATCAGAGAATCATTCAGGCTGGGAAAGACCCCCGGGATCATCAAGTCCAACCATCAACCCCATTCTACAAGTTCACCCCTAAACTGTATCCCCCAACACCACACCAAAGTGACTTTTAAGCACATCCAGGAGTGGGGATTCAACCACCGCTTTGGGCAGCCCCTTCCAGTGCCTCACCACTCTCTCCAGGAAGAATTTTCTTCTTGTCTAACATCACTCTGCCCATCCATTTTAAGATTTTAGAATTCTTCCTTTCTTCCAGTCTAAACCTACCGTGTTGAAGCTTGAAGCCCTTCCCTCTGGTTCTGTTGCTAATATTACTTGTGAGAAGAGCCCAGCCCCAACATCTCTGCAGTCCTTCCAGACGGTTGTAGAGAGCGATGAGGTCTCCCCTTAGCCTCCTCTTCCTCAAACCAAACAGCCCCAAGTCTCTCAATCTCTCCTCTTAAGATTTCTTCTCCAGGGAATCCTTAGAGCCTCATTCTGATGACACCACAGGGCCCCTCTCAGTAAATCTGTCAGAGTGTGTTCTGCGTCTCACTTTTAACATGAGCATATGGCAAACAAAGCACTAGGAGGTAGTTGCCACCCTGCTTTTATCTTTCCCTCTGTATGTGCTGTGCTTGCCAAGGTACATTGGGGTTTTATAAACACACACCAGTAATCATAAGCTCTGTCAGAAAGGTTTTTGTGCTCTTCATTTGATTGATAACTCTGTTCTGTCAATCAGACGACCAGCAGAAACGAACTGTGAAGAAGCTGATCTATGCTGCAAAGGTACGTGATGTTAGGAAACCTGTGGAGGGAAGGGGAGAAGCTAGAGGGAATCTATGCAATTTTTATTAAGTGTAATTGCATGTAGATAGCACAGTTCAGCATCTTTTAATTTTTAATTGCTTATTTTTGCATGCAGACAGTTTCTGCTAATCCTAAAAAGCTCCTTTTTAAATGTTGATTGCAGCTGAATGCTTGTTTAAAGACCCTGGAAGCGGAAAGAGACCAAATGTATTCAAAGCTGTCTGATGAAAATAAAGCAAAAGGAGAACTTACAGGTAATTCAATGTTGTTTTGCCTTTAAGATTAATAAGATGCTCCTTTTGTAAAAGAGTATTGCAGGCTGTAAGTATTAATGCCAGTAAAAACTGAATTAGATTTACATTAGTAGCTCTGCTTGATTTTTAAAATGCCTGCTTGAGTTTGTGTTGCTTAGCTATTTAAATACTTGATTTTGGAGATCAAGCAATCGAAGATGTTAAGGCACCGTTTGCAAATGCTGTGGTGCTTTGGAATATTCTGTAGCTGTTGAATTCTAAAATCTTAAAATGGATGGGCAGAGTGATGTTAAGTATAAAATAACCTTATTTGCATAATTTCTAGAAACAAATCAATGGGGTTTTGATCCCAGAGCCGTGGAACTGTTTCCAGAGAAGCTACTGGAGCAAAGCCTAGACACATGCTCAGAGCTGCTCTTCGTGACAGGTCGAGCCTATAGCTGCTGCTTTCCCCATCAAAAGGAGCAGTACTGCTCCTCAATTTGTGTACTTGATTGAGATCCATTAACATGTTACTGCTTACATTATTAAATCAACATAAGATCAAAGGTTCTGACAGATGTTTTATATGCTAAAACCTCACAGATATTTAAATTTTGCAAATTGTGTGTTGTCCCAGCGTAATTCTTTCTAAATTTGTCAGAACGCATAGAAAACCTTCAAAGCCAGCAAGCTTCCCTGCGGTCTGAAAACGAACATTTTGAAGGTGAAGTTCAAAAGCTCCAGCAGAAACTGAAAGTAATGACTGAGCTTTATCAAGAAAATGAAATGAAGCTCCACAGGTACTGGTTCCTCTCTTTGTAGTCAGTGCTTGCTGATAGATTTGAATGCAACTCTTTGATTGGGGAAGTTGAAAATAAAGAGGTTTCTGAATTGTGAGAATCACAGAATGTTAGAGGTTGGAAGGGACCTCGAAAGATCATCTAAGCCCCTGTTTTTTAAGCCTCCGTGTATGTTGTTAATTTTATAGTAAAGCAGTGATACCATTTTAGGACTTCACCACAAGCATGTGCAGAAACAAAGATAAAACAAGTAGTAGTAAATTTTCAGTCCACAAAATGGGGCTGGTGTAATATTCTATTCAGTTCAAGAACACAGAGCTGCTGGAGAGAGTCCAGCACAGAGCCACAGAGATGATGAAGGGAGTGGAACATCTCCCTGAAGAGGAAAGGCTGAGGGAGCTGGATCTTTTGAGCTGGGACAAAAGGAGACTGAAGGGGGACCTCATTAATGTTGATAAATATGCTAACGGTGGGTGTCAAGAGGATGGAGCCAGGCTCTGCTCAGTGGCACCCAATGATAGGACAAGGAGCAGTGGGTGTGAGCTGGAACACAGGAGGTTCCACATCAAACTGAGAAGGAACTTCTTCATGATGAGGGTTATGGAGCCCTGGCAGGGGCTGCCCAGGGGGGTTGTGGAGTCTCCTTCTCTGGAGACATTTAAAACCCACCTGGGCATGTTCCTGTGAGACTGGATCTAGGTGATGCTGCTGTGGTGGAGGGATTGGAATAGATGATCTGTTGAGATCCCTTCCAATCTCTAATGTTTTGTGGTTCTGTGAGGTAAAATTACAGTTCTACTAGCCCGAAATTGCTGCTTCAAAGAGCAGCAGATCTTGAAGGCAGCAAGTAAAACAAGACAACCTGGAAATGTACTACATGGATGTTTGATTTTTAAAGAAGGGCAGGGCAGAGGGGAGTGGGAAGGAGCAGACTGAAAAGAAGCTCTGATGGGCAGTCCGGAAGGAAAAATGTTTGCAGACTGAAATACCATGCTGAAGCTGAAGTGTGTGTGTGCAGCTTATCAAAGACTTCAGAAAAGCCCAAAAAGAGTGAGGAGAAGCTGATGTGATAAGTAGAATAAAAGAGGCTGTTAGCATTACCCTACAGTATCATTTAAAAAGGCAAACGTATTCAAACAAATAAAGTGGGAAGTGGAGATTGGGTAGAAAAGAACTTAAACGGAGTTCAAAAGATCCATGATTTAGACAGTTTGATTGTTAAGGTCTGTGTTTTCCATCACACCCAAAGAACTGGTGAAGTCTTTCTTGACAGTCTAACTGCAAGGTTGTTGTCGTGAAAGAGAATTAATTGTGATTTTTGTGTTTTAAAGGAAGCTGACGGTAGAAGAGAGAGAACGCCTACAGAAGGAAGAAAAGCTTTCTAAAGTGGATGAGAAAATTAGTCATGCTGCTGAGGAACTGAACAGCTACAGGTAATTAGAGTTCAGCTGCTGTAAACACTTGTTCCAAAGTCCTTCAGTGCTTGTGTGGGAGTATTGATTCCAGCTAAGCAATACCGATCAGCTCTTCCTGAGGAGTTAATGACATTAATCCTTTATCTAAAGTTCTTGTCAGCATTCCTCAGAATTCATACAGGAAGACTGAATTCTCCCTGCTTGGTTTATTCAGAACATGTAGACATCTTTCTTTAAAGAGACTGTTGCAAGTGGAGTATAACTGAAAGATGAATGTGTCCAGGGGCCACTTGCTGAGAGAGTGTAGAGCCTAGTCGGCTGAACACAGCGGCATCAAGCTTTCTGAGGGCTTGAAATAACTTCAGTGCCAGCTTCTCTGGAGACATTTAAAGCCCACCTGGATGTGTTCCTGTGTGACTTGATCTGGATGTTCCTTCTCTGACAGGGGGATTGGACTGGATGATCTTTCGAGGTCCCTTCCAATCCCTAATGTTCTGTGATTCTGTGAGTGCCTCAGGGCTGTTGGTGGTAGCCTGTGTCAGCCTCCAGCCACGCTGGGACAGTTGCTGAGCCAGGGAAGGCTGGCTCTTGTGGTGGGATGAAGATACAGTGCAGAGCACTGAAAACTTGGGGAGATGGTGGGCTTTTGGTTCTGCTCTTCTGTTCACATTCTGTTTGCACTAGTGTAGGGTCTAGAGTGTCCGCTGATGCTACAATTTTCATACATTCTGTGGGCCAAAGCGGCAGTGCTGGCTTTAGGTGTAATCAATTATTTTTATCCAAGGGGGATTGGACTGGATGATCTTTGAGGTCCCTCCCAATCCCTAAAGTTCTGTGATCCTGTGACCCACCTTTATTAATTCCTCCTAATTTCATTGCAGACAACGAGCAAAAGATCTTGAAGAAGAGCTAGAAAGAACCATTCGTTCTTACGAGAATCAGGTAGGTGCTTCATGTTGCTTGTCTGCGTCAGGTGGGAGGGATGTTACTGCAACCAAGTCACCACTTTGGCTTGATTGTCACGGGTGGGTTTTTGCCTTTTGATTTTGTTGGGTTGTTTTTTTCTCTCCTCTCGGTGCCACCTGGCTTTGACTGACACAATTTCATATCAGAAATCACCATGTAACTGTTAAAAATGAAGTTGTAAGGTCAGGTGTCTTGGTATGAGTTATCCACAGCCATTGCATGTCTGATATATGCTGAATGGGAAGGTGTTTTGTTTTAAGATCTTTAATGGTCTAATGAATCTCTCTCTCCTAGATTACATCACATGAGAAAAAAGCTCATGATAATTGGGTAAGTTCCAAATACTGAGTTTTCTGAACTTTTTGTGCTTCCTGTGATCAGAGAGCTGGAGCAGCTTCCCTGTGAGGACAGGCTGAGCGAGTTAGGGTTGTGCAGGCTGGAGAGGAGGAGGCAACCAGGTGACCTTCTAGCAGCTTTCCAGTAGCTCAAGGGGGCTACAAGAAGGCTGGGGGAGGGCTTTTGACACGGGTGGTAGCAACAGGACGAGGGTTCCAGACTTGAAGAGGGGAGATTGAGATTGGACATGAGGAACAAATTCTTTGCTGTGAGGGTGGGTTGATGCTGGAACAGGCTGCCCAAGGCAGCTGTGGCTGCCCCATCCCTGGCGTTGTTGAAGGCCAGGTTGGCTGGAGCCCTGAGGAACCTGCTCTAGTGAAGGTGTCCCTGCTTGTGCAAGAGGGTTGGAACTAGATCATGAAGGTCCCTTCCAACCCTGGCTGTTCTGTGATTCTATGAATAGTTTGCTTTATCCTTTTTATTTTTGTTCCTTATTAAAACCTGATAATCAAAATTAACCTGCCACCATAAAAACAAGGCTTTCTTGCAGAAATAAACGAGAGCACATTAAAAGTACATCTGTCATGTAAAAGAGTTGGAGTAATTAAGCCAGATTGCTACGAGCACAGCAGAGTGACATCACAAGAGTATTTGCTGTGGCAATAAATCTGCTGCAATAACATTACCATTTCACATTTGGCTAATAATAAAAGCTTTTGGCCTTGTTTCAGTGCCGTTTTCAAGTTAGCACTTTTTTTACATCACTCCTTTTCCCTACTAATAATGTTATTCCCTGTAAGGACAGTATGTTCCATTGGGAGCTTCTGAAGATTGTTGCCACACAATCAACTTTTAAAATTGAAATTGCTAAACATTGTTTTTTCTGTTCAGGAAACTTTAAAGTATTTCCTGACTGATAGATTCTTCACTGTCACAGAATGGTCTGTGCAAGATCATTAGGGGTTGGAAGAGACCCTAGAGGTCATCGAGTTGAACTTCGTCACGGTGAGGGTGGCAGAGCAGTGGCAGGGGCTGCCCAGGGGGGTTGTGGAGTCTCCTTCTCTGGAGATGTTTAAAACCCACCTGGATGTGTTCCTGTGTGACTGGATCTAGGGGATCCTGCTGTGGCAGGGGGACTGGACTGGATGATCTTTCAAGATCCCTTCCAATCCTTAATGTTCTGTGAGTCCAACCCCTCTGCTCAAGCAGGACCACAGAACCTAGGTCAAGTCGCACAAGAACGCATAGAATCCTTCAGAAACTGACATTTCATGATCATGAATTGGCAGTTTCTAATGATAAGATTTTAAAATACAATGTTCTTAGTGAAAACTGGAGGCTTTATATCTGGTACCTAGTCTCTCGATGCTTTGAAGCAGCCGTAGCCACAGAATCTCATTTCTGTGGTTTTCAGAACCCGCAGGAAGGCCACAGCATCCCTCCGAAGTGTGGGTAGTACAGCTGCTAATATCTTTTGGTGAAAATAGACTCCAGATGGGAGAAAAAAACAGTCTTCTATCCAAAACCTGTGATATTTAGGAATCGATTAATGAATAAAGAGCAGAGTCTAAGCATCTGATGTTTGTTTCTTCCCAAAGCTGACGGCCCGAGCAGCCGAAAGACACCTCAACGATATAAAAAAGGAAAATGCACACAACAGGCAGAAGTAAGTGCAGTCCTGCTCCAATCCTGAACAGTGCAGCGTGGTGTGGGAGTTCCTTTTGGCTTTATGCAAGTCAGTGTTTTCTCGATCTCTTGAAGAGAGTCACTGTCCCTGCAAGGGTAACAAGCAGGACAGCAAGGGCAACTGTCCCTGCAAGGACAACAAGCAAGAACTTGAGAAGTACTGCAGTGGGTCTGTAAAGAAAAAAGTTGTCATTCTAGAACTAAAAGGTTCAGTGGGGTTTTTATTTGCTTACTTTAAATAAGCAGGTATCAGCTAGATGTCACAGAAACCTCAGGATTTCACAGCTGATCTCAGAATTTGGTACTGACATAAGATAATGTGGTGATGGCTGAGGGGAACCCTTAGGTGTGAAGTTAGCTAGTACTTGGAATGTGTTTTGGAGGACTCGTGAGAGTAATGTGATGCTAGGAATTGTGACTTTTCATCTTCTGCTTTACAGTTTAATTAGAGCCCAGTAGAGAAGCACTGCAGTAAGTGTTTAAATTTGGGGTTCTGTGATATCCATTTTAGGTCTAGAAAGTAGGCCCTGTGAGGAGTGGCTGAGGGAACTGGGGTTGTTTAGTCTAGAGACGAGGAGGCTGAGAGGAGACCTTCTTGCTCTCTACAGCTACCTCAGAGCAGGTGGTAGTGAGGCTGCTTCTGGTCTCTTCTCCCAATTACTAATTATAGGACGAGGAGAAATAGCCTCAAGTTGCATCAGGGGAGGTTTAGACCAGATGTTAGGAAGAAATTCTTTCCTGAGAGAGTGGCTGGGCACTGGAACAGGCTGCCCAGGGAGGTGGTGGAGTCTCCATCCCTGGTGGTGATTAAAAACCGAGTAGCCAGAGCACTGGAGGCCATGGTCTAGGGATCAGGGAGCTGCTGGGCTGAGGGCTGGACTTGATGATGCTGGAGGTCCTTTCCAGCCAGGATGATTCTATGATCCTTTGTATGCTTATGTATGGAATATAGCACCTTGATCATTAACCCTTAAAGCCTGGCAATAAACAGTGCAGTCCAGTAAACCTTCTGCACATCTACCACTGGTTTTGTTGTTGTTTACTTGCAGATTAACCGAATCAGAATTTAAACTTGACCTTCTAGAGAAAGACCCTTATGCCCTTGATGTTCCAGTTAGACCGTTTGGCAGAGGTACAGTATGGAACCTGATTTTTTCACTTATGGTTATGTTTCCCAAGACCCACACGTATATAATAGTCCAAAAACTGTCTTGGCCATGTGTTTGTACAAATAAGAGTCATTTAAGTTAAGAATTAGCTCATCAGCCACTCTAGGTCACGCTGAATGTGTTGTTGAAGCGAAGAGCGTTTGTAGTACTGATGAGAGCAGGCTGGGAGTGTCATACACGTGGTAATTAGAGCCCAATTTTCATTTCACAATGTAGTTTTAAACGTCACCTGAGAAGTTAATTACTTTATGCAGTCTGCTGAAAACGAAATATTGTGAACTTGAGCATTTTGTTTTAACTGTTCCAGAGCATTCCCCATATGGACCCTCACCAATGGGCCGGCCTTCATCTGAAACAAGAGCTTTTCTTTCCCCTCCAACTTTGTTGGAGGGGCCTTTAAGGCTTTCACCTATGCTTCCAGGTGGAGGAGGAGGAAGAGGTACAATTCTTGAACTTGAAAATGTATCTGTTCTGGATTTCTCTCTCCTCTACTATGAACCTATCACACCTTTTCCTCTTGCTGGTGACCAAAAGTATTAAACCAAACAATTCAGTGTAAACAGTTCATTGGACAAACTCTTCCTGTTATCCAGCTTCCTTCTAAAGCTGTCTAATGTGTAACAGGACAGTGGGAAATGTAGTTGCTAGTAGTAGGTTCGTCAGCAGATTCACTTTAGGGGTATGGATTGAGAAAAGTGAAAAGCCAGGCTTAACCAGTCTTGTCTAGTTTCTTGGATAAATGGGTTTGCTGCTGAAAGAAATTGATTTAAAGGAAACAAGAGTCTCTTATAAAGAAAGAATTTTGCCACCCCCATGCCATTGGTCTGCAGTTGGTGAGAGAAGATGACACCTGCATTGCCAAAATGTGAGACGTTTTATTTGGGGTCTTGGTACCAGGAAGTTACTGGTTTGGTCAGTTCTTTTTCTCCCTTTGCTCTAAATTTGAAGCAGTTGCTACACGCAGAGAGTTTCTTCCCTGATGGGGAAAGGCGTGAGGAAAGTTGTGTGCCAGGAGTAAAACTCAAACTGAGGAGTAGGTGAAACCAAGCTGCAATGTCATGGGTTGTAAGGAATGAAAACCACTGCTCTTCCATGTTTTTAGTGTTGATAGAAGACTCTAGAGGATTACACGAGTGGCTTTCAGCACCCATTAGAGGTAGTAAAGAAGTTCCTGTTTCATTTACTACTGCTCTTAACACCAGTTGAAACCTGTACTGAATGGGAAATACATCCAAGCATCTCTTCCAGTAGAATTTCACTAGTCAGCATTGATTAGTATTTAAAAAGACCAGGAAGGACTTTTCAATTTACTCCTAATTCTTTATAAAAAGCCTGTCCGGGTGTATATGGAAGTGGATTCATTCTCTAACTCAGAAAAACCTCAGAGTGCATGTTCAGCTGTAGTTGTGCCACACACAAGCCAAATCATACTTGACAATTTGAGTAGCAACAATAAGAAATGAAACCAGGCTGTCCAGTGTGTCTTTACATTGTAGTTGGGCTGTTGCTGGTGAGGAGGAGGGAGAAGTCGATTTCAGGATGGAGTATTAGCAAGAGAAGAGACTATGCCAAGGTGTAACTGCTGCCCGTGTCACCGTGGTGTGTAATTTGAGGCTTAGGGGAGACCTCATCACTCTCCACAGTTGTTTGAAAGGACATTGTAGAGATGTTGGTGCTGGGCTCTTCTCACACATAATTATTGACAGAACCAGAGGGCTTCAAGCTTCAACAAGGAAGGTTTAGACCGGACATCAGGAAGAAATTCTTCCTGGAGAGAGTGGTCAGGGACTGGGATGGGCTGCCTGTGGTGGTGGTTGAGTCCCCATCCCTGGCTGTGTTTAAAAGTCACTTAGATGTAGTGTTGGGGGATCTGGTTTCGGGGTGAACTTGTAGAGTGGGATTGATGGTTGAACTTGGTGATCCCGGGGGTCTTTTCCAACCTGAATGATTCTGTGAGTGTGACTTGGTCAGGTTAGACAAATGATGTGTTTAAGTAACAACCAGCTGCAGAGCAGTTGTAGTGCTGATCTCACTTCATGCAAGACACAAAATGGCTTCAAATTTTGTGTGAGGACTAGGCTAGAGGATTCGAGACTGGTACCAGAGTTCACTCCTTCTGTCACCTTGTTTCAGCCCCAACCTACTTCAAAGGAAGCCACAGTCACTCACTGATACAGCTCCTCTTGCGCTTGGTTATGTGTTGACCTGGTCTTCTTTTTCTTGACTAGAGAAGTAGAAGGAAGCAGAAGAGTGTTGAATGCAGTGGATTTTCTCTTCTGGTTGAGGGTATTAACTTCCAGTGTGGTAATGTTTAGTTTGACTAGCAGCAGGTTTTTTAGCACTGAGAAGATGAGGGCACTAGTGTCTCTGATTCGACTGAACCCGAACACTTAAAATTTGACTTCTTTTGTTTTTTAAATTGCAGGTTCTCTAGATTGCACTCTGCTTGAACTGAGCCTTTTTCTCATTCAAACAAGTCTTTTAAACTCTTCTAGTTGCCATAACTGGGCATCAGCCAACAGCTGGAGAGTCCTGTGGAGCCATGTGCCTCTCGTGTCTCGACAGTGTTGGCATCCCATGATTGATTCTACTTCTTTCAGACTTAATGAAGAAAACCCTAATAGAGGATTTCTAGTACCAGGGTAAATAACCATCTCAATTCTTCAATTAGGATCCAGAGGACCAATGTATGAAGCTGGTAATGAAAGAGAGCCCAGTTCTGATCCCCACAGACCACCATCAGATACTGGATCCCTGTCTCCTCCTTGGGACAGAGAGCACAGGATAGTTCTGCCTCCACCAGGTACAAAAACTCCCTGAAAGAATGGAGTTACTGACAATAACTGACACTCACTGGCAATTCTTAACAATATGAGGACACAGAACTGCTGGAGAGAGTCCAGCACAGAGCCACAGACATGATGAAGAGAGAAGAACACCTCCCTTGTGAGGAAAGGCTGAGAGAGCAGAGGAGAGCAGTGAGGCTGGAAAAGGGACTGGAGGAAAACTCTGATGAGGAGAGGCTGAGGGGAGCTGGGGATATTTAGCCTGGAGGAGAGTCAGGAGGGACCTTCTCTCTATACAACTGCTTGAAGGAAGCTTGTAGTAGGTGGGGGTTGGGTTCTTCTGCCAGGCAGCTATCGACAGGACGAGAGGGCAGGGCCTGAAGCTGCCACAGGAGGGTTAGGTTGGATATTAGGAAGCCCTTCCTCATGGAAAGGCTGATCAGACTGCCCAGGGCAGTGGTGGAGTCCCCATCCCTGGAGGTGTTTAAGGACAGCCTGGCTGTGGTCCTTAGTGCCCTGGTCCAGCTGATTGTGCTGATGTTCTGTGATTCTGTGTTGATGTTAGGTCATGGCCTGGGTTGGATGATCTTAGAGGTCCTTTCCAGCCTCAATAATTCAGTGATGATACTGTATACAATAGAATTATGATATGCATGATGCCCCTGTAATGGAGACACAGGGATGCTACTAGTTAAAGGACACAGATTAAAGTACCTCAGTTACTCACAGTGAGCAGTACAGTAGTTGTTGCACAGGCGTGTAGAAGCTGAGCCCTTGTTTCCAGGCCCTACTTCTCAGGCAGTTTTAACTTCCAAAATTCTACTGTATGTTCAACCAAAACCCAATCAACCTTCTCTTTTGCATCTCCTTGGAAACCTGAGCTCTAGTACGTACTTGGTAGCATCCCTGGGTTCGGGGTGTCAGAAGATGTTTCTTTGCCCTGATTAATAGTCACTTTCCAGAAGCATCTCATCCTCAGAGGACTGTACTGGTTTAAAATGGTGTGGAATGGAACGTAGGGAATAGTTCTCCACTGACTTGTTCTTGATTTCTTCAATGCTAGGTGAGCCTTACGCTGATCCCAGTCTTCCTCCTCGAAGACAAGAAAGGTTTTTCCCTAATCCTCCTCCAAATACTGGAAGACTTTCTGGACCAGCAGAGCTACGAAGTTACGGTGTGCAGTCTTTTGATAAAACAGGTGGGAACTGCTTCTGTGTCGCCTTCAAACGGAGAACCTTGGTGTAAGCTGACTGTAGGTAGTAACTCATGGTAAGAGGGCAGCTGACAGATACCCCCAATTTGGTGTTCTGCTGTGTAAAAACCATGTAACACCCTCTAACCTGGATGCAGCCTTTCCCAGTTACCAGCCACTGGCTTTGCTTCCTGAAGTAGAGGGTCCTGAGGTCTCCTCCTCCTCTGCCATTCTTAGAGGTTTCGTGTAGCTGATTAAACTCTAGCAGTTGCCCCAGTTTAATCCCCCGTTTTCCTGTCCCGAGTGCTGTTTGTTTTAATTGCATCAACTCAATTGCATCGACTGTAGTTTGTGGTACTGAGCTCAGAGAGTGTTCTGGTGATGTACAGAACCAGAGAACTTAGTGGTGTGGAGAAGGAGGAGAGCACTGAATACCTTGCTTCACTTTTGCGTAGATGGACAGTCGTCTTCAGAACACAGTCCACGAACAGAGCCGAGTGGAGATGGGATGAAAGATCACTTGAACCTTAGTGTAAGTAGCTGAGCAGAAGCTTGATTTAAAAGTGGATTCATTTCCAGCAGGATATGTTATTTACAGCACATTGGTCACGTTGCTTTGCAGCCTGAATGGCTGTGGTGTTTTATCACAGCATTTAGTGTCTTGTGAATTCATTTTGATGGCTAATAGAGCCCTTGAGGAAAATAAACTACAATCCAAAAGATGAAGCTGTGGTCAAGCTGATAGTCAGTGCTCGTAGATGGCCTTGCACAGGACTATGCCATAGCCATAGGGTTGGAACTAGCTGTTAGCAGGTGTGGGCCTGATGGGATTGGAGATGTTCCCTCTTCTTATCCCTTTCCCTGAGCTGACTTGTTTTCATTGTGTTGCAGAACTCCCTACCTGACCAGCCGCTGGCACCTGAAGGTGAAGCCATGAGTTCAGGCTTTGCTCCTCCACCCTTCCCTCCTGTCAGACCTCCCTTGATGCCAGTGGATTCTAGAGCACCTTTCATGAGACGAGGACCTCCTTTTCCTCCTCCTCCTGCTGCTGGCATGTATGGGCCACGTGAATGCTTTCCAGTGCGAGACTTCGGGCTCCCGCGTCCACCGATGCCAAGTACGTAGCTGTTGCCAGCGCTGATGAGTGTGTGCAGGGAGCAAGTTGCCAAGTGGGGGTGACACTTAGATCTTTATTCCTGCACCCTGCTGCCTGATTCAGCTACCAGGCAGCATCTGATTAAGTCTGTGTTACTTGGTTTAGTTTTTTCTGCAGTTGCTTCTATTCATAAGGGGTTTTACAAGTAGATTGGGCTGGAAAATGCACAGACAGGTGCTGTTCAGGATTTATCATAGAATCTTCATGGCTGGAAAGACCTCCAGCATCATCAAGTCCAGCCCTCAGCCAAACGGCTCCCTAACCCCCAGACCACGGCCTCAAGTGCTTGAGCTACTTGTTTTTAAACACCTCCAGGGATGGAGACTCCACCACCTCCCTGGGCAGCCTGTTCTGGTGCCCAGCCACTCTCTCAGCAAAGAACTTCTCCCAAGATCCAATCTCAACCTCCCCTGACACAACTTGAGGCCATTTCTCCTCATCCTATCGTTAGTAATTTTGGAGAAGAGACCAGTAGCAGCCTTGCTCCAACCTCCTGTGAGGCAGCTGTAGAGAGCAAGGTCTCCTCTCAGCCTCTTCTTCTCTAGACTGAATAACTAGGTTCCCTCAGCTGCTCTTCACAGCCACTGTTTCCCAGCCCTTTCCCCAGCCTCACTGCCTTTCTCTGGCTCCACTCCAGCCCCTCGATGTCCTTCTGATCCTGTGGTGCCCAAAACTGGACGCAGGACTGAAGGTGCAGTCTCACAAGTGCAGAGCACGGGGACACCATCACCTCCTTACTCCTGCTGGTTCCTGATGCAGGCCAGGATGTTGTTGGCCTCCTTGGCCAGCTGGGCACCTGCTGGCTCCTGTTCAGCTGGCTGTCACCCAAAACCTCCAGGTCCTTCTCCACCGGGCAGCTCTCCAGCCTCTCTTCCCTCCAGCCTGTAACTGCTAGGGATTGTTGTGACTGAAGTGCACGACCTGGCACCTGGCTTTGTTAAATCTTATTCCACTGGCCTCAGCCCATTGCTCCAGCCTGTCTAAATCCCTCTGCAGCACCTCCCTACCCTCCAGCAGATCGACACTCCCGTCTAATTTCATGTCATCTGCAGATTGAAATTCAGTCCCCTCATCCAGAAGTGAGCACTAAGATACACAGGGTAGGAGGAGCAGGAAGGTGTTTACTCTTGTGACTGACATGAGCTCTGTTTCCCTCACAGTAAGGAATCCATTTCCAATGAGATCTTACCCTCACTACCCCCCTCCACGACCTGGATTTCTGCCACCACCTCCAGAAAACAGAATTGAGCCGCCTCAGTCAAACCCACCAGCTGTAGAACAACCAGAACCACCCCAGGACACTTGACAGGGTCACCAGAGCCAACGTTCTGAAGTGTTTCTGCCCTCTCCTCGTGGTGTGTGTTCTATCTGTTAAGTAACCGTCGTTACTTAGGTTGTATGTAAACTACTTTGCTCAAATTGAAGCTTTCTAGAGAGAATCCTCAGGATAGTGTTTTGTACATAAAGAACAGAGTAACTATGAACATTGTGAATAAGTGGTTCCTGCTGTACAGTAGTCACGTGAAGGATTTCTAATTTGAGGGTTCCCTTCCAGAGGTGTATAAAGTTCATTCATGGGAACCAGATGTTGACAGTCTGCTGCTTCGTCCTCGGTTTAGCTGGACGGGGGAATCTCTCTGCATGCCAAAAGTGGTGTCTGCTGCCTCGTCAAAGGAGATGGAAATGGTTAATAAAAGTCTGCTGGCAGTGGAGGCCGTGTCCCTGGTAATGTGTTGGGAGAAGAGGGATCTGGGTGGGGGGATTGGATTAGATGACCTTTGGAGGTCCCTTCCAATCCCTAATGTTCTGTGAGTCTGTTCATGACCTCACAGGTGACCGTTCAGCTGCTGAAGGTTCACTGAGGAGCAGTGTTCTGACCAGGGGGAGGGCATGAGATCGTGTAGTGGGCTCGGCTGGGCTGGAAGGGCTCTTAAAGATCATCTAGTTCCAACCCCTCTGCCTTTGGCAGGGACACCTCTCACTGCTCTAGGTTGCTCAAGGTCCCATGAGGGGAAGGAAGAGTCTAACTCACTCGAAGTTACAACCCCCACCCCCAGCCCCCAGCTCTCCAGCCCACTCTTCTGGGTAGTTGTTTGCTAGTTGCTGCAGGTTGCTCCATCAGGACCATCTTAGCTGATTTCCAATAGCTGCAGCTTGAATCCCTTTGCTAAATGCAGATCATCACTACAAACACAGACCACAGACTCAGCTTCTGTTTATTGGGACAATCAGAGGAGCTCAAGGAATGGGTTTTACCAGCCTCTTGTGCCCTGAAGACTCCCTATGTGTGTGAGAAAGGTTGTGGCAGCTCCCACAACCTGGGGCTGGTTTAGGGTTTCATTGGTATTGGGTTCCTTCATGTTGGCTTTCTCCTCCGAGTGACCTTGTCAGCTGTGGGTGCAGCAGCCACCTGAAGCCAACCCCTAATTCACCGGTTTCCAGATTTCTGTGTCTCCTGTTTCTCAGGAAGGTTGGGCAGAGCACACAGCTGGGTGCTGCCAGCTTAGCTCAAACAATGCTTTTGGGAATTAAGCAAGAAGGATTAGCAGATAAATGGCAGCTTGTTGTGCTGGAGGAACAGTCCTTAACCCTTCCCACGTCCGCAGAGAACGCACGTGATCCAGATGGAGGGAGAGAGAGGAGACACCGGGGAGAGGGCACCTGGTTTTCTTCAGGCCAGGATTCACGTTTGTGCTGAGAATCCCAGGGAACCTGGTGGAAAAACTAGGTCGGTGATGGAGGAAGGACCGCAGGAGTGGGTGTGCTGCAAAGTCTTGTGGAGAGGTGGGAAAGCAGCTTTCAGGGCGTTATGAGCGGAGAAGCATCCTGGGAAGATCAGCCCTGTGGTACTGCTGGGGATTTTGCAAGAGCAGCAGTGCAGCCAGTCACAGAATCATCCTGGCTGGGAAGGACCTCCAGGATCAGCAAGTCCAGCCCTCAGCCCAGCAGCTCCCTAACCCCCAGACCACGGCCTCAAGTGCTCTGGCTGCTTGGTTTTTAAACACCTCCAGGGATGAGGACTCCACCACCTCCCTGGGCAGCCTGTTCCAGTGCCCAACCGCTCTCTCAGCAAAGAACTTCTCCCAAGATCCAATCTAAACTTCCCCTGGTGCAACTTGAGGCCATTTCCCCTCATCCTATCATTAGTAATTTGGGAGAAGAGCCCAGCAGCAGCCTCACTCCAACCTCCTTTGAGGTAGCTGTGGAGAGCAAGGTCTCCTCTCACCCTCCTCATCTCCAGACTAAATAACCCCAGTTCCCTCAGCTGGGCTTTGCCAGCCCCCTCCCCAGCCTTGCTGTCCTTCTCTGGCCCCACTCTGGCCCCTCAATGTCCTTTTTATCCTGTGGCACCCAGAACTGGACCCAGTACTCAAGGTGTGGCCCAAAGTGAGACCATTTAAACCAAGTCTAAGTCCCTTCCTTAGCTCAGGGCTTTCTCATGAGGAAGAGCTGTCAGTGCTCCAAGTGGAACAAGGGAGTTGTGTTTGTGGTCCAAGAGGAGCGGAGGAGCAGGGTCGCTGGAGGATGGGTGCAGAAGCACACAAGGTGGAAAAGAGGGTGCCCAGCAAGACTTACCTAGAAATCCTGGGAATCAGCGACCCAGCCCACTGGGGCTTGAGCTACAGCGATTTAAGGCTGCGTGAGGGCGCTGGGCTGGAGCTTTCACACGCTGCAGCATCCGATCACGTTGCGTTTCTGCTGCCATCGCCGTGTTTCTCGATTCTGATGGACCTCAGCTAGGCTCCCAACACCGCGTCCCTCCGGTTGCCACCCTCCCCAAGTGGCCGTTGCGCTGGCCAGCAGGTCTCTCCCAGGAGGTGTCGAGGGAGCATCCTTAAGCGCCCGAACGATTCCGTTTGCAGCGCTGAAGCAGGGTCAGGTCTCAGCACGTCCAGGTTGTTCCCAGGCCAAGTCAGATAGGAATCAGCTGTCATGCCTTGAGAACATCTGCTCTGCACATCACCGGGAGGGAAGAGCTGCAAGGGGGTGACGTGGGAGGGCAGAGGCAGGGACCCATGGGGAGCTGCTGAGCACCCAGAAAACAAGGGGAAGAGTCCTTGTTGGCTGCTGCTGCTGCTGGGGTTTGCAGTGGTGCTTCCAAAGCTTTTTCCTTCGGGATGTAGAGTCACAGAATCATTCTGACTGAATAAGACCTTTAGGATCACTGAGCCCAAGCATTACCCCAGCCGTCCCAAGGCCACTGCTAAACTGTTGTGGAGATGCTCCAGCACAGGGGGAGAATGACATCCTTAGTCCTACTGGCCACATTACTGCCAATCCAAGCCAGGATGCTACTGGCCTTTCGTGCCAAATCATGACTCTTCAGCCTGATTCCGCCGAATGCTGCGGTCAGTTCCTCTGAATCCTGGAGAACTGCTCTTGCACCAGCAGCCCCAGACAGCTGGCACCTGCAAAGTGCAGCTCTGAGAGCCACCGGTTGCACAACGATCAGGCCAGCTGATGGCTCACGTCTGGCTTTGCAGTTCTTTCCTAGGAAAGCCCGTGCCTGTGCCTGTCTTGTGGGGCTACCGGATGGGCTTTAGCTGTATCTGACATGAGAGCAGTGGCTCTAGGGGTACCACAGGCTCAATAGAAACGGGCAAGTGAGGAGAAAGAGGAGCCCCTTCAGGTCCCACAGCGACAGGCAGCACCCAGCAAGTGCTGCAACACCTACTAGACAGTGGAGAATCCAGATGAGATGTATCTGTAGTTAACAGTCCTGTTCTCAGACGGCCCCGTGGTGCCAGAACATCCAAATCCACAGGCAGCTGGGGTTTCTTGGTCTCACTGCCCACAGGGCTGCTCCTTCTGATTTCTCCCTGTTCAAGAGAATCATTGCTCCAGCAAAGTGCTTCTGGGTCAGGGACTGGAACGGGCTGCACAGGGAAGGGCTGGCAGCGCCGTCCCTGGAGGTGACGGAGAAACACAGGGCAGTGCAACTAGGGCAGAGGGTCTAGCGAGCAGGGAAGGGGTTGGGTGGGTGGGTGGATTTGATCTTGGAGGTGTCTGCCAAACTTAAAGATTCTATATGAAGAGGGAGTCTTCTGACTGAAGTGTTTTGAAACGTGTGGGGATCCTGCTAAATATCTGAGGAAAGACAGGTAAAACCCTCCTGGACATGTTCCTGTGAAACTTGATCTAGGGGGTCCTACTGTGGCAGGGGGATGGGACTGGATGATCTTTCAAGGTCCCTTCCAATCCCTAGTGACTGGATCTAGGGGATCCTGCTGTGGCAGGGAGATTGGACTGGATGATGTTTCGAGGTCCCGTCCCATCCCTAACGTTCTGTGGTTCTGCGTGAAGATGGTCTCCAGGACACCCTGTGGGCTGGGATAGCCCTCGGCAGGGATGAATCTGCAGACCTGGATTTTTCAGAACTGAAGCCAACCCCTCATTATTTTTATTGCTTTAAATTCTAAGGATTGGATTCCGATTTGGAGCTGGAATCAGAACCATCCCTGAACCCCAAGTCTCCCCAGCCCTGCTGCTAATCCTAACTGACGAGCTGTGCAGATTCCACACGTCAAGGGAGACGGATCTGTTCCTCCCTGAAGAGTAGCTCAGGGCTTCCCAGGGTTGTGCAAAGCGGCCCGGAGGCAGCAATAAGTCCCCGATTCTTTGCAGGCAGATGACTTCATTAAGTCAGGAGGACGACTGCTTCTGGTCTGGGCTCTGCTGTCCACCAGATGGTGCTCCCTGCCTTGGCCTGAGCTGGCGGCTCCTCCACCCCGGCCAGCTCCTACCTGGCCGCGGCAGCCCCTCCGCCCGCTGCCCGCACCCGGCTGCGCTGCTCTGCGTGACCTCAGCGATCCGCGCCCGCTCCTCCGCAGGATGTCTGGAGGCCGTTCGGTTCTCCAAAGCCTCGGGCTTCGTTGTGACACCGCGGCATCGCAACCGAGCCCCGTCGCGCTGTGTCAACAGGTCCCGGCGGGGCGTTCGCCCTCCCGGCACCGCGAGGCAGCCTCCGCGCAAGACCCACGCAGCGGCGTGAGGCGGGGGTCACGGAGTGCGAGCCCAGCGCAGGGCTGGGCTGGACGATCTTTCCAGGTCCCTTCCGCTCCCTGATGTTCTGTGGCTACGACCTGGGGCGGAGTGCGTGAGCTCTTGGGACATCGCAGAGGGGTTTCTCCACGCGGGGTCCGTGTCCCCGTAAACAAGCGGCTGCCGTGTCCCGCTGAAGGCAAAGGCTGAGTCAGGAAGGAAACGAACCTCGTTTGTACTGTGTCTGCATCCCGTGGCCTCCAGAGCATCTGCCTTGGCACTGGGGGCAGACGCTGAACCGGCACCAGCCAGGGCTACCGCTCCCCGCAGAGTCCTGCGGCTTCCGCCTTGACCCGGTGCTGGGCAGACGGCCGGCAGCGGATGCTTTAAAGGCTTCAACGTCTCTGCTAAAAGCTCTCAAACAACAGAGCAAGTTGATACCGTGTCCCCTGGCACTTGCCCTGTCATCTCGGACGTGTGGGTGACGCTGCTCAGATCACTGGAGGCATCGATCCACAAATAAAGGTGCTGGGACCCGACGGGCAGCTCAGCGGGGGCTGCAGAGCCAGCAGCAGCCTGTCATGGGGTCACAGACTGCTTTAGGTTGGAAGGGACCTCAGAGATCACCCAGCGCCAACCCCCCGCCATGGGCAAGGACATCTCTCACCAGAGCAGGTTGCCCAGAGCCCCACCCAACCTGGCCCTAGACACTGCCAGGGATGGAGCAACCACAACCTCACTGGGCAACCTGTTCCCCTGCCTCAGCTCCCTTATGAGGAGAAATGTTTTCTCAGACCTAGTCTAAATCTCCCCTCCTTTAGCTTGAACCCCATGCCCCTCATCCTGTCACTGCAGTCCCTCATAACACATCCCTCTCCAACTTCCCTGTAGCCCTTCCAGGCACTGGGAGCTGTGCTAAGATGCCCCTGGAGCCTTCTCTTCTCCAGGCTGAACAGCCTCCTCTTCCTCAGCCCGCCCCCGTAGCAGAGGGGCTCCAGCCCTCTGATCACCCTCAAGACCTGCTCTGGGCTTGTCCTAACAGTTCAACATCCTTCTTGTACCCGGTGCTCCAGAACAGGATGCAGGACTGTCCTTCAACTCTCAGCATTCCCACTGCTCTCCATAGCCCTCACCTCCACGTTCCTCATGAACCTCCTTCTGAGGAAATTCCTGAGATACCTCCCATCTCGTACATTTAACCCGCTGTCAGCCCCTACCCTGTTTCCACCCCTTTGATAGAGTGTTATCAGTGGAGTTGAGGAGAAACACCTGCCAGTGGCTCAGTGACTAACCCAGGGTCAGGAAGGGATGGGTGGGGGTCCCACCATCTGATATAAATAGATGCTGGGCAGCAGGAGCTGCTTTTCTGTGGGACTCTGGTGCTTTGTCTTTGTGGTGGTGCTGGGCTGAGAAGAAGTCAGGTAAGAGACTGATGTTTGGCTTTTCCATCGGAAGTTCTCCTGGTGTTTTATGAGGTTGAGGTTTATCACTCCCCCGTTTGCTTCTTTGTGAAGTGAGGTGGATGCTTGCCAGAGGCAGGGGTTGAGTCAGGGTTGAACGGGTCCACTTGGCCTTTGCCTTTCTCCTTAGGATGTGTTTTGGGGTTTCTGTAACAGCAGCAGGTACCAAAAGGTGACATTATTGAGGAGAAGCTTGGTGAGAGCAGGTGGCTCTAGCAAACCCAAGGCTCTTAACTGCTGAGCTGACTCCTCTCCTGTCAGAGGCTGTTAGCTCACGCGTGGCCTTTCAGCCGTGGAGAAGCACTGTCTCACAAGCAGCTAGCACTTCTGCTGGGAAGATGGACTAGAATTAATTCCATTCTACTGCTTCCTTCTTTCCTCCTACTATTTAATGGTGGGAAGTTTTGCAGCTGCCTCAACTTTTGGTGTGAACTCCATTGTTTTTGAGGCTGCCCGTAGTCCTTGGCTGGTCTGTCTCATTTCCATGCTGCTGTGAGTATTTAATCCAGGTGGAGCAGCAGAAAGTGTCCAGTTTTCCTTGCTGACCACGAGCTGCCTGCTATAGCCAGCTCCTCCCAGGCTGTCCATGTGCAGCAGTGGATCCTGGTTGCATGGACCTTGAGAGCTGCCCTGAGCTTCATTTTTCCTCAATGCTTTGGTGATGCATCAGATCATGTTGTTTGCCATGGGATCTGCGTGCCCTGCTTCTTCAAATGCCCAGATGTGACAGCCTTCATGGTCCCAGCCACCCTTGAGCAAAGAGGGGCAAAGCCATCCTCCACCTGAGGCTGGTTGTATGGGAGAGCCATGTGCTTGTGGCAAATGCTTGAAGGGTTTATGGTAGAAAGTCCTTTGGCTCAAGATCCGTGGATTGTGAAGTCTCTGTTGGTCTGGTCTTTTCATTTGAGTGTGGACTTTAAAGTCTATTTTGGTCGAGTCTCTTCCTATGAGTGTGGATTGTGAAGTCTGTTTTGATCTGATCTTGTCCTATGAGTGTGGATTGTGAAGTCTGTTTTGATCTGATCTTGTCTTATGAGTGTGGATTGTGAAGTCTGTTTTGGTCTAGTCTTTTCCTGTGAGAAGTTTGTGCTTGGTTTAGAACCAAATCATAGGACTGGGCTCCTTATCATAGAATGTTAGGGATTGGAAGGGACCTCGAAAGATCATCCAGTCCAATCTCCCCACCACAGCAGGATCACCTAGACCAAGTCACACAGGAACATGGCCAAGTGGGTTTTGAGTGTCTCCAGAGAAGGAGACTCCACAACCACCCTGGGCAGCCCCTTCCAGGGCTCTGTCACCCTCACTGTGAAGAAGTTCCTTCTCATACTGAACCTCCTCTGTTCCAGCTCATACCCAGTGCCCCCTGTCCTATCACTAGATGCCCCTGAGCAGAGTCTGGCTCCATCCTCCTGATACCCAACCTTCACATATTTATACATCACAGCTTTGGGTTGGAAGGGACCTTTCACAGCTCCTCCAGTCCAACCCATCATGTCCCAGTAATCTAGAAGAAAAGCCCTGCACCAGCCTCGTTCCAACCTCCTTTGAGGTAGCTGTAGAGAGGAAGAAGGTCTCCTCTCAGCCTCCTCCTCTCTAGACTAAATAACCCCAGTTCCCTCAGCTGGTCTTCATGGGGCTTGTTTCCCATCCCTCTCCCCAACCTTGTTGCCCCCACGCCAGCACCCCAATGTCCTCCTTTACTGTGGTTCCTGAAGCTGGAAGCAGCAGGAAGGAGAAGGGTTTCCAAGAAACTGGCGTGATTCAGAGCTTGAGTCACACAGCAAGAACGAGCCTTCCAGAAAGCCTCCAGCGAGACAGCTCAGAAGGGCCCTGCTGCTGGCATGGACCCTGGTATCGATGGCCAGGCCAGGGCTACCTGCTGTCCTTGGAGCCGGTGGCACAAGTCTTCTGTGCACTTTGGTTTGGGTGCCCTGTGCACTTAGGTTTGGGTGCTGGCTGTTAGACTTCTTTGCCCTCCTCTGTAGACACTGTGGTGGGAGCTGTCTAATTGCCCGAGACCTCAGCGTCCAGACCAAGTTCTCATGCGCCACCAAATTCCTCAGGAGAGACTTCAAGGGTGGAGTGAGGAGCACAAGGCACCAACAGTGCCCCTTGGCACCCACCACGCTATCCTCACAGCTCCCAGGGCTCACACACCCTTCTCAGAGGCTGAGAGCATCTCCTGGGGAAAAGTGTCCAGGTCAAGGTCTCTCAGCCACATCCAGGGCGCGAGAGCCAACTCAACCCTCCGCGTAGCTGCCGCATATTAGCCAAGCAATGAGCTTCTCTCTGCACCGTTCTCAAGGGAACCTCGAGGAGTGATTCAAAGAGCTTTGGGAACCTCTCTTCTAATAACAGTCCTGGGCCGTACCCGCTGGTCCCTGCAGCTGGCTTGACTTTCTGTTTACTGTAGGGCTTGGGAAACAGGGGCCGACCATAAACATCCACCTGGTCGCGGCGACGTGCTCCGGCACGCACCGGCCCTTTCGGTGGAAGTGCTCCTGCAGCCATCCTGGACCTTCGTGGCTTCTCGAGTCATGCAGTTCGGGGAAAAGCGCGCTCCTGAGGTTGCGGGGTGAGCGAGGCCTCATGAATAGTCATGCAGGAGACAAAGGCTCTGCTCGGTGAGAACTGTGGGGGTTGGCTGAGGTCTGCAGAGCAGGTCGGCAGAGCGAAGCCCGTAGAAAAATGCGTGGCTCGTGGATAATTCCCAAGCAAAGAGAGGTTCTCTGTGCAGGGATCTCACCCACCCTTATTTTCACATCTGGGCTGTGAACCATCCTGTCGCCGTCTTGGAAGTGGATCTTGAAGTCAAAAATTCAGAGGGGGGTAGCGGGGAGATGAGTGTGTGGGGTCTGCCCTGCGTCCCCGAGCCGCGAGTGCTTTGCGTTGCTGTAGCAACCGATGGCTTAATCCTCCGAGCTGGAACCCGTAGACTTCGTGTCGGCGCTGTCAGGTCTTCTGAGAGGGTCGTAAATAAGTGCGAATATATCTCCTCTGCATCAGAAACCCTGCCAGCAGATAAAATACCTTCCTTTCCTCTGCCCTTTGAGGGAGGGCAGATGCTGACATGCCCGGTCAATAACTTGTCCATCGGTGACAAAAACTTCACCCCTATCGCGTCTTGATTCATGACTTCCTCCGTGGGCCGCTGGAATTTTTATCTTGAAGCTTCAATCTGAAGAGTATTTATTACCTCTTCTCAAATATGGATTGAGAATGCTTGTACGTTTGTTCTCCCAGCATCACTGTGGAATGATATAATGTTCTACAGGTCTGGACCTGAGAGTGTGGCACAGCCTTCCTGTAGGAAGTCTATGGCTGAGAGAAACATGCTCCAGATCTCCCAAGGTCAACCTCAGAGCCTTAAATACGTGATCATCCAACTTCAACCCTTTACTCTGCCCTGGTGGGACCACATCTAAGGTGAACTTCAACCTTTTACTCTGGCCTGGTGAGGCAGAGGGATTGGACTGGACGGTCTTTCAAGGTCCCTTCCAATCCCTAACGTTCTGTGATTCTATGACCACATCTGGAGTCTTGTGTCCTGTTCTGAGCTCCTCAGTTCCAGAAGGACACAGAGCTGCTGGAGAGAGTCCAGCGCAGAGCCACAAAAATGATGGAGTGGAGCATCTCCCTGATGAGGAAAGGCTGGGGGAGCTGGGGCTCTTGAGCTTGGAAAAATGGAGACTGAGGGGTGACCCCATGAATGTTGGTAAATATGGAAAGGGTGGGTGTCAGGGGGATGGAGCCAGGCTCTGCTCAGGGGGCACCCAATGATAGAACAAGGAGCAATGGCTGTGAGCTGGAACAGAGGAGGTTCCATATGAATGTGAGAAGGACCTTCTATCCAGTGAGCGTGACAGAGCCCTGGAAGGGGCTGCCCAGAGGGGTTGTAGAGTCTTTTTCACTGGAGATGTTTAAAACCTGCCTGGTCATGTTCCTGTGTGACTTGTTCTAGTTGATCCTGCTGTGGCAGGGGGATGATCTTTCGAGGTCCCTTCCAACCCCTAATGATTCTGTGATAAAGGGCTCAAATATATTGGCAGAAAATGATGGAGTCATAGGCTCATTAGGGATTGGAAGGGACCTCGAAAGATCATCCAGCCCAATCCCCCTGCCGCCTTTCCTTCTCTCAGCCTTCAAGAACCCTCCCACAAGGATCTGCTTTTCCTCCTCTGAGGCTGATCTTCAGACTTTTCCGAAGGTCCGGCGCCTGTCAGGGCGATTCCAAGCGAGGAGCAGGTTGGTAGGGCGCGATCAGCTGAGGGGCCGGACGCGCTTACTACGCACAAGTGCGTGCTTGGCAATTAAAACGCTCTGCAGTGACATTGTAGTTGTTTTTGTGCTGTATGTACAGTATTAAAAACAAAACAGTCCACCACAGGTAATTTATGAAAGCAGGCAGTAATGAGTTCATTATTGCATAGCAAGCCAGCGTTGCAGTCGTGGTCACAGCCCTGGCCAAGCTCTTTGATCTTCTGGTTCATTACTGTACAAATGAAAAGACTTGGGCTTTCATCTCGCATTCATCGGCTAATTATCTCAGTAACTGGTCTCACTCAGGTCTCAGTCAGGTCTTATTCAAGGACTTGCCCTTTCATTTGCCATCCTCTACACAGGAGCTGACTCACTGGAGTCATGGTGTGGTGTCCTTTCCTACAAGTGATGTGGTGTCCCCACAGTTGTCTCCGGGGGGGCTCGTCTGTCTATCAGATGTGCAGCTGAAGCTCTCTGGAGAGCACCCATGGAGGGGCTCTGGGCAGGGACACCCCTGGGTATTACTTGAACAGGGAGATGCAGTCAACCACGGGCTGGACTGAGCATCACTGTGTCCTGTCCTCAGAAGTGGCCAGTGACTAATTTTGTCTTGGAAAGTGTCTTATCAGCTTAAAAGTTCTTCCTGTTAGCTCTAGGGTCTTGGTGCAAGAACGTGGTGTGGCTTAGGGCTTTCACTGGGGAATGTGGTAAATCATAGAAGGTTAGGGATTGGAAGGGACCTTGAAAGATCATCCAGCCCAATCCCTTAGATCCAGTCACACAGTAAATGGTCATTTCAGCAGATCAAGAGAGGTTCTCCCCCACCTCTACTCTGCACTGGTGAGTCTGGAATATTGTGGACAGAAGGAGACAGAACTGGAGGGGAGAGTCCAGCACAGAGCCACAGAGATGGAGTGGAGCATCTCTCTGATGAGGAAAGGCTGAGGGAGCTGGGTCTCTCTAGCTTGGAGAAGAGGAGACTGAGGGGTGACCTCATTAATGTTGATAAATATGTGAAGGGTGGGTGTCAGGAGGATGGAGCCAGGCTCTTCTCAATGTCATCTAGTGATAGGACAAGGAGCAGTGGGTGTGAGCTGGTGTCAGAGCAGGTTCCCCATCAGTTTGAGAAGGAACTTCTTCAAGGTGAGGTGGAAGGGGCTGCCTGGGGGTGTTGTGGAGCCTCCTTCTCTGGAAATGTTTAAAACCCACCTGGCTGTGTTCCTGTGTGTCCTGATCTAGCTCATCCTGCTGTGGTGGGGGGATTGGGCTGGGTGACCTTTGGAGGTCCCTTCCAATCCCTAATGTTCTGTGGGTCTGTGAAAATGTAGTGTATTTGATGTGTGTTTTTGAGCAGTGTGTATTTAACTGAACTCAAACACATCTGGCTGTAGTTTTAGGACTTGCATTTGTGGGCAGGCTGCCCAGGGGCTTGAGGGGTTGAGTCACCAACCCGGGATGTGTTTAGACATGGCTTAGATGTGATGCTTTGAGATCTGACCTAGCAGTGAGCTTGGTAGAATAGGGTGATTGATTGGACTTGATGATCCCAGGGGTCTTTTCCAGCTGGAATGATCCCATAATACATAAAATACTCATGTTGTAGAATGGTAGAACTATTTGGGTTGGAAGTCATCGCAGAACATTAGGGATTGGAAGGGACCTTGAAAGATCACCCAGCCCAATCCCCCTGCCACAGCAGGATCCCCTAGACCAACTCACACAGGAACATGTCCAGGTGGGTTTTAAACATCTCCAGACATGGATCTAGTTCCAACCCCATGCCATGGACCTTGGCACCTCCCACTAGACCAGGTTGCTCCTAGCCTCATCCAACCCATCCCTGCGCACTCACAAGGATACATGGACATTAATATTTGTTCTCAACTCTAAATGAGTGAAGTCTAATCTGGTCGGTGACTTTAAGCCGCGGTCTTTGTTTCACACAGAAAGAAACGGTGGCTTTACTTTTCATCTCAGACAACATTATTAGCTACCAAGTGGTGCTTAGTAGATGATTGCTGCTTGCTCTCTCTTCCCCATCCCACCCACCATCTTTTTCATTATTTTAATAATAATAATCCACTGTCAGCAAAGAAGAAGATTAAGTTCCTGACTGAGAGCCCACATACTGGATGGTTCGTGCCAGGATGCCAGGAGGTGCCTGCTGTCCACAAAACACATTTCTCAAAGCCTGATGTCATCAGGAGCTCACATGAGATCCGTGTGTGACGGTGGTGAGGTGGTGAATGCTTGGAATGGTGAGACTGCCGGCGAGTTCCAGAATCACTTCTGGCTTGCTCTTGCCCCTTGTCATGAGATGAGGGCACGAATGGGCTTAGCAGGGCTTACCCTGCCCGCGTGCCGTTGGAGCTGGTGCTGGGAGATGGAGCTCGTCCCGTGCGCCTGTGGAGCAATCTGCTGAAGGGGGTGTTTAGCAATGGTTGGACTCGGCTGTAATTAACCCTGATTTTCAAAGGAATGGGTGTTTTTTAACTCTAGACAGTTGTGTGTGAACAGATGGCTGTTTTAACCCGGTGATAGGACAAGGGGCAGTGGGTGTGAGCTGGAACAGAAGAGGTTCCACATCAATATGAGAAGTTGTTCCCAGTGAGGGTGACAGAGCACTGGAAGGGGCTGCCCAGGGGTGTTGTGGAGTCTCTTTCTCTAGAGAAGTTTAAAACCCACCTGGATGCGTTCCTGTGCGATGGTCTAGGGGATCCTGCTGTGGCAGAGGGTTGGACTAGATGGTCTTGGAGGTTCCTTCCAGTCCCTAATGATTCTGTGTTCCTGCTGTGTGGGGGGGATTGGACTGGATGATCTTTTGAGATCCCTTCCAATCCCTAATGTTCTGTGATTCTGTGAACATCTTCCCTTATGGACACTGGATCTCATGGTGCCCCAGTGCCCTTAGACACACAGATGTGATCAGTGGTTTAGAAGGGCAAGGGGACCATGAGAGGGTTGTAACTGGAGCATATGGCTGGACATGAACAAAACTGAGCCAGATGACAAGGAGAAGCTTCTTTCCAGAGTGTGATAAATCATCAAGTGCGACTGGATCTAGGGGATCCTGCTGCATCGGGGGGGATTGGACTGGATGATCTTCTGAGGTCCCTTCCAGTCCCTAATGATTCTGTGATTAAATAGTCCCGTGAAGGACGAAGAGCAAGTAACGTCCTTGGGAAGAATTAAACCTCGTCTAGACAGCTGAGCAGTGAGATTAGCTGTCTGAGTTTGCAGAACACAACTGATGGATCAGGGGAGTGATTTAGAGGGAGAAACGAAGCTCTAAAGCCTGCAGCAACTTACCTGATGCGCTTTAAGCACATTAAACCTGAGACTTCCAGAGGTCCCTTCCAGCCTGGATTATCCTATGAGATGAATCCATCCAAGCACACTGTGCAGAGATTTAGGAAGCACTGTTTCCTGTATGGTCCATATGTTGAAACTACTGTTGCCCCCTCTCATTCCTCTCCTTTCCCCCCCTCTTTTGTGATTCTTGGGCATGTCAACAGCAGTGTGGTCCTGAGCCCTGGTTTCTGTGCCCTCCTTGGTGGGGGTTGACTCCCACTCGTGGGGTGGCTGGAGCTGGCATCGTTGCCCGTTACCGTGTCCCGGTGCTCAAGCAGAGTGGCTTTCCCTCAACATGAAGCCGTGGAGCTCTGCCGTGGGAGCGGTGCGCGAGGCGGAGCGTTGCCTGTGAGGCATGAGAGCGGCGACGAAGAGCCCGACTCCAAGGCTTTCGCTGCCTTACTCCAAGAGCAGGGAGCAGCTCGGGGAGACACTCACTGCTTTGAAATCCGGGGCTGTGTTGCTGTGGGCCACCAAGTCTGGCCTGCGAAGCCACAGAGTGAGTCCCAGCAAAGTCACCGCGATGTTTCTCATTCTTTCCTCCCACATGAGCACTGTGGTGGCTGCCCAAAGCCATTTCAGAGAGGGCTTGGGAGAAACCTGCCAGAAGGGTGGGGGTTTTTTTCCCTTCCCCTCTAAATAAATCAGGTAATTAATCCTGAGTAATGCAACGCTGTGGAGTAACCCTGTGCAGGGGTGAGGAGGCGCCGGCGTCGTGCCACCGCTCTCCATGCGGCACCTGCGGGACGGTTTGCGTGGCCATGGCTTAGCAGCCATTGAAAGGGCCCCTTCTCCCAGCAAGAGGGATGCGCTTGTGTGTTGAGCTGAGAGGGATGTTCCAGATGTGAGGATCAGGCAAAGGAAATGTCTGCAGAAGAATGGGTAACATCAGAGCTGCCAGACCCTGAGAGCCTCTCTGAGCAGAAAGCAGCAGGGTTCCAAGGACAAAGAGTGAACTTCTGCACCCCTCAAGTTCAATCACAGAACATCAGGGGTTAGACCTTGAAAGATCATCCAGCCCAATCCCCCTGTCACAGCAGGATCACCTAGAACAAGTCACACAGGAACACATCCAGGTGGTTTTTAAATGTCTCCAGAGAAGGAGATTCCACAACCCCCCTGGGCAGCCCCTTCTAGGGCTCTGCCACCCTCACCATGAAGAAGTTCCTTCTCAGATGGTGGATGTGGAACCTCCTCTGTTCCAGCTCACACCCATTGCCCCTTGCCCTATCATTGGGTGCCCCTGAGCAGAGCCTGCCTCCATCCTCCTGAGACCCATCCTTCACATATTTATAGACATTAATGAGGTCATTCCTCAGTCTCCTCCAAGCTGGAGAGACCCAGCTCCCTCAGCCTTTCCTCATAAGGGTGGTGCTTCACTTCATCATCTCTGTGGCTCTGTGCTGGACTCCCTCCAGCAGCTCTGTGTCCTTGTGGAACTGAGTGTCCCACAACTGGACACAATATTCCAGATGTGGTCTCACCAGTGCAGAGCAGAGGGGGAGAAGAACCTCTCTCACTGCTAACCATCCCTTTTCTGATCCACCCCAGGATGCTGTTGGCATGGTTGTATGGAGTTGATGGTCGGACCTGACAGTTGTTGTGCAGGTCTCTTCCAACCTTAATGATCCTATGAATCTGTGACAGGGTTTGGCAGTGGCCTTGGGACACCTGGGTTAATGGTTGGACTTGATGAACTTAAAGGTCTTGTCCAACCTAAAGGACGCTGCGATTCACACTTCCTGTCAGGCAGTGAACTGGGACGTCCAGCAGAAGGATGCGAGGGACACTCTTGGGTTATCTAAGGATACGGCTCGTACGCCCAGGGAAGAATTTCCTCTGGAGTGCTGGTGAAGTGGAAGTGTCGTGAGGAAAGGGTGCCCCGTTCCGATTTCACTGCACAAACAGATGAACGCCCTTGCCGTTCCCTGGAATTTTAACGCAGTTAATCATAAACCTGATGTTTGCGTCTCGGGGCGCTGAGCGTTGTGGAGACACTGGAGTGGGGACGAACGGGCTCGGAAGGGCTGGCCCACCGTAGCTGTGCTCAGGGGCTGGCTTGGGCTCCCCCACTAAGGTGCTGCTAAGGGAGATCCTCTCATCATCACAAGGACTGGAAGTCAGCCGGTGAGTTGTTAGCTCCTCGTGCTGGTAGCTGCTTGCTTTGAGATCGCAGAGTCGCAGAATCATCAGGGTTGGAAATGACCTTCAGCATCATCAAGTCCAACCATCTGCCCCTCATCCTTCAGCCACTAAACCATCTCAAACACCACATCTGCTCAGGTTTTGAACCCCTCCAGGGATGGTGTCTCCACCCCCTCCTTAGGCAGCCTGTTCCAAGTGCTCCCTGTTCTTTCTGGGAAGAAGTTTTTCATAAGGTCCAACCTGAACCTCCCTGGGTGCAACTCAAAGATGTCTCCATCTGTGTGGATGCAATTCCTAGGGCTAACTTGAACCACGGAGGGCTTTCAGTGTCCTTTGTAGCTGTGCACATCTTAGACCCCTTCTTTCATTCCTGTGAAGGCACTCCAGCCTTCCCTTGTGGCAGAATCATCCGCTCTGTCTCTCTCAGCACTGAAGTCCTGGAGGCTGCTGTGACAACCTTTTCCCAGAGACGTGAACGAGCCCATCTGAACTCACCCAGCCCACATTTATGCACCAAGACAGACCTAATGAGTTTCTTTCTCCATCCCCTCCTCACGCAGAGCATGGAAACGCACTTGGACTCTTATTGCTCTTTGGTGCCACGAGGAGCAAGAAGCTCCCAGCGAAGATCTCGGTCACCCACGTGTTGACGCTGCTCTGGGTCTGTGCTGGGCGTGTTCCCACTTGAGCAACCCGGGGGAGCAGCACCAGTGCCGTAGATTCCTCATCGCTAATCAGATCCATCACCTCCCAGTCAGACACTCGGCACCCCAGTCTGTCTGTCTCTTGCTCCCAGGTAGGGCTTGTGCTGTGCTGACCCAGCCTTGAGCTGCTTTTGATCTAAATCTGGATGTGGGGATGTGTGTCCAGGGGTGTCCTGGGCTCCTCACCCTTAATTCATTTTGCTGTGCCGCATGGATTACAGAGGTGGCTGCCTTGAGTAGGAGCTGGTTGCCCTGTGAGCAGTTTCCATCCTCAGGTAACTCGCCCGGCCATTCCTTTTACTCCTGTGTTGTTGGCTCCTTCACCTGTCCTTACCACGCAGAACTAGTCCTTTGCCAGCCTGTTGTCCTCCCTTCTCAACTTCGGGTTGTCCAGCGTGTGCAAGAAACCATCTGTGCTCCTCGCAGGTCTCTGCTGGAGATGATCTCAAACCAAACCCTCTGAACAGCTTTTCTGGTTGGGAATGTTCAAACCATCTGAATTTACAGAGACCTCAGTGGGCTCCTAGGGAAGCCAAGCCCCTCAAACTGGGAGAAGTTTAGTTTCATCTGAAGCACAGAATCATTAGGGATTGGAAGGGACCTTGAAAGATCATCTAGTTCAATCCTCCTGCTACGGCAGAATCACCTAGACCAAGTCACACAGGAATATGTCCAGGTGGGTTGTAAACATCTCCAGAGAAGGAGACTCCACCACCCCCCTGGGCAGCCCCTTCCAGGGCTCTGTCCCACTCACTGGGAAGAAGTTCCTTCTCATATTGATGTGGAACCTCCTTGGTTCCAGCTGATGCCCATTGCCCTGGGAGCAGCTGATCCATTCATAGGGTCCCTAAAAGGTTTGGTTTCACATGCTGCTTGTAAACTGCCACCATGAAGCGCTGACAGGGAGTCACTGCTGGGGACCTGAGTGCAGGGATGACCTCAAACTCCTGTCCAGCCAACCTGCGGTGCTTATCCCCACCCCAGCTTCTCCTTATCACTGTAGCTCTGGAGCAAGGGAACTCCAGAGCTCTGCAGCTGTTCCCCAGGTCCCGTCTGTGTGAATCAACGGCCGCTGGAGGATTACCCGGCGGTTTGTCATTACAAATTGTCCTTGCACAAACACGCTCCTAGACCCATGAGCTTTTGGGAGCTGGAGGAGCAACAGTCGTGGGAACAGCTGTCCTGGCCCCCGTGGTTTTACCTTGTCCTGGTTCATGCAATGAAGAAGGAAGTGGAGCACCTCCCTGATGTGGAAAGGCTGAGGGAGCTGGGTCTCTTGAGCTTGGAGAAGAGGAAACTGAGGGGTGACCTCATTAATGTTAATAAATATGTGAAAGGTGGGTGTCAGGAGGATGGAGCCAGGCTCTTCTTAATGTCATCTAGTGATAAGATGTGGAGCAATCGATGTGAGCTGGAACAGAGGAGGTTCCACATCAATATGAGAAAGAACTTCATGGTGAGGGTGACAGAGCACTGGAACAGGCTGCCCGGGGGGCTTGTGGAGTCTCCTCTGGAGATGTCTAAAACCCACCTGGACATGTTCCTATATGACTTGGTCTAGGTGATCCTGCTGTGTCAGGGGGATGGGACTGGATGATCTTTGGAGGTCCCTTCCAATCCCTCAGTCCTGTGTCAAAAGGGCTGGAGCCCTGCTGAGGGTTTACCCGCAGCGTTTGTGCTCCATTGTCGATCCTGAGTCACTGCCGGGTGTCTGCCATCGGTGAAGGACAGCTTCACGTTCTCAAAAAGCAAAGGCTTTTTGTTTTGCTCCAGTCCCGGCAGTGCTGAGCTGTTAGCTCAGAGGTTCTAACCACAACAGATAGAAAAGCCCCGTGAGGTCATCTCGCCCTGCCCGTTGTTCTAACACCTCCTGTTGCGTAGCCTCGGAGCTCTTTCTCTCCAAGAGATGGTTGCACAGTCTGCACGGCCTCCTCGTAAATCTCTTGGCTCCCGTGAAGGCAATTTATGAGCTGTGTTAAAAACCCCTCAGTTAGCTACTCGCTGCCAAAGCCTCACCGAGACCCACGGAGCTGCACCAGCTCGCTTGGGTAGGAGCCCAACGCCTATCACAGAGCTTCTTACCAACCCATCCCGCCGACTCCTTGCGTGTCCGTCTCTTTCAAAGAGATGCTGCCCTGCGTTTGCTGGCCTCCTCAGCCCTGCAGACGTTATCAATGAACTTTAATCTCTCTCTCCCCATTTCTCACAGGAGTTTACTCCCGGCGGCTTGAGCAACGCCGGGAGCTCTTGCACCAAGGAGTGGCTGGATGCCTCTGCGCGGTGCTGCTGCATTGGCTTGACCTGCACGCTGAGGAGGCTGAGACAAACACCCCACCAAGAACAGCTCTATATTCTCTCTAGGATTTGCATTTGTTTTCTTCCTTTCAGGGCTTGTATAAGTGATTTGTGTTTGCCCTGCTGGTTCCTTCTAGCCCTTGGTTGCCCTTATCTGCTCCGTGGAAAAATTAACTCGCTATTGATAATTCTATGGGGCTTCTACCCCTACAACCTGCTCTGCTTCTGCCAGCAGGTGACTGGGGGTCTTTGCTGTGAATCTCTCAGAACATTTAAGACCCACTTGGACGTGTTCCTGTGCCACTTGGTCTAGGTGATCCTGCTGTGGCCAGACCAGGATTCCCTAGACCAAGTCGCACAGAGAAAATGCTGTTCTTCAAGAAAACCTCTGTCCTGCGCTGCAATGTGTGGAAAGGAGACTAAAGGGTCAGGGTGGTGGGGGTTCCTCCCCAGGAGCAGGAGAGAACATCTCCCGCAAGAGACCTCTGCCCTGGTGGGACCACATACGGACTATTGTGACCAGTTCTGGGCCACTCAGTTCCAGAAGGACACAGCTGCTGGAAGGAGTCCAGTGCAGAGCCACAAAAGTGGAGTGGAACATCTCCCTGAGCAGGAAAGGCTGAGGGAGCTGGGCCACTTGAGCTTGGAAAAAAGGAGACTGAGGGGTGACCTCATTCTTGTTGATGAGTATGGAAAGGGTGGGTGTCAGGAGGATGGAGTCAGGCTCTGCTCAGTGGCTTCTAGTGATAGCACAAGGGGCAGTGGGTGTGAGCTGGAACAGAGGAGGTTCCACATCAATATGAGAAGGAACTTCTTCCCAGTGAGGGTGACAGATCTGGTTTAGGGGTGAACTTGTAGAGCAGGATTGATGGTTGGACTCAGTGATCCTGAGGGTCTTTTCCAACCAGAATGATTCCATGATTCTAGCCTGATGCCACCACTTGCTCAAGCATATCCGACCTTGGTGATACTGTGATATTTTTTTCAAAAAGTTATTATTTTCCTCTTCCTTTGTGGTAGAAAAGGAGTCTGGTCTTCAGAACTGCTGAGATCTGAAACTGGGATCCCAGTGCTCGCAGTCCTTTGCATAACTACAGGACATTAAGTTCTCTAGTTATGCTCTGAGGTGCTTAAACACCTTAGAGTGGATACCTTGAATTATTAAACAAATTCCTCTTGATCTTTTTAAGATTCTCCATTAAGTAGGGATGAGGAATCATCACCTCAGCAGTCTAGGGGAGCACAAAGAAAAGCTCTGTGCTAATGCTCTGCCTGAGTGCCAGCGCTCTAATAGGACTAATGCTCCTCTAGTACCTGTTTATTTACTTTATAAATAAATGTGCTGCCGTAACGCCTCGAATGCCATGAGGATGAACACTGCTAGAACTCATGAGGAAATGAACAGAAGCTCTCAGAGCAAGTTTGATTCATGTGCAGCAAACAGAGCTCAGGGCCACTCCCTGAACTCCTAGTATTGGTACTCGGGCGAGTAACGTCCTGGCTGTGCCCTCAGTACGGGATGTCCTTGCTCATCCTGCTGGTAGTAATGTTCTCCTCGTTCTGTTCCTTCTGTGTAGGTTCTGGGTTCCCCACAGGTGATGGGCAAAGGATGCTTCAGCATAGGGTGTCCTGTGGGTTAAATTCATGGCTGAATCCCAGAGTCATAGAGCGTGAGGGATTGGAAGGGACCTTGAAAGATCATCCAGTCCAATCCCTCTGCCACAGCAGGACCACTTAGACCAAGTCACAGAATCACAGAACATTAGGGATTGGAAGGGACCTTGAAAGATCATCGAGCCAAATCCCCCTGCCAGAGCAGTATCCCCTAGATCCAGTCTCACCGGAGCAGGTCCAGGCGGGTTTTAAACGTCTCCTTTTGTTGAAAACAAAATTCCCGTGATGGAAAATGTCAATTTAGCCAAACAAAAAGATAAAATGTTGGCAAAATATAAAAAAATTCAAATAATTAAAAGCAGCAAGGCCAAGTGATGGCCAACCTTAGTGATGGGTCTGCCTCTAGTGTTGAGAGTGGTTGGGAAGCAGCACCTGTCCTGGCTTCTCCTCGGTGTTGCCTTCCCAGAAAGTGTTTTATTTTATGATTTTTATGAAAGTGTTTTATTTATGATTCACTTGGAGCTTCCTGCAGGAGAACCGAGGCAGGAGCATCCTACCCTGAATTCTCTGACTGCTTGGCATGCCTTGGCTCCTTCCTCTCTCCTTTTGATATTCCACTGGCACTTAGCAAATGAAGGGGAGACGCATGGAGAAGCAGGGATTACCATACATTTGTTCTGGGGTTTCATCAGGTGTCAGACACTCCAGCAGCAGACGCCAGTTTGGGGATCTAGACAGATTTAGATGGTTTCCTCGCTGCTCGGTGGCTGTAATTAAACTAATTCTGGGAATCTGCACCGGCACTTCGGCTGCTCCGTGAGCGCGGCCTCCCGGCTCCTAATTAGAGAGGTTTTCATGTTTCCTCTGCCACCTCGGGTTGTGGGGGACCCGCGCCATGCTAATTGTGCGGCCGGAGAGGGGCTTGTAGAGGGAGAAGCCTGCCTGTCTCCCAGAGCCACCCGTAGTCCTCTCGGCGCTGAACCACATGTGAGGGTCCGCGGGGACGCTCGGGAGCACCGGGACCACGGAGCCGGGTTGGAGGAGCCACCACCCTGCGTGGCACCCTGCCTTTGAAAAGAGCACCCTGCTACATCATGCATGCGGCGGTGCCGGCCAGGTTAGCCTCACCTTGCCCAGACCTGTCGGAACAGGGAGCGTTTTCGTCTGGCTGCAAGGATTCTGGGTCTTGGCAGCCCGGGCTGTCTCTGCCCTCGGGAGCTGGGACAGAAGAGGCTTGCAGCTACGCACACAGTGGCACCACCGGGCTGGGGGTATCGGCATCGAATCCTTCCTAGCGGTAGGAACAATCCCTTCAAGCTGGTTCCCCAACCTGAGGGTCACGATCTCCCGTGGTGCTCCCACAGCTGTGGAGGGGAGGTGGTGTGGTGGGACCGTGTGAGAGGTGGGTTCCTGGTTAAAGATGCCCTTCCTGGGAAGGGAAGTGCTCTGGATTGCTTTCTCACTCTTTCCCTAACTTCTTGGCTTTTTCCTGCTGGCCCGCTCTGGGTTGATCATTCACGCTGATAGGACGATAAGGCTTCATTTTGATGATGAAAGCTCTGGTAGGAGTGCTCACCAAGGCTGGAACTGGCATGCAAATGCTGAGGCTGGGTGACACACATGCTGGGAGAAATCCTGCAGAAACCTGCTGTGCAAACCCCAAACGGTTCCCCGGCTGTTTTCGGTCACATCCTCAACTCCTGGTGTTGGAACCACAAGACAGAACCTCTCTCTGAGATGGGTACTTACAGCCTTCCTTCTTACTAAGGACAACTCTCTTTGATAGATGAGAGTCAAGGTCAGCAGCTGAGGAATGTGGCTCTGACCTGGGTGAAAACCAACGGGATCTTCCCAAGAAGAACTCATGTTCTTCTCTGGAGACACTTAAAACCCTCCTGGATGTGTTCCTGTGCCACTTGATCTAGGGGATCCTGCTGTGTCGGGGGGTTGGACTGGATGATCTTTCGAGGTCCCTTCCAATCCCTAATGGTCTGAGATTCTGTGACACCTTATCTGCACCTGGGGTTCTCATGAAGTTGGTGCTGGTGTGGATGATGATAAACAGGGATGATGATAAACAGAGGTGACATTCCTTGGTGCTGAGCTCCACTGTTCACCCTGAGATCAGGTTCAGCACCAGCAGTGTGTATGAAACGTCTCCCCTGCCCTGACAATGAGCCTTGATTAATAATTACCAGTATCTCTGGATGCTGAAGGACAATTCACTCCCTGGGCTAGATAAATCTGGCAGTGGGAGCACTTGTCAGCGTCCGTTGGGAGGGAAATGCCACCAACTTGGTCTAGGTGGTCCTGCTCTGGCAGGAGGATTGGACTAGATGGTCTCTTGAGGTCCCTTCCAGTCCCTAGTGATTCTATGATCCTCGTGTTTAATGCAAACAAACCGAGGGAGCCTCAGCACCCTCCCACATCACTACATGTTTAGCTGGTGGGTGCCTTTTCTGCCTGGTGGAGCACTGAGAGAGACAGATGAGGACTCACTGCTTGCAGGGCACCTCCTGTGTTTTTTGAGGGTGCGTTTTTGAGGGCTCAGGCTCCTGGTTGCAGGCTGGAGGGGGAGCTTCTCTGTTGTCAAGGAAAGTTTCGAACTCAATACCCATAGGATTGTCCTGCAAGCACAGCTTTTCCATGAGGAACTGCCTTTCCTTGCCCTTTGCCTCAGCTGAGAGCTGAACTGGTTGGACTCGGTGATCCCAAGGGTCTTTTCCAACCTGAATGATCCTGTGATGACTGCAGTAGTCAAGGGCCTCTGGCCACAAACGCACCCAGTGCTGACATTTCTTCTCATTTGGTTTGTAGTTGCACTCAGACAGAGGAGACAGAGAACCCCTCCCTGTTCTGCAGCCTCTTGCACTTTGCAGGATGCTCAAGGTGTGAAAAAGAATGAAGCCTGTGACTGCAGCAGGGCTGGACTAGATGGCCATCAGAGGTCCCTTCCAACCCTGTGATTCCATGATGTTGGCTCCCCCAGCCCACCTCCCTGCCAGCACAGGACTTACTCCCTACAGAGCCTCTCGTAAAGTGATTTCCAGACTCATCTTCACCTGGGCCATACCTGTTTTGCTCTTCTCCTCATTCCAGTTATGATCTCCCCTACCTACCTGAGATAACCTCCATTTAAAAAAAAAAAAGGGATGGTCTTAAAAAAAACCCCAACTACAAAGAAATCAATCCCTCATCCATTACCAGGCTTTTCTTTTGTTCTAGAGCCACGCGTGTAACCCGGTTAGACCTGTTCTCTCCAGGACTGAGCTGGCCTTATGCAAATGCTCCCAACCTCGTCCTGGTTGTTGTCGCTGCCACGACCCAATCAAGCGAGCAGGAAGTGACCTCAGGAATTTCCCTATTGGCTGCCCGAGTGCTCAGCAAAATGTTTTAAAATTAATATCACGTCCATTTGTCTTCACTCCCGGGAGCCTTGAGGAGACATAACCTGGTTACCTGTGTTTGCCCAACCTGCCGCTCTCTAGGCAGGCTTCCCGTTGCCTCAGTTAAGGATTTCCCCTCCAGAACCTGCAGCTAAATGAGGTAAGGAGCTCGGGGTGCTTCTGTGTTTACTCTTAATAGGCTACTTTTAAATTAACACCAGTGAAAACATATTTTCCACAAAAAAAAGAGAGAGAGAAGTGTCTATCAGGCTCATGGTCACCCTACTGAACCCCTTCCTTCCCACTCTGGAGGAGCAGCTAAGCTGGTTTTACCCAAAGGCTTTTTAGTGTCACGATAGAGCCTTCTCCTGTCCTGCTCTGAACTGGGATCTTACTTCTGTTTAACCATTTCCCTTGTGTTTGTTGTGACTGGAGCCCGATCTCCTGCCTCTACTTACCCAGGGCGTCGTTGACTTTGAATTGAGCTGGTGGCTTTGTCTGGGTTGTTTAATGTTTCCTGAGGAACCTTTTTGTCAGGGTGCATCTGATAATATTCTGGGTCCTGAACCTGCGGCTTCTGGCCACAACTTGGTCCATCTGCTCCGCCGGGCAAGGGGGGAGAGAGTGGACCTTCTCCCTACTGCTGAGACGCTGGTGCCGCCGAACTGGGAGATGCTTTACAGCGCCGATGAGTCCCTTGTTTTTAGGGATGAGGATGTTGGTGATGACTGTGCTTGATAACAAAGCAAATCCTCAAGCGCGTTTGCGATTTGGCTCGGACTTATCCTCAAGGGAATTTCTTGGCAGGTCGGGTGGTGGAGGGGGTTCTGCCGGTCTTAGTCTCTTCTAAGCCAAAGCACCTCACAGATCCCAGCTCAGGCACCTGGTAGGTAAATACAGTGTGAGTAGAGGCCTGTAGTGCCTCTGCCTGTTTAATTTGTTTCTCATCCAACGGTAATTTTATTTGAATAGACCCAGAATTAGCCCCTTAAGGTACAGGCGCAGCTGGTCGAGCAGTGGTAGAAGAGAACAACTTAGAGAAGGGCTGCTCCAAATCCGTGTTGATTTTACAGAGTGGGCTCGATGAGAAGCGCTCGTGTGCGGCCACCCGGGATGGCTTAGGGCACGTACTTCCCTGCGCATGGTTGTAAACCTATTGAATATTAACAACGACGCCCCTTTGGGTTGTTCCATCCCTGAACACCCCATAACCCCTCTGCTTCTACACCCGGCTCCACTTCTTGTCCCTGCTCTATAGACAATGAAACCTGTTCAGAATGACCCCTGAGGTGAAAACGAGCGAATTCAGTGACTTGACTTCCACGCGCGTCGCGCAGGACCGTGTCGAGCGCACCTGTCCTGCCCCAGCGCTTCCTGCTGGAAGCCTTGGTGGAGTGAAACACGAACGCGCTCCTGTAAGATTTGTTTTGGGAGCAAATTTGTGGGCAGCAATTTTAAACCAGTTTCCTGACACCCAGTTTTCCGCTGTTGGGGATAGAGCAGTTTTACGTGCGATGCAAATGCAGAAACCAAAGGAAACGGTGGCAATTAGAACCAGAAACTCAGAGGAGTGCGGCGTCTCGCCAACAAATATCACAACTAATGACAGTTTAATTCCCGGCCCTTGCAGTTTGCAGAACCAGGAGTGACTGTTGAAACAACAACTGAGGACTTCCCGGGTTTTTCTTTCCCCAGAGTTGGATTAAGTAACTTGGAGCACGGCTTATCTTTAAAAGAATTCCAGTCTCGAATTAAAAGTCCCAAAGTCCAACAAGAGGAAAAACCCCACAGCTCTGTCAGGTGTCTCGGCAATTAAATCCCTCTTCTCTAAAGGTCTTTAGCTTGGTTTTGGTCTGATGTCTAGAGTCACCGTTGAGCCTTCTGGTTTTGCTGTCTCTTGTTGGTTAGTGTCAAGTCCCCCGGGTGGCAAATTTCTCGTTACTCGTGCAGGCAACAGGGGAAAAGCCCTTCCTTAGCCAGGTCTTTGGTAGTTCATAGAATCACTAGGGATTGGAAGGGACCTTGAAAGATCATCTAGTCCAATCCCCCCAACACGTCAGGATCCCCTAGATCAAGTCACACAGGAACAGTCCAGGTGGGTTTTAAATGTCTCCAGAGAAGGAGACTCCACAACTCCCCCAGGCAGCCTGTTCCAGTGCTCTGTCACCCTCACTGGGAAGAAGTTCCTTCTCATATTTGTGTGGAACCTCCTGTGTTCCAGCTCATTCCCATTGCCCCTCATCCTATCACCAGGTGACACTGAGACACAACAACGTAGCTGTATCAGACCGAGCTCCCGAGGCTAGTCCCTCTCCTGGAAACACTTAACACCACAGTGAAAACCTGCAGCACATCAACCTGTTTCAGCATCAGCTTTTCCATCCTTTAATCACTTCAGTGCTGCCTTCTAATTTCTCAGAATCTCCTGTGAAATGTGGGTGCCAGCTGCAGGAACAGCTGTGCTGGACATAAAGATGGTGGATGTTAAAATACTGGGAGCACGTTGACTGGTCGGGGGTTTACGGAGTGTTCCCAAGGGTTTCGTATGGCCATCGTCCTCCAGACCCCATTAGCACCTTTGAGCACTGGTCCTACAAGCAGAGATGAAGTTATTAATACAGTTGATGCCACTTGTTTGTGCTTCTTACCCCTTTTATCCTAGTCCTGGTGTCACTTGTGAACCTCAGGAGGATGGTAACAGTGTTTGTCCCAAGTCACAGCCGTAAGGAATCTCCCATTAGACCAACACAATGCTTGGTTGCCCCAGCACAAATGAGGTAGCCCTTCACAACAATTCTAGGGGGATCCTGCTGTGGTGGGGGATTGGAGTGGATGATCTTTGGAGGTCCCTTCCAATCCCTGATGTTCTGTGTCTTTGAATTCATAGGGTGGCAACAATTCATGTTACCCCAGTCGCGGTGTGACCGGGTAATGGGATGTGGTGGGTTTTACACGAGATGTTATCACCCGAGAGAATGTGCTGTGGGATCACCGTAGGGATATCAGGGAACCACTAGGGATTGGAAGGGACCTCGAAAGATCATCCAGTCCTGTCCCCCTGCCGGATCACCTAGACCCAGTCGCTACTCCAGAGGTTCTCAGGGTGTTGTGAGAATTCCACAGTGGTAGAAGCAGGTGACAGGACAATTGGACAGACAAAATTAAATCCTTCGGTTCCCACTGGGCTTCCCTAATGTTTATTCATTCCCAAATGGATGTTATTGTTGGCATCAGCTCTTGTTGTGTCCGAGAGGTGCGAGGTCACTAATTGCAACGGAGAGAGGTCCAACTAAACAGGCAAAATCACAGAGCGACAGAACATGAGGGATCGGAAGGGACCCTGAAAGATTCACAGAATGTGAGGGATTGGAAGGGACCCTGAAAGATTCACAGAGCATCAGGGATTGGAAGGGACCCCGAAAGATCCTCTAGTCCAATCCCCCACCTCAAAATCCCCCAGAGATGCAGCTGAAGAGATTAGAAATGGAGGCGGTGGCTTTCTGGACGTGCCTCTGCGTCCGGACAGGACGGGCGTGCTGCGCCGCTGCCTGTCCCACAGCAGTTTGCACCGAAGAAACCCCGCAAGGATGAAACTCTACACCCGGCGCACAAGTGCGTGTTTGTGTACAGTTCTCACAGCAGAGGATTAATGAATTTATTGCCTCAGTGAACTGGGATAACTGCCCAGGAGCCAGGACACCCTCCTAGGATCGGCGCTCACCTTCCCTCACCTTGCTCCCATGCTCTTCGTCACAGGATCACAGAACATTAGGGGTTGGAAGGGACCTCGAAAGATCGTCCGGTCCAATCCCCTGCCAGAGCAGGACCCCCTAGATCGAGTCCAAACACATGTAGCCTAGGCACAGGACTAAACCTTACGTCTTTGACCAGGGAAACTCTCCACTGACTGCTCCGTGGAGCCTACAGTCAGGTTCATCCCCTTGCTGTTGGGTTCCCACACAAGTGTCTCCTGCAATATGACAAACACGGGTTGGAAAGTGGGTGCTAGTCTCATTTGGCCAGTGTGCCGAGCCCAAGGCACAGATAGAGCTGAATGACCCCTCCTCATTCTGGTGGGCAGGTGACCACCCCGATGGGATTTTCTGCGGTCTTGCAGTGCCCTCGTTCTCACCAGCCTCCCCAAAGCAGGAATCTCTTTTGAGGACTAGGCGTTCCTGCGGCAAGCTGACATAAAAAGAAAAGGGTCACAAACTTAATTGCCAGTTGTCATCGCTAATGACACACGGTGTTAGGATGTGGTAGAACCAAGCAGAAAGGCTTTGCTCTGCATGAGGAAATGAACAGAAATGTGAACTATTATTTTTCTGTAGCTCGTGTGGTTTGTGATGTTCAGTGAGGTCAGACCTCTGCCCGGTCTCACAGTTTAGATCCTACTGAGCATTAAAGCATAAACTCATGGAGTTTATTCCTAATACTAAGAGCCTTGTGAGGACCACAGAGGTCCAACGTGATCTTCAGCAAGGGGTGCTGGTTCTAGGTGCTCGGCTGACCTCGTGCCGACAGGAGCTTCAGTCTCCAACCATGAATATTTGCTTCTGTTTCTCCCCGTCCTTGCCTTCAGCTCTCTCCAGCTTACACAGGTTTTGGCCTCTGGTCAATCAAGGATTTGCTCCAGTAAGTTGTCGAGAAAAGGTTATGCAGCAGGTTGGGGAAGGGTGGGATTCAGAAGTGACTCTGCTGATGGAAAGGGTGAGCAAAGAGAGGTTTGTTCACACAGCTGGTACATGGAAAATTCAGGATTGACTTGGCCTCTCTGGAAGTTGTTGGAAGTTCTCCTTAGCATGAGAGCTGCCTTGGGATGCTACTTGCACCAAATCCCTTGCTGAATGCCTAGAATACTTGGGACATTTGTTGGGCATTGGTCTATAGATGGGTGAGACTGAGTAAACATGGAGCCACGTCCCCAGTGGAGGACCGTAGTGGCATCTGGCATTTTGTGTGTCTCTGTTGAGGAAAAGTCCTCAAAGGTCCTGTTTCCAGAAGCTGCCACTGCATGTGGGGAGTTGTGGAGTCTCCTTCTCTGGAGATGTTTAAAATCCACCTGGACTTGTTCCTGTGCGACTCGATCTAGGTGGCCCTGCTCTGGCAGGGGGACTGGAGTGGATGACCTTTGGAGGTCCCTTCTGATCCCTAAAGTTGTGTGGTGGTTGTCACCTTTTGCTCTGCTGATCTTGTGCAAAGTGCTCGGAGTGAGGAGAGTGAGAACTCGCAGACAGAACAGCTAGCTGGGGCTAGACCATCGCTGGTTTTGACTAACGAGGTGTGGCAATGAAAGAGAATTGCTTTGCAGTGGTGAAAATAGTTGTTCTATGTTCTTCAAGCACATGGAGGACAATCAAAATTCCTGCTTATGGTGAAGGATGGACGGGAGCATAAACCTTTGAGCTTCTCAGCTCGCGACCAGCTGTAGCCTGAACAGCCCCCTGCGCCCTATCCGTACAAACCATGCTCTGGAGCCCAAATGGCTGCTGCCATCACATCAGAATGGTTTTTGTCTTTTAAAACCACTCTGGGCTCATCCAGCAGCGAGCAGGTCGCTCGTTTCTGTTGCCGTCTAATTAGCAAACCCGTGTAAATCTGCCCAAGATGCCCTGGTCAGGAACCAGACTAAGTCCACGATATAATGATTACTCCGGACTTTCTTAATGATTCCTACTGAGACATGTAATTATTCTTACACAACCATTTAGAGGCATCTGCTGATGCACTATCAAAGTATGTCGGGTTAGGTAAGTGTCTCGTAGATCGGCCGGGCCACGGAGGGGCTTTGTCAGGGAGCTGAATCCTGGCACGTTCGTGGGCACCGCTCTCACCAGTCTTGCAGTGGGGTCTAACACTTCTCACATGAATCAGATCTTAGCTGCAACGTTCCCAGTCACCTGCCCTGACAGAGGAAGATGAAAAACCTTCAGAACTGAATTAATAGGTGATTAGATGAGTAAGATGTCCTGAGCGACTTATCAAAAGCGGGGCGACGTACGAAATGGAACGGCGCTCTCCTCGTTTAGTTGCTTACCCTCCCCGAGACTCTTTCTTTAATGGAGCTGTAATGCTTTGTAAGAACAGGCAGAGACTTCTCTTCCTTCTTTTAAAATCTCAAGTGATTAAATGCTTTTGGATGGTAGTCAAATTGTAGTCAATCCAGTGAGTTTTTCGTAGCCTGCCCGTAGCCGTCCCCGGTGTGCGTGCGCTCGCACAAACATACGTGCACATGCACATCCCTTATCTCCCGCACGGGCTCTGGCTTTGCTTTTCAAAAACAGGAATTCAAATATTTGCCCCCATGTCAGCCAGTTCTGTCGGCTAATCCCGACGACTCCTTCTCTTAATCCCCTGCAGCGCGGAGCTGTTTGTACGTGGCGTGTGCATGTGTTCTGTCGGGAGGTGGGCGCGAGTGGCCGGCATCGCCCCGCAGCGAGCAAGGGGCTGCTAACGCCAGGTGCCCTCTGTGCTCTCCGTACCTGAGGGTTTGCCCTGTGCTGCAGCAGCTTTTCCTTGCAGGGACACTTGCGTGACCTCTTCTGTGTGGGCACTGGTACAAGGGAGGATGCAGGGACTCGGAGGTGTTTGTGCAATTAGTGCTCATTTACGTGTGAAAAGCTCAGCAGGGCTTAGGGTCATTTAGAGCTGAGCTACCAGCCTACCTGATGCCATGATGCTCCTTCAGTTATTAAAAACCTTATGAGGGTTTAATTACTAAAGATAGAAAGGAAGAGCTCCCCAGCACCTGAACATCATAGAATCATCAGCGACCTCAAAACATCATCTAGTCCCATCCCCCTGCCGCAGCAGGATCACCTAGACCAAGTGCCACAGGAGCACGTCCAAAGCAGCTGTTGTGAGGATCTCTGCTAACGCTCCTTCCCTCGAACATTGTTCACGTCGGCGTAATTCTCATGGTAATAAATCTCCTTTTGAAGAAAACTGCTGTTTGAAATAGTCCGGAAACATTTTTGTTGGTTTTGTTGGTGGAACCTGTTCCAAGTACCTCGAGGACTAAGATACAAACCCGCGAAGGGGAGGAAAAGAGCTGAGATTTGTTTGGCCCTATTTCTCACTCCCCCAGCCTCTACCCTAGAGGCCAGCTGCAGCCTCCGCAGTTGCTGTAAGACCTGCTGTGTCGGGGGGATTGGACTGGACGATCTTTCGAGGTCCCTTCCAATCCCTAATGTTCTGTGATTCTGTGGTGGTTTTGTGCCACAGGTAGATAATTGAAGATGACTAGGGTTGTGTTTGTTTTACTGGTTACAGGCTTCTGGTGGTGTTGGAAAGAATCTTCCTCGGCCAGGTCAGCCCGTCTGGCTAAGGAGAAGGCAAAAAAATCTGGGAGAGGGAAGAAAAAATGAAACAAAAATAGAAATTAAATTAAAAAATAAAGAGGCTCTTTTCAATGTCATCTAGTGATAGGACGAGGGGCAATGGGTGTCAGCTGGAACAAAGAAGGTTCCATATAAATATCCGAAGGAACTTCTTCCCAGTGAGGGTGACGGAGCACAGGAACAGGCTGCCATGGGGGGTTGTGGAGTTTTCTTCTCTGGAGATGTTTAAAACCCACCTGGACGTGTTCCTGTGCGACTGGATCTAGGGGATCCTGCTGTATCAGGGGCATTGGACTGGATGATGCTTTGAGGTCCCTTCCATTCCCTAACGTTCTGTGATTCTGAGAGGAAATTGCCGCAGCTGGTGATCGATGAAGAACAGGATCCCAAACATCGTGCCCAAGGTAGGGTTTGAGGCGGTCAACCCCGGCAGTCTGTGAGGCTGCGTTTTGGGATTACTGTGGTGAGGCTGAGCACAGGGTTCCCTGGTGACCCTGTGCACAACAGCCGTTAGGCGGGTTTATGGCTTCCAACAGCTCACTTTGGCTTGCTCTGACTTACAAACAATTCTGTGGAACAGGCTGAGTTGTCCTTTTGTTAGCTGCAACGCTCCCATATAGGTTTTTACACGCCAGTCGGTTGGGATGGGGATCCTCCCTCGCTGTTGCCAGGGAACCTGCCTTTCAAAATTCCTTTCTTTTATTGCAATTAGGAAAAAAGGAGGAAAAAAAGACGCCTTGAAATAGTCGCAGTTCCACAGAACAGATAGTTTGAATTTCAGCCAGTTCTGCTTAGGAATTTCTAGCTCATTTTCGGGGTCACGCAAAGGTCAAGAGCAGCTTTTTTTTGATTTAATGCTCCGGGTGCGTCGGTTTAATTGTTTGGTTAACTTGGCGTTCAGATCTCTGCTAGGCACACAATCGCCGCGGCGCGCAGAAGAATCTTGGCTTCGGTCTCAACAGGCCCCTTCTTATCCCTTGTAGAAAATTCTTTCAGAGAGTCACAGAACATTAGGGACCTCAAAAGATTATCCAGTCCAATCCTTTCCCTTATTCCTTCCCCTCTCCTCGCCCTCAGAAACCCCACGGTCATCCTCACTCGGCCGCGTGTCAAAATGTTTGCCGGAGCTGTGACGCAATAGATCGCAGGGCTGGGAGAGATGAGTTGTCCATTGACTCGTTGTGTGACTTCACCTAATCGCGGTGTCTCAATTGTCCTATTTGTAACAAGGAGGTAATGCCAGTTCCTTCCTTCGTTGCTCTGCTTTGTGCTCTTTACTGCCTCTGCTCCCTGCGTGGAACCTCCTGCTCTGTGGTCATCAGTGTTTCAGGAGTTCTTCCGTCACTTTTACAGTCACCTTACAGGCCTGGTTTTTCAGCAGAACCTAAAAGTAGCCCCATTCCCAGGTGAGCACCTAATATACTCAGTCCCACCTGGCCATGTTCCTGTGCAACTTGATCTAGATCATCCTGCTGTGGCAGGGACTCGATGACCTTTCAAGGTCCCTTCCAATCCCTAATGTGATAATTTTTAAAAACTAAATGAAGGTGTAGGTTCATGTGGGCAAGCCAACCCAGTGCTTGAGGTCTTATCTCTCAAGACAGGTCCTTTACTGCTGACACTTAATATTTTCCCATTTCCTGCTAATTTTCCTTCGGCCAATCTTCATGTATTTTGCATTACACCTTGTCTCACTGAATCACTCTGGTTGGAAAAGACCCCTGGGATCATTGAGCCCAACCATCCACCCCACCTTACAAGTTCACCCCTAAACCAGATCCCTCAACACATCATCCAAACGATCTTTAAACACATCCAGGGATGGCAACTCAACCACCCCCCTGGGAAGCCCCTTCCAGTGCCTGACCACCCTTTCTGTGAGAACATTCTTCCTAATATCAAGTATAAAAGTCTAAGCCTGAAGTCTTGGAGCAGTGTGTTACTTTGACGTGCCGGTGGAAAAAGCCAGCGCTGAGCTCTCCTCCCCTCCACCACGGGGCCGCTCTACCGCAAAGGGCTATTTGTGAAGCAGGAGAGAGTTCACGTAACAAGCGAAGGAGAACCTTTGTACAAACCCCACTGGGAAAAGCTCTATTGTCAAACCGGCCCAGGCTGTTGAGGCAGATGCCTGGCTTTGCTCTTTTGTTTATATTCCAACAAATCAAAGCTGACCTGTGTTGTTATCGGAGCCGAGCAGCAGGTGCAAAAAAATAACCCTGCTGCCAACTCAAACGAAAGGGTAGGACTAATACCCTCTGGGAGGTATTGAGAAGATAAGGGAGAGCCCTGCCAGCAACTGAATTAACGGCTCTATTTACGGTGGGTTTTACTTAATAACTCGCTCCGAACACTGACACATAAATACTCCATTGTATTGTTTAACGCAACCACCGGAGAAATCAATAGGAACAGGATGGGCAGCTCTCGCTCTGCCAGGGGAGAAGGAGCAACGCCATGGTTGCTCCTCTAACCACGGGCAGGAGAGAGGAGGAAGCTCTTAGAATCATTCAGGTTGGAAAAGACCCTTGAGGTCATTGAGTAACCCTACTCATCTTGGCTTTTACCAAAGTGGGGACACGTTGTGTCCCTCAGCTTCTTGCTTTACCTGTAGATGGTGGTTGCAGAGAGATGAAAGATCAATCTCCCTGTTTTCCAGTTGTGTTCAGTGAAGTCAGAGGGTGCACGTGGGTCCCCCGAGTACACATCCAGTTCCAGTGCTGTGAGGCCTCAAGAGGCTCAGGGCTTGCTGGAAGCCCTTGGGTGGATGGGATGAGTGCACCTGGTGCTGACCAGACCGTGGTCAGCCAGGCTGTCCTAAGGCATGAACCTTGCTCGGGACCAGGTTAATCCTGGTGTGCATCTCATAACAAAACACCGTTCGTGTTGAGACTAGAAGGAGGAAGAGAGGGGAAAGAAGGAGGAAGAGAGGTGGGAAAAGAAGGAAAAGGGGGAGGAAAGGAAAAGAGGAAGAACAAGGCTCTTTGTATTTTGAGAGCAGGCAAATTAGTGGTTGCTCCAGTTGAAAACCAGACTAGCCCCATAACCAACAGGAAGTGTTGGTGGTGATAGTGGTTGGAATAAACCTCTCCATGAAGTACGTTGGATTGTCTCTATCTGACTGTCTGTATCTGACTGTCTATGTCCTGGCTGCTGTGTCAGAAGTGCATCAGCACCTAATGAGAGCCCAACACGGGCGCGAACCGGTTTGTTGTTGCCACGACCCTTGCTCGCTCCGGGCTGAGAAGCCACGGCGTTAACAGCATGGAGATCGGTTCCCTCAAGATGCTCTCAGTCCTCAATGCAAAGAGCAGCTGTCGTGGAAGCTAGAGGGAAGTGGCTGGGGAACCTGAGCCAAGGGAAAGGGAGAAGGTGTTAGAACACGACGGTAATATTTTGTTAGCTGAGGAGGCTCTTGCCTAATTACAGACGTGAGGCTCGTCGAGCTACGGGGGCATCGCGAGTGCTTTTTGGCCATTTGTGTGTTTCGTGTATCGTAAGCAAAAGAAAGGTGCTCAGCAGAGGGAGATTAGGGAGATGAGCTGGCTCCTGGTTAGAGGAAGGATGTACCTGAGAGATAGGAAGGACATGAAAGGAGGTGCGGAGTTGTTCCTTGAGGTGTGGTGCGTAAGTGCTGAAAGAAGAATAAAGAGCAGAGGCAGTTTTTCCCATTATTGTGTTTTCCAAGGCTCTGTACCCCTGAGGCGAGGCTGATGAATTCCATGGCAAATGACTCCCAAACACTCAGGAAGAAATGGCTGAGCTGAACGATGGTGAACTTGCTGCGGTGGTGCAGGCGGCGGGGGCCACGCGCCGGTCAAAGCTGCATTTGCGGCACCGGCTCCAGAAAATCAAACTCGAAGGAAAAAGGCTGCTTTTTTTTTGCCAGTTCTTAGTGATTCTGTCTCCTTGCTCCAAACATCCTAAGGAGATGCTCGTGCAGAAATGACACGAACGTTTATCACAGGGAGCTGAAGCTTCTCCTGGCTCGCTCTGTGGCAACTTGGCTACTAATATCCAGGTCTGGGCGCAGAGCTCCTGCCGGAGGAGGACGAGCTTTTTGACAGTAAAATAAACGATGGCATCCTCCTTTCTTTCCGTATCCAAAAGCTGGTGGCACACAAGAAGAGGCACATCTAGCCTCTTGGATCCCCGTCCCCACCGCGGGGTCCTGCTGAAGGGGAAGGTTCCGCGTTGCCGCTTCCCCACGTAACACTGGGGAGAATTTGCAGCGGCAGCAGCCTTGGGCAGTTAGCGCCGTCAGACACATCTGTGCCTTGAGGACTCTGTTCACGTTGGCTCCCCGCTTGCTGCTGATTTGGAAAAACAAACAAACAAACAAGCAAGCAGCACCTCGTTTGAAATTCTCCCTTGTGCTTCCACTACATTAATGAGCACCTTGAAGACCGAAGTCGGTTCCTATGAAGATTGCCGGCTGGGGGAGGAAAAGGGGTCAGAGAAAAAACAACCTCCCAGACTTTGCATCTCATCAAGTCTATTTCTTTCTTCTCCCCCCCCCCTTCTTTTTCTTTTTTGTTTTTTGCATTCATAATGTGAACTTTGTTCTCTCTCAAAAAGGAAACTGAGCCATCATTTCGGCTTGAAATTACGTCTTTGAAAGAGAGATAAGAACCTAACCCAAAAGCCTGGAGCAGAGGGGTAGCTCAGATACAGATCTAGATCCTCACTTTTCCACCCAAGCCTTCTCTTTAGTTCAAATCTATCTCTGCAGGATTTTGAAGCACCCAAGCCGACGTGTTAAAACAACCACCCCGTATCTCTTACAAAAGTTGCCTTGTAGTGCATCGTGGAGATCTGTCTTCAGTAATAAAAGATCCCAATCAGGCTTTATTTGATTTTGTTTATCACAATCCAGTAACGTAGGTGAGTGTGAAACGCTCCTTTTCTATTCATCTTCCCTTCCTCTGGCCTTTCGCTCTACCTGCACTGAACATGCGGGGTTCCAAGACAACAAAGGAGCAAACCCAGACTCCTCCTTTCCAAAAGCCCACAGCAGTAAATGGTGAAGGTCTCGATGTTGGCTCTGGAAGATCACCAGGAGTCAGCTTTGCACACGCAGAGAGGGGTTTACGCATACGAACCACAGCGGTGTTCACCACCAATGGAGAGCCCTAGGAATGTGGGCTTCGGAGAGGTGGGGAAAGGGCAAAGGATGGCCCCAAAGCTGAACCCTGAGCACACAGAGCTTTGGAGATTGTTCTTAGGAAAACAATTCCTGGAGCTTCACACTTAATGTGACTCAGTAAACACATGTTGTTCTGGTGGCCTGGAGGTACCTGTGATGGACCGCAAACGAAATGCTTCAAACCCTCAGGTTGTTGCACATCAGATAGTGTGATTGTAGAGCTGCTTCTTTTGAACCTTCTTCAAGCTCTCGGAGAGCTTCGAAACCAGTTTTTGGTGATTCTGCTCTGGCAAGGGGATTGGACTGGATGATCTTGCAATGTCCCTTCCAATCTCTAATGATTCTATGGTTCTATGACTTCGTCTAGGTGATCCTGCTCCAGCAGGGGTATTGGCCTGGCTGATCATTCCAGGTCCCTTCCGATTCTTAACATTCTGTATTTGCAAAGATATTGGTGGTAAGTCTGGAGATTATCATCGGTCAGGCCAAGGTGCACAGGAGGGTCTTGCAGGTACCATTGGGGTCCGGAGTTTGGCTTCTCTTAGTGAAGTGGATCCTCACTAGGGATCAGCCTGCAGATGAGCTGCTTCTTTGCAGCTTCTCTGCTTTTTAGACACTGAAACAGAGATGGAGAGTTGTGTGATGGCTTCATGTGGGTCTACACAGCCAGTAGAGGAGATCCCAACACACTGCAGAACAGGTCATATCTGAAAGGGAGCTGTGGCGGGGATATCCTATCAGGGAGCTCGGCGCAGGCAGCAAGGATGAACCTGAGACCTTTGCAAAGCAGACAGAGATCAGAGGCGAGTTTTAGGCTCAGCCATAACTTTACGTGGAGGCAGCACACCGGTTCTAGCCAAGACCCTGGAGCCCAGGTAGCAACACACATTAACGAGAGAGGAGAAACCCCCCACAGAAGAGCCAAAGCTCCTGGTGATGCGCGAAGAGGCTCGCAACATTCACGCGTTCGGTTTGTGGCTGCCCTGCCACCGCCGGCGATGTAAAGCAGGCGGTCGGGATGCAAAGCAGCTCATTGATCGCGGCCGTTACGAGCACAATGCGTTTGTGCTTCGGGAGGAGCCGTGTGTGCGGAGCAGGTCCACCCGCTTTGCCGTACGTGGCACCTTGAGGACTCGTCCCACTTGGTCGCCTTTGATTATTTATTTATTCATTTTCAAGAGCAGGACTGAGATCTGGATTCTGCTGCTGTGCAGCTACAGTTATCAGCCGGTATCACTTATGTGAGGCTGCTTCCTCAGCGCTTGACGGCGATCCAAGGCGCAGCAGTGGTCTGAAATGTTTAACACGCTCTGTAGATACTTGTTCCACGGACTCCAAGCCCTGAAAAGCAGGGGTTGTGTCTTCGCTGTGTACATAACACACTTCAAAGGAAACGGGCCCCGGTGAAGTCGGCATTTGAAGTTCAGCCACGATGGTAAAAGGGGAAAACTGGGGAAGGATCCCGTAGGTAAATGCGCCAAAGGAGATCCACCCTCTTGGACACGCCAGGAGGAGCTGCGCCGTGCTTGTCTCAGCTAGAAGTCACTCTTAGACTTTGCATAGCTTACGGGTGGAGTCAGAGTTTAAGAGCTGCAGTCAGTTTTGCCTTGGATGTCTTTTTTTTGGTCTGTGTTTTGCATGGAGTACACAGCTCTACAAGCGAGAAGGCTGTGGGTCCCTTCCCCTACGGGCTCCGCACCCCCTCGCAGCTGCAATTAACGAGACCCCGCGTTCGGCTCAGAATCACAGAACATTAGGGATTGGAAGGGACCTTGACTGATCATCCAGTCTGGTCCCCCCACCACGGCAGGATCCCCTAGACCAACCTGCACAGGAACACGGCCGGGCAGGTTTGAAACCACCCGTACAGATCAATGCCAGGACAACCCCTCTGGCCGTAGCTCTTCAGGGTTCACTCCTTTTGACTCTACTGCTGATCCTCATTCAGTGTTTTCCTGTCATGTAGAATGAGCTGCTCTTGGAAGACTCTGGTTCGAAGAAGAGAGAAACTCATTATGGGCTGTTAAGACTCACTGGGTTGAAAGTGGAAATGGGCACCAGGGTGATTTATTCTGCAGAGCACACCTGTAGTGCAATAAAATGGTTTGCATAGAGGGCACCATGCAGTGTTCAAGGTTCAAGGCTCTGCAAATATGTTTTTCTGCAGTGCTGGACTTGCTCCACGAGCAGGCCATGGCTGCTGGCTATTGCCATCACCGCCGTTTACACAGGGTGGCCAAGCAAGACAAGAAAAACAGAGCAAAGGACCTCCTGATGTTGCCAAGTTGCTGTGTTGTAGCTCAGCCAAAGCTCCTCCTGACTTCAGTGAGAGCTTTCATTAGGAGACGCCTCCAGGGTTTGGTCGTGGTGATAGATATGTGTGGTTGTTGTTTCTGATGAATCCATCTCTTCTCATAGGGCTCTCTTTCAAAAGACTGTTGCTGAACATCAACGTACAACAACTGTGTTTAACCTGGCTGGCCGAGTAACGTGTTTGGTGAGGGTGACAGGGTGCTGGAACGGGCTGAGCAGGGACGTTGTGGAGTCTCCTTCTCTGGAGATGTTTAAAACCCGCCTGGACATGTTCATGTGTGACTGGATGTAGATGATCCTGCTGTGGACTGGATGATCTTTTGAGGTCCCTTCCAATCCCTGATGTTCTGTGATGCCTCTTTTAACTGTGCAAGGTCCATGGTTGTGTTCTGTGGTTGTACTCCTTAGACAGGTCCTCTTCAGCAGGAGAGAGTGGAAACGTGTGTGTAGATACCTGCAGCTCACACCCACAGAGCCACACGTGTGTGTCCCCACAGCTGATATTTCACGTGTTTCCACTCGTCTTAGCAGAGAGACAGGTCCCAGGGTGTCAGGGAGCCTACAGTGGGTCTCACATGTCTTAGTGGTGGGTCTAATAGTGGACTTAGCAGAGCAGAGTATATGGTTGGACTTGATAATCTTAAAGGTCTTTTCCCACCTAAATCATTCTAAGATTCTCTGATCTCGATACTGTTTTCTGAAACCTTAGCTGGGCTAGAATCGCCTCTTCACGTGGCTTCCCGAGGAAATGAGGCTTTTGTGGTTCCTCCACCTGTGTGTTGGCTTTTGCATTTGGTCTGTAGCAATCTTTGAGCCCCATCGTTAGCTTTAATTAAATTTGATATGGGGTGGAAGTCTCGAAGATATGAAGTTCCTACCAGATTAATGAAAACTGGCTGCCAAGTACAGGAAGAAGAAAGAAAAAAATCTATTAATGCTCCATCTGAAAGAAAGAGTGGAGCTTGTGCTCGCTCCTCTGAGACAATGAGATATTATGAATGCCCCGACCGTGGGAAAAACTTCAATCAGCGCTCACATCTTACTAGACACTGGAGAATCCAACCACAAGATACACATTCATAGGAAACCAGGCTTCACTGGTTGCCCTCTTTGCTTTGATAGGTGGCACACGATTAAAAGAAAACCAAAGGTGTTCTGTGTCCTTCCCCTTAAGGCTTCACGCCCTTTCACCAGGGTTGTCTGTACGCAAGGGAGATTTGAGGATTTGGCCCCAAAGTCATGAGAGCACACCCCTTCCAATATCCTGCCTCCCAACCGTTCCAAGTACAGGGTGAGACACTGCGATAGGCATGGATCTGCCGTGAACTCGTATCAAAGACATGCAGGGTGAGACGGAGGTGGAGAAATATCATGGTCTAGTTGTCATAGGGAAAATAGTCTTGAACGTGGTGCTGCACCCTTCCAAGCAAATTGCGTGAGTAGGACTTTACTCTCACCCTGGACAAAGTGCTAGAACGATCTCCAAATAATTAACAACCTTGCGTTAAGAGAAAGGGGGTGCCCTGGCAATTTTCAAGTCGCCAGAAAACCCGCAGAACAAAGCACAACGCACAGAACCGTGGGGACGTTTGGGTTAAAGCTAAAGCCAGACCTTTCCTGGTGCTTAACTGCAAATGGTTCCTCTCGTGCACAATGGTTTCCACAGGTGATACTGGAAATGAACGAGGTGGTTCTGCTTAAGGTAATTGAGATAGCTCTGAAAAAATCCACATATGGATGGATCCATCTACAGAGTCATTTCCACACCCGCTAGCTGAAAATGCTACTGATGTCATTTAGGGATCCTGGGGAGAGAAGTTGTCTGACCGATTGTGATGGGGGAGGATTTTAAAGGAAAATAACTGACATCTGAATCTAGACAAAAGGCTTGCAGTGGTTTCTCTCACATCTCTGACGTGCACTGGGTTTGGTTACTGCTGGGATGGAAGACCCGTGCAAGACGCGTGATTTGGTTTATTTATCCATAGCTTCAGTTGCTGCGTCGATGCTTCATAGGATCTTTTGGTTTGGGAATTCAGCTTCACAGAATCACAGAACGTTAGGGATTGGAAGGGACCTCGAAAGATCATCTAGTCCAATCCCCCCACCACAGCAGGACCACCTAGATCAAGTCATGGAATCATCAGGGATTGGAAGGGACCTTGAAAGATCATCTAGTTCAACCCCCCTGCCAGAGCAGGATCACCTAGTTTAGTTATGAAGAGGGGGAAATGATGGTTTTACCTGAATTGAATTTCCAGGGCAAAACTACTCGGGAGATTGAACACAGGAGTGGTTTTGGTTTGTGCACATCTTCCCAGCTGCCTTTTCCATTTGCACAAGTATCGGGCATGAAAATGCTGTGGGACTGCCGGACCTGTGCAGGCAGCAGAAGACACAACCCTCTAGGTGGAAGTCTGAGATGCCTTTGGGAAATGTGATTTCAGGTCAATAAGTTGAGACTCAAGTGCATCCTGTGATTTTTTTTTTTTTAAAAGTAGTGAATTTCCCCAACCAAGATCCTAAATTTGCTAATTCGTAAGATTTATTGATAAGATTTATTGTTATCACAGAATCATTAGGGATTGGAAGGGACCTTGGAAGATCATCTAGACCAATCCCCCTGCCACAGCAGGATCCCCTGGACCGAGTCGCACAGGAACAGAGCTCTTCTACCTCACATCCGTTTGATACTGAAATGAGGTCTTTATCCTTAAATCTTTATTCATTCCATCCTCATTGTCTCAGATGATTAAACCTCAAGTTAAATAAATAACTCGATGTATCATCGACTTCTACAATCTCAGCAGAGAGCACATTGACTGTCAAACCAGCTTGGAAGCCCTTGTGTATTCAATCTAGGAGGTTGTATTCGTGCCGTATGCTGAACACCTCAGTGATCAGCATAACAGATGTAAATGTTCCCTTGCTCGCTCTCCCTCGTGATGTTAATTCACTGGGCTTTAGCCTCAGACTGAAAAACTCTCGCGTCTTCCAACCTGCATAAATCTGCTGACTGACACGGCCGTCGTCTCCTGCTCGTCCCAGCGTGGGGCAACGCGCACCTCTCTTCATTCTTAATGCTTCCTACATGATGCGACAACTGAGATTCTCCTTGCTGGTGGTCACAGATTGGTTGGAACGAAGAGTTCAAAGCCACTGGTGGGACATCCATGGTTTGATTTGTGCCGTGCTGCCTAGGTGCAGAGAAACTGTGATAAGTTTCCTAAGGCATGGGTTTTTCAAGGAATTCTCAGTGTTGTCCCTCTTCTCCTTCCCCTCTCTAAATGCGTATTTATTATCGATAGCAATGCATATCTGTAATGTTTTATTATATCTGTTTCTGTATCTAAACATAAAGATATCTTTAAATACCATTTATATTTTTGTATATATAGGTGATCCTGCTGTGGTGGGGAAATTGGACAGGATGATCTTCCAAGGTCCCTTCCAATCCCTAATGTTCTGAGATATATAAGAGAGGAGGAGGAAAGAGACCTCTAACTTCCACATGTTACATCATGTATTTTAAAAGACAGGAAAACGCCAGCCGAGGTCATTTTGAGTCTGTTCTCTAAAACCAAAGCTGTGAGTGGTTCTGCTCCCAGGCCAGACCAGCCACTTGAACTTTCACAAGTCCATTTTGGGCTTCATCCTCTTTCTGATTCCAGGGTGAAGTCCAGCCGCGTGCTCACGCCATCGTGATGCCTAGCTTTGCTTTTACAGACTTTAAATTTAGAATATTTTGGGACAGCAGTTAGGGGTTTTCTCCTGAACATTTACACAAGAGTAGCAATCTGAATCACAGAGTCACAGAACTTTAGGGGTTGGAAGGGACCTGAAAGGTCATCCAGTCCAATCCCCCTGCCACAGCAGGATCTCCTAGACCAAGTCATGGAATCATTAGGGATCGGAAGGGACTTCAAAAGATCATCCAGTCCATTCCCCCTGCCACAGCAGAATCACCTAGACCAAGTCCCACAGGAAGCCTTTATAATATTTAGTAAATTACTTTCCAAGGTTCTTGTAGAGTGTCTGTGGTTATAATGAGTTTCTTTTTTAAACTTCAAACCCTCTAACCTGTGGAAGATAATGAGAAATATCCAGAGCAGCTGTAACTGGGGAGTTTTCTGTCCTTCCACTAGAAAATCATTCTAGAAAAGCACGAGGTGAACGTGACGTTTGTCTAAGCAGTTTTTTTAAAAAGATATAAATAAAAGAAAGGACAGTTCACGGTGCTAAAGCTGAGTAGAAAGGAAAGACGGTGTCTTTGGCGGTGGGATCACCCCAAAATGCTGTTTCTGCCCCAGTGGTTGACCCTTCACCGAGACCTTCGATGTCTGATTTTTTGCTTGAAGTGTATGATCCGTGATATTTGTTACTGAGAAGTGTTGCAGACACTGCTGACACGGATCAGATAAGAAACTGGGCCAGCTGACAAGATGTTCCCTGTAACGTTACCTCCCCGGAGCACTGACATGTGCGTCCTGCGGTGGAAGGAAGGTTCTGAACCCGGGTTGTTGTCAACCCGACAGTTTCACTTGCAGTTACTGAAGAGACGTTTTTCTGTCCTAATAAAAGAAGCAAAAATTTAAAAAAAAGAAGGGAAAATTAAAAAAAAATTTTGAAAAGAAGGAAAAATAAAAAAAGGGAAAAATTAAAAAAGGAGGAAAAATTAAAGGAGGAAAATTTTTTAAAAAAGGAAAATTTAAAAAGAAGGACAAATTTAAAAAGGGGGACAAATTTAAAAAGCAGGACAAATTTTAAAATGATGGAAAAAATTTAAAAAGAGGGAAAAATTTCAAAAAGGGAAAAATTTTAAAACAGAAAATTTAAAAAAGAAGAAAAAATTTTAAAAAGAAGAAAAATTAAAAAAGAAGGGAAAATTTTAAAAGGGAAAAATTAAAATAAGAAAAAATTTTAAAAAGAAGGAGAACATTTTAAAAAGAAGGAAAAATTTTTAAAAAGAAGGACAAACTAAAAAAGAGGAAAAGGTAAATAAAAGAAGGAAAAAAGCAGATCATGTCTAAGCCACATTTCTCTGTACTTTAGTCAAAGGGAAGAAACGCCAGGGAGAACCCTTTGGCGGGCGCTTTCTCGCGGGCTGGCACTTCTGCCGCTCCGCTCCGTCAGGAGCCGCGTCTTTTCATTCGCCTCCATTTCTGATTGCGGATTATTCATTTATGGATGGGCAGCTGTAGAAACTTGCTTCTTGCATATGCAAATCACTCCTGGTAATGTTTATCATAAGGAGATTTTGTGGCAGTGCAGAAGGGGTTGTGGCAACATGTTCTTGATTTCAGTTGTGTCTTCTACAAGCGGAATTGGCTTCCTCGCTGCTCTGCTTCAGTGGGTTTCTGTTTGGGGTTCCTCTGCCTCCTTTCTCTTCGCCGTCAAGCTCTCGGACCGGGCACCGCTCGCTAAGCAAGCTGTTCGCTTCACTTACAGATCATGATTTTGGAAGGAGCTGGCAGGATGAGTATCAATTCCAGCAGCAATCTACTCCACCAGCAGCCTTCCTGGACAGACGGATACTCCACGTGCAATGGTAGGAGGAATTCTGCGGCTCTAAACTGGGGGATTGTGGGGGGGGAAGGGGCTGCTACACCTTCAGGCGTGCACAAGTGTTGGTCTTCAGTGATGCTGGTCTCATCCAGTAACTTCTGGTTAAGAAAACATTTCCCTTTGCTGCTTCATTTATAAAAAACTGAGCTCACGACCCTCGGTCTCTGGTAGTGGCCAGTTTATGGTTTGTTCCCTTACTGGTTCTTTTTCTTAAAAACCAACTGAGTGGTGTCGAAAGCACCAGAAGTTCCTTCTCCTCCGTACAGAATTCTTTCTCTCTTACCTTTACCCCTCACGCCTTCCGTGAATCAACGTGACTCCTCAGTGCTAATCACCCCTCCGGCTTGCCAGAGCAATTGTCTTTTTGATCCTTCACTCTATTTGCTTTTTCAGCTCAAATTACTCGATAGCTTCCTAATTAGACTGGCATGAGAGCACTAGAGAGCTTGTGATCTGAGAGCTTCTTATTACTTCACGTGTGGCTGGATATACGAAAATGTGTCATGTATATCCTCCCAGTATATACCTGTAAGAAAAACATCTATATAGAGAGACCTCTGTCTGTCTGTCTATCTACCTGTCTATCTGTCTATTTGTTTATCTATCATCTATCTATATGTCTATCTACCTGTCTGTCTACTTACCCATTGATCCATCCATCTATCTATGTTATCTATCTAGCTGTCTATCTACGTCTTTCTATATGTCTATCTACCTGTCTGTCTGTCTATCTATCTACTTACCCATTGATCCATCCATCTGTTATTTATCTATATGTCTATCTGTGTCTATCTACATCTATCTATCTATCTACTTACCCATCGATCCGTCCCACACTCATCCATTATGTTATCTATCTGCCTACCTGTCTATCTGTCTACCTGTCTATCGATCGATCTATCTGGATCTATCTATCTAATCTATCCGTCCCTCTCATCTACCTACCTACCTATCTACTGACCTACCTATCGATCTCATATATATATATATACACACACACTATATATGGTGTTTTCAAATTCTTTTCATCACTCAGCCAACAGGTAAACCTTAAAGTCTAAGAAGAAACACACGTGTTGGGTTTGTTCTTCTAATCCAAAGGGCGCTGCCACAATACTCACAGCGGCAGTCGCCACTCTTGTTCTTTTTTGAGTGATTTCTGGACTGCATTTACTAAATGTGCCGACCTGGCTGTGGCAGATTTATGGGGAGAGTAAGTCCTGCCCAAGTTTCACCTCATACAGGATTATGTGCGTGGAAGAAGCGGGGTCTGTTTCTGTGTTTGCACTGGAAAATCCTCAGGATTCACTGATGTTTTAGGAGGACAGGAAGCTGAAAGCTCAGACCAGCCTCTGCATCGCTCGCCACCTCCCTTTCCGTAGCTACTCACTCCTCTCACCAAAGGCTGCCCATTTGCACCGGGAGTCTGAAATGCCTTTCTGGAGAGATGGGAATACGTATGAGTCTCCTTTTCTGGGAGTACTTGAAGGTTCCATCACACTTTTGCTCTCTGACAGATCAGACTCCTAATCATTTCCACACTCATTCCCCAAATCCTTCAGCAGAAGGATTAGAAACAGTCCTGCAGACTCTGAGTTACTGGCACAGACCTTGTTAATTGATATTGATAAATTTTTATTGATAAATATTGATAAAGAATCATAGAATCATTAGGGTTGGAAGGGACCTCAAAAGATCATCCAGTCCAATCCCCCTGCCACAGCAGGATCACCTAGACCAAGTCACATCCAGGCAGGTCTTAAACACCTCCAGTGAAGGAGTGGGCTGAGAGCGGGCAGATGGCACACCCACTGCTGCAGAGCCAGGCTACAGCAGTCTTCCTGCAGTTCATCCACCTCTACAGCCTCCTAGATGCCCATCCTCAAACCCTTCATGCACTTGTGAGCATCTGATCACGGCGCCGTCTCTGCCCGGCACAGCCCATTGTTCTCCTTTCCCAAGGAATAAATTGCACGAGCTCCTTTTGCCAGCCTTTCCACAAGGGCAGACCCAAGCTGTCCTGCCCTTGCCCTTATCTTATCAAATGATCCTGTCCCCACACGCACCTTCTGTCATTTGCTGGCACAAGTTTACTGCCGTGCCGTGACATACGACCGAGAGCCACCCGAAAGATCGCCAAGGGAAGATTCAGACACCCGAACAAGGTGATTAGGCAGCTCCAGTAAACAACAAGGAGCTGTGTGACTGCATTCAGCTGTCACCTTACCTGGCTACAGGAGGAACGTGTGTTCATCACCTCTCCAGCTCCGTCACGTAGCCACGGGCCATGCTTGATGGGCTTTTGCTGTCGAGCAATCGGAGAGTTGGCTTTTACCTTTCCTTGGTTGAACCCCCAAACCCATGTTGAGTCCTTATTAAGTCTTTATTCAAAGATGATTTCCGTGTCACGCTTAGGAGGGTTTTGGAGGCTTCCCCTTTGTTTTTCTGTTGCATTGGAAGTGTTTCCCCTCACCAGAATCAACACGGTACCTCTTCAACAGCACCTCTGTCAGGTATATTCCACAGAGGAATCCTGGTGGATTGATTTAGCCCTCATTAATAACTCCTGTAGACTCCATCTGCCAGGAGGGGTGAAACTTAAGAATTCCAAAACTGAGGAAAAAGCCCAAAAGAGCCCAGATCCAACCGTAGGGACTTGGTCTAGGTGATCCTGCCGTGGCAGGGGGACTGGACCGGATGATCTATCGAGGTCCCTTCCAATCCCTAATGATTCTATGATACTGATCTGGTGTTGTGGACTGAGAAAGACTCCAGATCTGTGGACTTTATCTGTGGACTTTCAGAGCATGAGGTTTAGCTACAGATTATTCTTGTCTTTATCATAACCTCATGGTGCTAAAAGAGACAGTGAACATCTTCTTTTAGTGCTGACACAGGCTGTGCAGTCTCCGTCCTTGTTGCTATTAGGAGACTGTTTGATTAATAGGAGATAGGAGAGGGTTTAGTGCTTAGGGGTTGTAGGATGGATGGTTGGACTTGATGATCCTGAAGGTCTTTTCCAGTCTTGGTGATTCTATGATTGTTTTCTTCTCCAGTGTCCAGCAGCTTCTATGGAACCCAGTGGCACGAAATACACCCGCAGTACTGGACTAAGTTTCAAGTCTGGGAATGGCTCCAGCATCTCCTTGACACCAACCAACTGGATGCCAACTGCATACCCTTCCAGGAGTTTGACATCAACGGGGAGCATCTGTGCAGTATGAGCCTGCAGGAGTTCACCCAGGCAGCCGGGACAGCGGGGCAGCTGCTCTACAGCAACCTTCAGCACCTCAAATGGAACGGTAAGTAGAGATGTAGGTACAGCAATGTGAGCTGTGGGGTCTTCAGACCCCCAGAGCCCCATCTGGCAGGATGGATGGATTTGCTCTACTGCAGAAGCCTCAAGGATCCAGAGGAAGGACATGTTTCTCCTCTGGTTCAGCTGTAGCCTTTGCTGTTTAGAGCTTAACATCGTTGAACCTCCTGCCACATGTCCATCACTGTCGTATGTCCTATCTGCCCTGTGCTCTCTTGCAGGCCAGTGTGGGAGTGACATGTACCAGCCTCATAACGTTATCGTGAAGACAGAGCAGACAGGTGAGGAACAGCTGGGGAACTTGGCTTTCACTGGTGACCACAGTTCTGTCTGTTCTGAGAGGGAGATGCCAAGACGGCACTAAATGAGATGGAAAAGTTATCACCCAGAGTAAAAGAAGTGACGCAAATATCAGTCAGTGTCTGCCCTCTCCGTGAAGAAGTTCCTTCTCATATTGATGTGGAACCTCCTCTGTTCCAAATATTTTGTTGTGAAGTGCTGCTCGTGTTTGGAACATGAGGAAATCTCCAAAAAACAACAAAAAAAGTCAAGTTTAGGGGAAAAAAAGTTGCATTTGAGTTTCTTTGCATTTTTCAGTGGAACTTTGGGTAGTGGTTTGGTTTGGCCAAGGCTGCATTTTCCCCGTCAGTCTTTTTCCCAGTGTGTTCATAGCCAGATCCCTTTTGCACCAGGACTGTTTTCACCAAGAAAAGAGGTTCAGCTCGGTTCAGTCCTCCGCTTCCAACGTGATTGTTTTCCTGGTTCCTTTGCCAGGCACCTCAGCCTGTGTCCAAGCCCTCACACAGCTCTGTGTGTGGCTGGGCTCACGAGCCCTGTTTTAACATCTCCTGGCAAACAAACGTGGATTAACAGTGTGTGAAGTCTGTGACAGCCACTGACAGTCTGATTGTTCAGTGAACCCGGAGGAGCCTCTACAGGCAGAGACCCTCTTCACCTTCTCCTTGCAGTGGACAGGCATCGCAGTCTGCCTTCTACCCCTTGTCCATGCCCATGTCACTGGAACAGGCTGCCTAGAGAAGTGGTGGAGGTCCCATCCCACTCAAGGTCAGGCTTGATGGGGCTCTGGGCAATCTGGTCTGGTTAGAGATGTCTCTTCTTGTTGTAGGAGATTGGACTCGGTGACCTTTGGTGGTCCCTTCCAACCCTATTATTCTCTGTAGTGCAGGTGATGCCATATAGGAAACAACAGCAAGCCCTGATTTGTGAGGTCTTGGTGTAAGATCAGCAGCACCTTGGTGTAATCCTGCAGCACCTCAGCCACCCATCCTGGAAAGGCCAAGGTCTAGGAGGATTAACTCCCAGCACTGCTGGACCACGAGTGGTGGAGGGGGCTCCAGTGGCGCTCCCCATAGGACTGGCAGTGAGTTTGGTTTGTGCATGGGGAGGAGCAGGCCAAGTGAGTTTGGGGTGCTGAGGAAAGGGATTCCTTGTAACCCTGGTAGTCCACCGTGGTTGCAAAGACAGGGTTACTGAAGAAAGCCAAAAGGGGAAGACAAGCCATCTCCCCACCTTCTGGCTCGTAAGGCCTGTTCTCAGAGGCAGCATTAGGCAGATCAGGTGTCCAAGCAAGCAAAGGGTGTGTGCTGTTGTAGGAACACAGGCGCTGGGTGCCCAAACATGCAGCTATTACTGAGCACGCCTGCCGAATTCCTGTGTCATAAGTGGTAACTCAGCCAAACGTGGTGATTTAGCTCCAAGTCATTCCTGTGTTCGTGATTTCATTTATATGAACATGAGAAAGAATTAAGGCAAACCTAGGTTTGAACTTTACATCTCATCCGTTCTGACTTGGATCCAAGTGGGAAAGGTACTTCTAAGGCTTCTCACCCCAGAAATGCACCGTGAGGAGAGGGGGAGATCAGGAGGTCAACGTGCGGGTGGTAGTCACATTATTTCTGTTCTGCTGACATTGATCCATCTGGCCAGGAGGTCCCTGAAATCATCCCTCTTTAATCAAGAAGGTGGCTTTTAGGAGGAGATCAGGAGGTCAACGTGCAGGTCATAGCGACATTGATCTGTCTGGCCAGGAGGTCACTGAAATCACCCCTCTTTAACCAAGAAGGTGGTTTTTAGGTTTAGAATAAGAACTTGACGTGCCTGGAATGAAATGGTTCATCTCAGATCAGGCTTTGATGTTTCTCACTACGTGCTTACACACGAAGGTCTGTTTCAGAGGGGACTTTCAAGTTCCTCCATTGCAGGAGCAGACATTCATTAGGAGCATCCTCCTGTTTTACCAGGTATTGGCACCAAACCACTGTCTTAATTACCTCAGACTTGATTGGGTAGAATTAGAGCTGATCTGGCACAGGAAACGTCCTTCAAGGGCAGGCACAGAGGACACGTTTCAGCCAGGAAAAGGAAGAGCTTACTGCTTTATTTCTACAAGTCTTTGTAGGTCCATTGGCCTGAGTTTGCCAAACCCCACTCGTCGTTCGAGCGGAAGGAAATCACGTCGTGTGTCGCCCCTCCACTCCTTGGTTCCCTTCACAGTCCTTCCTTTTTCTTCTCATCCCAGATTCCCTCACGCGCTCGACATTCAGAGTGTTCTGTTGCTGATCTGCTTTTCCTGTTGGCTCTTTGCTTTTAGACCCGTCGTTAATGGTGTCCTGGAAAGAAGAGAACTACCTGTACGACAGTGGCTATGGTAGCACAGTAGGTAACTAGCGCCACAGTCCTTCACGCACTTCTGAGGGGGTTTGCTTGTGGCCTGAGGCAACTCTTTCAACTGTCTCCTTTTTCATTCGCAGACCTACTGGACAGTAAAACGTTCTGTCGTGCTCAGATTTCCATGACGACACCGAGCCACCACCCTCCCGGTAAGGAACGTGTAATTACATCGTTAATTGCCTGTCGCTTGTCCCAGAGCTGCCGACATGTGATAGTCTTCTGCTGGGTGATTGAATCTCCTGTAATTTCCAGCTGAGCAGTCGTGATCCCGACAGCTCCTTTGGCTATCATTTGCTTTAAAGAAAAGCTTCTCTCTTCTCTTTGTCAAGACAAAGGAGATCAAATGCTCTGCAGTCTCCTCATATCTTCTAAAGAGCCTGAGTCAAAGGGGAATGTTCGTGTCAGCGAGACAAGATGTTCCAGCTCCACCACACTTCTCTGTGGTGTAGCCTGGGACGGCTGAACGAGTGCCGTGTCCCTCCCTCAGTGGGCATGTTCCTAGGTTTGGGGCCAGAAGGGGTTCTTAGCAGAGCCCATCTCAGCTTGGCAGCACCTGACGCCTCTTCCTCACCCCTGCACAGTGCTCCCATGAGGCAGAGATACAATCTGCCTGCTCAAGGGCAGGAGAAAGAGCAAACCCGTTTGCACAGCGCCCGACGGAAGAGCTATCCGGGCATTCCACGTGTCAGGGTGCTCCACGGGGCACGTCCCCAGGGCCAGGCCCTGGTGCTGGAAGAGAGAGAGAGGGAGGGAGCAGGAGAAGATGAGAGCAGAGATGGCACAGAGTGGGTGAAGAAAAAGCAGGTCCTTCTTAGGAAGATGTTAAGCAAACAGACCTGAGGCAGAAAGATGTGGAAGTCATGGGAGGGTGAGAAAGGAGAGCATGTTGGTATAGCTGCAGCCTCACAGGCATTGTCCTGTCTGGAGCTCCTCTCCTGTGAGGACAGGCTGAGAGAGGTGGGCTTGTTCAGCCTAAAGAGGAAAAGGCTTCAGGAGGACCTTATAGTGACCTTCCAACCCCTGAAAGGAGCTGTCAGAAGACTGGGGAAAGACTGTTCACAGGGGCGGGAAACTATAGGACGAGGGATCCTGGTTTGAAGCTGGAAAAGGGTCGATTTAGGAACGATGTATGTGTTCCTGTGTGACTTGGTCTAGGTGACCCTGCTGTGGCAGGGGGATTGGACTAGATGATCTTTCGAGGTCCCTTCCAATCCCTAATGATTCTGTGATTCTATGATATGAGGAAAAAAATTGCTAAATCTGAGGGTGGGGGATCCCTGGAACAGGCTGCCCAGAGAAGTCATGGAGGCCCCATCCTTTGAGCTATTCAAGGTCAGGCAGGATGGGGCTCTGGGCAACCTGATCTGCTGAGTGATGGCCCTGCTTGTTGCAAAGGGTTGGACTAGATGACCTTTGGAAATCCCTTCCAATCCAATACATTCTACAATGTCTGCACTGGGGGCAACCTGCAGCCTCCATCCCTGGTTTTTCTGACCGTAGGATTGTTTCACTGGGCAGATCCTTTGAACCCCTCCCAGCACACACAGAGTTTAGAGAGACAGCTAAACGTGCACTCAGCAAGGAAGCCGAAAAGTCAAACAAGAAACCCTGACCGGCAGAAGAAAACCACCCAACCTGAAAGAATAAAACCACCCAACGAGCCCAACCAAACCCTCTTGTTTGATTTCTCCGATGCCCCCACCCACTGTCACAAGATGGCCACCAGGCTTGGGGAGCTCTCTGGCAGGACCGAGGACCTGTCAAGATCCTGGCGCGGCGTGTTTACCCGCTGACTGCCGAACCCTAGAGGGAGGGTGGCACACGGAGGGCACAGCCCCCGTAAGAACAGCATTTGTGTGTCCCGTAACAGGAGAAGGAGAAGGGCTGATTCCTGAATCATATGCAAATACCACACAGCCTTTTGTCCCAAAAAAAACACCAGCCCAGAAGAAGTTTTGCAAGAGCAGCTTTGCTGGAACCGCACCACAGCCCTTCTCATCCGTAAGGGCCCGGCCTCCCAACGGGGCCGGTTTGAGACTGGTCTCCGCGGAGGAGCAGAGGTAGAGCAGGGCGGGTATTTGCACAGCTGGAACCCCAAATAAATCACCCGGCTAGGCAGGAGGCAACCGAGCCTTCCAAAACTATCAATCCTGAGCGAAGCAGAGCGGAGCGAACGTTGTGGGGTTTGAAAATGAGAGGGGTTTGTCTAAGACTGAGAATAAAGGGCTGGGTCACGGAACGTTAGGGATTGGAAGGGACCTCGAAAGATCATCCAGTCCAATCCCCCTGCCACAGCAGGATCACCCCGACCAAGTCGCACAGGAACATGTCCAGGCGGGTTTAAAACGTCTCCAGAGTCCTGTTGCCCTCTTGCCTGGAGGTCCCAACGGGCTTCTAATAACATCGGGGGAGTCGTAACCCGGGGAAAGGCTGGAATAAGCTTCATTCTGCTTTCCCCCACCAAGCTGGGTGAGGTTCGGGCTGCTCCCTGCTCTGTGGGAGCGGGAGGGCAAAATGACTCAGAAGTCGGGCTCAGGACAGTGGAGGTCGGGCTTGCCCTCCCCGGCTATGCTTCCAGTTGGGTACGGACGAGCCCGGTGTGCGAGCAGCTTTGCATCTCGCTTTTCACATGCGCTCCCGCAGCCGCGTGTGCAAATCCGACAAGTTTCTATGCAAACGGCTGCTTCCTGTGAGTCATTTTCCCATGCAAATGCCCCGTTTCCATGAAAAGTATGATAATGGTGCATTCAGAGGAGCTGGGAAAACATGCGTGGGACCTCGGGCTTCGCCTGATGGAATTCGGGCACGAAGCACGCCGGCAAGCAGCCGCACCGAGGGGGCTCCCGCCTCAGGACCGTCCCGCAGCCGTCGGGAGCGAGCAGACGGAAGCTGCCCCATAGGGACGAGGGCAGAGCCCGGCTGCGCTGGCTGCGGGGTGGCTTCCAGCCGCCAACAGGCGGAACCTCGGCTTCGGTTCTGGAGAAGCGCTTGTGCCAGAATCCCTGTTCCTCCCCTGGCTGGCTGCAGGTGATGAAGCGGCTTGCCTCTGTGGCTCGGAGCCACGGAGCGAGATACGCTCGTCCCGCTGCCAAAACCCTGCCCCCTCCAGCCGCCAGCGCCTTGCCAGCTCATTATGTTTTAGTCAGGTAGGTGTTCTGTGCATCGGGACAGGCACATACATTCCCCATTAGATCATCTCTCCAGAAACAAATAAGCCCCCAAAGATACGTGCTCCTGCAAAGACCGAGACACCGTGGCACGGTTCAGGATTCCTTTTATAGACCTGATCGTCTCATATCTCCTTTTTTCCTCTCTCTCTCTCACACATAACATGAGGTGAGGTATTTGTTAATCAAATTCAGGTTTCAAAAGCCCAATGTTTACCTCTGCCTTCGCTCTTTATTCATCAATGGGCTCTTTGTGAGGCGCGCTGATTAACATGCAGCACAGAAAACAAAGCTCTCCCCCTTCCTCCTCCTCGCTCAGATTACCTTCTGAAAAGTGATTATCTTTAAAAGAGATATTCCTGCTTTTTTTGTGGTTTTACTCCTTTCAACCTGCCAGTCAATGGGAAGCCTTTCATCACATTCACAAACCGCCCTCCGTTTCCCTTCCCTGCAGATTCTTCAGACGTGAAGAAATCGCAGGACCATGCCCCGAAGTCTCACACCAAGAAGCACAGTAAGTCCGCAGCCACCTGCACCGTCGTCGGTTGGCTGAAGGAAAAGGAACGGGTTAAACACTTTGACCTCAGGAGGGAAAAGGAAGCATTTTGAAAGCAGAACTGGTGGTTGAGTGCATCCTCCAGGGATCTGAATGCCTCCAGAACTGTTTGCTTCTGTCATTCTGGCTCAGTGTTGTTTGTATTTTTCAGGCTGGTTTTGTCCATGAGGGCTTGTGGGGAAGAACCACAGACCAGTGGCCTCTGCCCTGTGTTGAGCCAGGGCTGGTGGACTGGAGTAAGCGCAAGATGGAGGAGATGCAGGATTAAGTCAATCCTGCTGCCCTCTTCTCTGATAGGACGCTCTTTCCACAACCCTGACCTGCTTTTTCTGCTACTTTTGGTTCAGCCTGACTCTGGAGACAGTCACAGAACATCAGGGACTGGAAGGGACCTCAAAAGATCATGCAGTCCAATCCCTGCCCTGGACTATGTCCAGAAATCACAACTACAGTAGCCTGTCTCCACAGTCAGGTTGATTGAGATTTCAATGCTGAAAATACCATCTTTTGCATCCTGTGTCATTCCCTATTTATCACAGAAATGTTCAATATTGGGGCTTCGCTGCATTTGTTAGTGTTTGATTTGATCTTGCTTCATTGTGGTCTCCACATTGAAGTTTAAAGCCTTTAAAGATCATTTGGATGAGGTGTTGAGGGATGTGGTTCAGGGGTGAACTTGTAAGTTAAGGTAGATGGTTGGGCTCGATGGTCCCAGGGGTCTTTGCCAACCTGTGATTCCAGATTGTCTGTCTCTTCCTGACTCCTCACCCTGCTCTGTGACTTTGCCCACCCAGAAGGACTGAGCTTTCCCTGTGTGACTTGATCTAGGGGATCCTGCTCTGGGATGGGGATTGGACTGGATGCTCGTTCAAGGTCCCTTCCAATCCCTTATGTTCTGTGATTCTGTGAACCTTTAATCTGCACAGGGACAGTTTATTTCTTGGGGTTTTGTGTGTTTATCAAGATTGGCAGTGAAAGGGTTAGCGTGGGACTGGTCTGGAGACAGACCTGAGGACAAATGAGGTCACTTGGTTTCTTCTGAGGGGTTCACCTCAACGTTTACAACTTCTTCAAGCAGGAAAAGCAGTGAAGCTCTATCTGAGGAAGTTCAGGTGGGAGGATTGGACTGGATGATCTCACAAGGTGCCTCTCAATCCCTAATGTTCTGTGATTCTGTGTTAGGGAAAGGTTCTTGACTGGAAGGGTCACTGGAACAGGCTCTCCAGGGAAGCAGGTAGAGTTTAACCTGCATCTTGGATGAAGCTCTGAGTTCATATGAGTTATTTGTATGTAGTTATGTGAGCAACAGGGGATTTGGCTTGGTGGTCCTTTCCAACTTGAGATGCTCTGAGGCTGCAAGAGCGAATCACCGCCTGGGCAAACAGGAAAGGTCACCTTGCCGTGCCGGGCTAATCCCCTACACTGCCCTGTGCCATGGACTGTTGTGCAGATTACTGAAGTCCAGACAGAACAGGTCCACCACAGTTTGTTGGTTCTAGAAAGCAGTTAAAGATGACTTGGCTGGATTTTCTACAGCTTGGACTAGCTCATTTCCTTCTTGATCTGGCCAAAACCTTTGCGTGTGTGTGAAGTCAGCCCAAAGGACTGTGGTCTTCCTGGCCTTCCCTTGTCACGCTTTATTTGTAGACAACTACATCTGACCTGTTTGGTTTGGTTTTGATATTATTTATGTAACTTACCTATTTAACTTGGACTTGGGCTTTCTGGTGCCATCTCCAGAAGAGCTGTGGCATGGACTTGTGCTTCAGCCATGTCTGTTGAATCTAAAGATGTGGTTTTGCTTTTCCTGGTATCGTGGTCAAACTGTTTTATACCTTCTTCACATTCAATGTTGGCCAGCTGCTGTCTCTCTGACCACTCTAAGCCTTCTGTGAGTCTGCATAAGATGCCTGGGACCAGAGACAGGGTGCTGCAGAATGGTCTCACCTCCTTTGTCTTCTCCCTGTCTTCTAAGCGCGTGGAGCGTCGGTGCTTGCTTCAGCTGTCCTGGCTGTTCACGTACTGCACGATAGCATCAGTTACTTGCCGTGCTGCTAGAAGAATATCAGGAAAACTGGGCAAATGAGATGAGGGGAAGACTTCAACATGTTATCTTCAAGGCAGAAACAGTGCCAGAGGCAGAAGGAAGCAGTGGGTGGTTTGGCCTCCTCTTCCCCTTGTTGCTGGGGCTCCCACCTGCCTGCCATGGGGCTCAGACTGCCGAGGGCTGACGCTCACCTCCAGCCTCTCTGTGAAGGCTGACAGAGGTTTTTGCTTGTATCTCCAAGATGTGGGTCCTGTGCTTCAGAAACAATGGCCTGTCCCACCTGCAGATGACGTGCTCTAAGAACATAGCAAGCACATCCCAAAGAGCTTTAGACATTCCTTCTCCTGCCTCCTTTCCTCTTTCAGACCCTCGAGGAACTCACCTTTGGGAGTTTATCCGAGATATCCTTCTCAATCCTGAGAAAAACCCGGGATTAATCAAGTGGGAAGACCGGTCAGAAGGTGTCTTCCGATTTCTAAAATCCGAAGCTGTGGCTCAGCTCTGGGGGAAGAAGAAGAACAACAGCAGCATGACTTACGAGAAACTCAGCCGGGCTATGAGGTGAGCTCAGGGGTTGCTGTAGAAGACCGGGGCAAGTCGTGGCCCCGAGACCTTCTTATTTCCAGCTGTGTCCAGAAACCAGACCTGCCCCTCTCCCATTATCTTACAGTGGGTTTATAAATTCTATGTGAGGATTTTCTTTGCTCCTTTTGTCAACATTGTGGGTGTTTTTCCACAATCAATGGAAGATCCAAACACATTTTTAAATAGAAGGTGAGATTCTTTCCTGTTCTGATCTCACATGCTGGCTCATCTGGAAAAGAAACAAACCCCAAACCACGGAATCTTGTAAGAATATGTGACAAACAGGGTGAAATTTAAACTCTGAGGGTAACTGATACAAAGCAAAAGAAGATAAAAATTCTTTCAGTGCTAATAATTGTAGGTACTATGTCTACAAAGATGATCAAGGGACTGGAACATCTCCCTGATGAGGAAAGACTTAGGGAGCTGGGTCTCTTGAGCTTGGAAAAAAAGAAGATTGCGGGGTGACCTCATTCATGTTGATAAATATGTGAAGGGTGGGTGTCAGGAGGATGGAGCCAGGCTCTGCTCAGGGGTATCTAATAATAGGACAAGGGGCAGTGGGTGAGAGCTGGAAAATGGGAGGTTCCACATCAATATCAGGAGGAACTTCTTCATGGTGAGGTCTAAGGAGCAGTGGAAGAGGCTGCCCAGGGGGGTTGCGGAGTCTCCTTCTCTGGAGACATTTAAAACCCATCTGGACATGTTCCTGGGTGACTTGGTTTAGGGATCCTGCTGTGTCAGGGGGATTGGACTAGACAATTTTTCAAAGTCCCTTCCAATCCCTGATGATTCTATGATATCTCAATGGAAAACATAGAAAATAAAGACTTCTCAGCAAGCTGAGGGGCTTCAAAGTTGGAGGTACTTTTAGAGCAAACTCAATCTGAGATGTTTTTTCCTCTGTGTTTTTATTTCAACAGATACTATTATAAAAGAGAAATCCTGGAGCGCGTGGACGGTCGGCGGTTAGTATACAAATTTGGAAAGAACGCCCGTGGCTGGAGAGAAAATGAGAATTAAACACGGCGAGAGACAACCCTTAGAAACACCTGGATGTAAATATTCAAAGACTATTTTCTTATATTTATGCACCAAACCGGGGTGGAAAAACAAAACCAACCAATTCTGCTTCTGTCGGGAAGAAGGACCATTATCATTGTCGGTGTTAAAATTATTGTATTTGAAGTATGTCCTGTATGGGGAAAAAATGTACACAGTTTTCTGTGATATAACATTATAGAGTTATGATTATTTTTCCCTTCTTGTGAAGTTTTTCTCTTGTTGGGTTTTTATTTTTTGGTTTGTTTTATGGTTGTTTGTTTTTTTGACTCATACAGGCATAATGTGATTGATGAGTCACGCAAAGCAAGGGAAGGAGTGAAATACTAGGGCATTTACGGAGTGTGACAACCCACTTTGGAAGGCAACTGTGAGTGGAGGGAACAGTAAAGCATCTCTGAGCCAAGTAGTCTTCTTCCATAGTCAGCTGGTTTATAGCTTTTGTTGGCCAACGTTCTCTTGCTCCTTCGCTCTTCTCATTTCTCAGTGTTTTGACACTTCCAGTTGCTTTTGTTGAGTCAGACGGTGGGTTCTCCTTCAGTCAGCTTCTCCCAGCCATGGAGAGCGGTAGTTCTGCACAGAGGCTGCCAGACTTTGTTTGGAGAACCCATACTACCTCCACCACCGGGACCTTCTTTTCTAGCAGAAGTTCAGGACCTGACCTTACCTGGTACTGAGCAACCTCCCTAATCTCTGGAGGGCATCCAGCCCATCCCAGAGGAAGGGCTGTTTGTTTCTAACGAGCATCTTTGAGATGAACTGCAGGCAGAGAGTTGATCTTGGGGACCAAATGCTACGGAAGGAAGAGAATGGTTTTCTGACTGGGCAAACTTACTCAAAAGCAGCAGTTTCCCAGTAGAAGCATTAATGCTCCTCCTGCCCTCTCACATTCCTGATCCTTCAGATCCATGTCATCTGAAGCAGTGTGGAGGCGGGCAGGTAGATCTTCCATTAATCCCATAGCATGAGGGAGCAGTGTCCTCCCCATTTTCTTCAAGTCGCATTGTCCTCCTGACGGGTCAAGTCTCACTTGGACAGGTGCTTTCATAAGGCCTTTGAGAGACACAAAGGTCTGTTGTGTGGAAAATACTAGTTCCCTTTGCTTTTGTCAAGCCCTGTAGTGTATTTGTATTTGCCAGCTGTGCTTGGGACTCCTAGCTGGAGAAAACCCCACAACCGAGGGTTTGGGAACGTTCAGATCTGGGTCAGCATTTTGGGCTCCTCTCTAGCAGTGTGATGCTGAGACCAAAGCTTCGTTGGCAGCTTTTTCTGTCTCCAAGCGACAAGTCCCTCCTGATGGCACCAAGCACTTGCAGAACGTGGAGAAACAAAAACTAGAAGAGGCAGCACTTCACCAGGTCGCTGAGCAACAGGATTTTCTTGGTGATGTTAGCGGAGGTGAAGCCAACGTTGATTCCAACGCACTTTTCCAGGGATGAGGCATTTAGGAAACGACAACAGCGGCAGAGATGTCCAGGACCAAACCAACCCCCCAAAATTCAGAACATTACATCCATTCTGCAGCCATTTCCTCAGGATTTAAATCGGTATCAACTAGAAGTGCAGCAAGGCGCAGCGGGAGGCGGTAGGATATTCCGTCTTTCATTTGCCTTCAGAAAGGAAATGGAGGTGAAAACCAAGAGCCAACAGAATCATCAGTGTTGAAGTTGGCCAATGTGCTTAGCAACAAGCTGTAGGCAAACACGAGAGCCTAACTTGTTATCTACACATGTAGGGCATGTCAGACAATAGCACCCCCTCCTACGCTCTCTGTGCCGGAGCTGTCACCATCAATTACCCAGACATGACAATTTTTACTTTTCATAACCTGGGTGGAGGGAGGTTCATCTTATTTACAAATCAAATACTAAGCCTCTGCACTTCAAAGCATTTTTTTTTCTCTCTCAGTCTATCTCTGCCCTTTTTTCTTTTTCTTTTTGTATTTAGCTTTGGCCTGACTGTGCTGGCCTGGCTTTCGTGCAGCTCAATGATTTCTGGTTCGGTTTTGAGCTGGATTAGCTATGTTCCACCTCCTTTGCCGTCGTTTTGTAGTTTGTACAATGAGAACCAGGCCACTAGACGAGGAGAGAGTCTTCACTTTGCTCCAAAGACTATTCCTTTTCCCACCCCATGGTTATTTGCAGCCCTTTGCTCCATGCTCTTCGCCCTTTCCCAGCTCCCTGCTTCCAATCCACACAATCTAAATCAGCGGTAAGGTCGCAAATCCACGATCTTGTTTGCATTGATTGTAGCTGCAGTTAACACACAGCTCAGGCTGGCCACGAGGGAAAACATCTTCATGGAAAGGGTCCTCAGGCTGTGGAACAGGCTGCCCAGGAAGGGGCTTGAATCGCCATCCCTGGGCATGTGTCACATCTGTGAAGTTCTGGAGCTCAGGTTGGGTAGTGGCCTTGGGACAGCTGGGGTAATGGTTGGACTTGATGATCTTGGAGGTCTTTTCCAACTAAGTTATCTATGGCAACTTAGTTATCTATGTTGTCTTAGTTATCTATCTAGGTTAGCAACCTACGTTGCTAAGGTCTCACAGCAACTGACCGCAGCTCCTTCATAAAGCTGCTTTCTGCCAGAGCTCCCCAAACTTCTGGGGACATAAAGTGAACGTGTGAAACACCCGCGTCGCCACTTGGTTACTGACCCACAGCCCAGGCTGTTTGTCAGCGTTTCGCAAGCCCAGCCCCTCTGGAGGATGGCGCCGTGCCGATCCCGCAGCGCCTGACGCCGGGGTGCAGCACAACGGCCAGTCTCTGCCGTCACATCTTTCAGCACGCGGACACCGTTCCTGCTCCGCGGGGCTTTCAGACGAGGTGCTTGTCACTCAGCAGGACAGCAGCACCAAGCTGGAGCAGAAGCCAGCCAGCATCTACCCTCTTTGCCTAAAACAAACACAAAGGGCTGTTTAGAAACGACGGTTCTTGCCCCTTGCCAAGGACGGACGTGACCAACCAAAAACGGAGCCTTTTGACCAAGACCTGAGCAGACGGCGAAGACAAAGAGACGATTGTTGATGTAAATGACTGTTTAAACAAAAAGCATTTCTGATCGCTCGTTCATTTTGTGTTTTAGAGGCGGAGCGAGCGCGTCTTCAGACGTTTCCTTCGCGTGAGCAGCTGCTGAGCGGGTAGCGCCGTGTGTATAGATTTTTGTTGTACCATAACTTTTCGTGTGTATAAAGCTCTAGATAGGAAGGTCTATGATATTTATATAGTTCCTTGCGCATCACGATGTCGAAGGTGCTGGCACGAGCACTCTCAAGCTGCGTTTTCCGCACCAAATCAGAGCAGCTTGCTCCAAAAACATCCTGAGAAACCCCGTAGGCTGGTGAACTACACAGACATGAAAATGTGGAGTTCCCTTTTCATCTTTCTCTCTGCAGCACGTTGCGTCTCTCCCGCTTGCTTCCCACAGCATCACCTCCCATGTACACGTGCGGAAACCCATCCGCACCAGATGTTCCACTGTTGCCACTGTAAATCTCAGCTTGGAGACTGTGTATCGCCAAACGGTACTGGAGACGGTGTCTGTTCTTGTGGATATGATGCAAATTCAAATAAAACCCTCATGAAAGGAAATTTCCAGAGCAGTGCTTATCTTCACCTTCTGTTTTGCTCAATGTCTTGAGCCTGGAAGGGGCCGGCGGGAGCCCTTTGCAGTATTGGAGTGTGTTTCCACGTTGGCGAAAGGACTGGCGTAACTACCGAGACAGTCCCACTTACTCGGGCGCTGAGTAGCCCGTCTGTTGGGAAGACACTGGATTTGCAAGCCTGCTCCACATCTTGCTGGAGTGCTCGACTGTGTCGACACAGCGAGATCGCCTTTCTTGTTTGGTTGCTACCCTTCACAAAGGTCTTACTTCAGCACTGATTTAACTTCAAGGTATTTTGAAGTGTGTGCAAGGGCTAGGCTGATTAAGGATGCCATTAGTCACGCGGAGCGCCTCCTGCGCTGAATCAAAGCAGCTAAAACGACTGAATCCTGTCCTTTGTGGTATTTTTCCATCTGAGCGGTGGTTACAAAAACACTCAAGGAACAAAGAGAGCACCTCTGTTGATTTGGTCTGCAGCTTCAGGGGGAAAAAGAAATGAAACCCTCTGTAATTAAGAGAAAGTCAAAGTGGACCCATGTGGTTTTCATACTGGTTGGGGGTGCTGGAACACACTCTGCCAACACTAGGTATCTCGAGGTGGGTGGCAGGCTGGGGCGCTGTAGGGCTGCCATGGGACACATCTGCTGTGGTGACCCATGGTCATCACATTTGGAGTTGGGCTTGAGTGTGAAACTGAAAGCTTCACTGCCATGGGACAAGTCGTGTAGATCTCAGGGCCGCGATTTGGTGGTGGGCTTGATGATCTTAAAGATCTTTCTGGGCCTGAGCTATTCTGTGATTCTAAATCACGCTGTTGTGCTCTATGATGTGCCATGAAGCAGGTAAGTGATTCTGCTGCATGAAGATCTGGGTATTTCAGGATGATGGCTCTAAAAATTATCGGTCTGTACTGAATCAGCCTACACTCAAACCCAGACCTTCAAGAGGCTCCAGCATTATGTCCACCTAAGTTGGAGAATATGTTTGAATCTCATACACAGGTCCAACCCTCTCCATGTCTAGCACACAGCACAAGAGTGTTGCCTCAAAATGGTTATTGTATAACACAGAATGGCAGAATCATTCAGGTTGGAGAAGACCCTTGAGATCACCGAGTCCAACCATCAGCCCTATTCTACAATTCCCTCCTAAACCAGAGCCCCCAACGCTACATCTAAGCGGCTTTTAAACACTTCCAGGGATGGTGACTCAACCACCACCCTGGGCAGCCCATTCCAGAGTCGTATCTTGAGAATGTGGGAGTCTCAAACCAGGTTTCAAAAGGAATTGGAACCAGTCTGCATTTTAAATAAGCACACAACTGGTTTTCCAGTGAATGGTTGGGCCTTTCATTTCCAACAAGCCAAGGCCAGTGTTTAAGGCAAAGACTAGTGACAATATTGTTTGGGAATATGCAAAAAGCCCCAAAAAATCCCTTGGACTCCTATTCGCTTGTGACCTAAAAATGAAGCAAAAATCCAGCTTTCAGCTGCGTTCTGGGGCCACATGAAACACAATTCAGAGCTTGCAAATCCTATGTAAATTGAACATAGGTAAGAGGAGCACTGTGAGGAGTCTGCCAAGCCACATCTCCACTCAATACAAATCTGCGGGCACGTCTGCATCAAGGATGAACGAGAATTGCTTCAGGTAAGTGACATCTGGTACTGCAGAAGGATGGGCCATGAAGAGTGATCCTGCTCTGCAGGGGGATTGTGCTTGATGATCTTTCGAGCTCCCTTCCAATCCCTCATGTTGTGTGATTCTGTGATCTTCTGAGGTCCCTTCCAATCGCTCATGTTCTGTGAGTTAGCAAGATCAACAACTTCCAAGAAGTGTAAGTGGGATGATTGCAATCATCTATGAGAGAGATTATCTAGCTGGGCTTGCAGCGTTTGCTCCCTTGCTGACGGAGCTTCTGCACAGTGTGGTTCAAGTCCTGAGCTTGGTGCCAGCTGAGAACTTCCTCCAACAACCACTCTTGTTGCCTTTCACAGAACCACAGAACATTAGGGATTGGAAGGGACCTCAGAAGGTCATCTAGTCCAATCCCCCTGCTAGAGCAGGATCACCTGGACCAAGTCGCACAAGAACATGGCCAGGTGGGTTTCAAACGTCTCTCTCCTCAGATATTTAGCTCCTTGAGTCACCTGTTTCAGCCATTGAAAGTATTGGAGAAAATCACAGAACCACAGAACATTAGGGATTGGAAGGGACCTCCAAAGAGCATCCAGTCCAATCCCCCTGCCACAGCAGGGTCCCCTAGACCAAGTCGCACAGGAACACGTCCAGGTGGGTTTTAAATGTCTTTCCTCAGATATTCAGCTCCTTGAGTCATCTAACTATATCAGCCATCAAAAATATTGGAGAAAGCAACAGGAAAAGAAGAAAAATTAAAAAATAAAAAGAGGAGAAGGGGCAGGTGACCAGATCTTCCTGCACCAAACAGCCCTGTGCAGAAATGCAAAGGCTGGATGCATTAAAAAACTGCAGTTGATGGCATCCACGTCAGTCTATTTATAGCCTTTCCACCAGAGGTTGGTTGCAAAAATTAAACATAAATTAGTGTTTACAAGTCTAATTATAACTGTGAGGAGAACGAGAAATGAGGGCAATATGCCTGTGCTCTCTGCATATTGTTGGGAGCCGAAAAAAATGGATTTAATTACACAAGTAAAACGACTGGAGCACTGCTTCTGCTGAGGAGAGCTTCCCTTCTCTGTCTCCAGGATGGTTCCCCCTTTGCTTTCATCTCATTTTCAACTTTCAACGCAAAAATCAAGGTATTTTCTACAAAAGTATTTTCACCTTCAAAAGTTTCCACTGGCAAATTTCCTTGTTGGAGACAATCTAGCTTTCCAAGGTACCGGGATAAGAAACACCACCAGATCAATGAGAACATTTTAAAATATTTAAAATTTTAAATTAATTAGATTTTAATTATTATTTTTTTAATATATCTATTATTTTATTTATTTAAGAAGAAATGACTCTTTACCTTAGTTTTTGAGCAAAGGTTATGCAGTAACCTTGGAGCTGTCATCTCATTTCTGCCTTTTATGTTGTAATAACTGCCCCAGCAGTGAGTCTGATGCTGCGGAGGGAGTCAGCCTCTAAAACACATTTTGCATTTTCTGTATCAGGCAGAGGAAGAGGGGGCGGGGGGGACACTTTAATTACAGAGAGCAGCCCTTGAATATGGTTCAGCGTGAAGCAGACGCGAGCGCTGGGGCCATGTGAACGCCGACAAACCCTGGGTGGGAGGTTCCCACAGGAACTGGCTCGGAGGAGCCCTTGAAAGAGGCTACTGCAGTAACACCCTTCGATTAAAAATCTGTTGGGCAAAATCTTCACAGTGACAGCGTAAATTCAGCTGGGGAGAGGAGCCCCAAAAGCAGACAGATGGTCAAAGACAGTCTCCAGGAACAGACTCCAGGAGTGTGCTGGTGACACCTGTGCTTCTCCAGTGACTCAACTGCTTTTAGAAGTCACAGAGATAAACACAGAGGTGTGAGCAGCTTTAGGTTCTGTTCCCCCTCTACTCGGCGCTGCTGAGACCACGTCTGGAGTGTTGTGTCTGGTTCTGGGCCCCTCAGTTCCAGAGGGATGTGGAGCTGCTGGAGGGAGTCCAGGGTAAAGCAATGAGGATGATGAAGGAAGTAGAGTAGCTCCCTTATGAGGAAAGGCTGAGGGAGCAGGATCTCTAGCTTGGAGAAGAGGAGAATGAGGAGTGACCTCTTTAATGTTGATAAATATGTGAAGAGTGGGTGTCAGGAGGATGAAGCCAGGCTCTGCTCAGGGGCATCTAATGATAGGACAAGGGGCAATGGGTGTGAGCTGGAACAGAGGAGGTTCAACGTAAGTATGAGAAGGAACTTCTTCCCAGTGAGGGTGACAGAGCACTGGGAACAAGGGGCAACAAATGTGAGTTGGAACAGAGGAGATTCCACATCAATATGAGAAGGAACTTCTTCATTGTGAGGGTGACAGAGCCCTGGAAGGGGCTGCCCAGGGGAGTTGTGGAGTCTCCTTCTCTGGAGACATTTAAGACCCGCCTGGATGTGTTCCTGTGTGACTTGGTCTAGGTGATCTTGCTGTGTTAGGAGGACTGGACTGGATGATCATTTTCCAACCCCTAATGTTCTCTGATTCTACGAAATGGGGGTTGTAGAAAATCCCATGTGAGCATCACTGGCTCAGTGTTCAGCTTGGTTGTGTCTGAGGGTCTTGCAGGACAATGTATTAAGGGACATCTATTCTAGGACAATGTATTCTAGAACAATCTAATAGAGGATCTTCTAGTAATGAAGATTTTTGGGTAAAACCAAGTGTCCCTGGCAGCTGGAATTGTGTTGTACTTGGAGGGTTATAGCTGTATGGAATTGGAGGGTTATAGTCCATGGCAGATCTGATGTAAGCAGATCTTTTTTCTTTAAATTTACACTAATTCAGGATCTGCTCCTTGAATTTTACACTGGATGGACCCTTGCTGCTACCCTGCTCACTTTTCTTTCTACCCAGGACCTCCTCCACGAGTCACCATCACGCCCTAATATCATTGACTCCAAATATTTGATCTAAAAAGTGGGAAAACCTGGCTGTAACCACACAAAATTTCATCACTGCACGTGGGTTTTGTCTCTCAAATCTCACCAAGGACTGGGGATACAGGATGTGCCAGCAGTGGAGATCCAGCTCCCAGAGCAGGGCTGCCAGGTCTGCTCAAGAGCAACACAAATCACTCTTTTACCCCATCCCTTCACGGGCCAGACTGCTGCATATGCTCCTTGGGGAAGCAGGACTGCTTCAGAAACCTTAGTTGACTGGTGCCATAAGTCTTGTGTGTGTCTTGCACTTGGTTGTTCATTCGCCTCCGCGTCGGCAGTTTCGTGCCGCTCCAGATGCTGAGATAGATTCTTCTCCCAGTGATGTAGCTCTGGTGATTTATGAAGTCAATCAGATCACTGAACGAGATTAGCAGGTGGACTGTTTATTGCAGATATCACTCATCGGGAAAATGGTTTCGTTTCCATCGGCAGAAGCTCCTTGACTGATCCCAGGCTTTTTTGTAAGTACATGATACGCGCTGGGATTTCCTCATTTCAGGCCATGGGTGTCTCAGGGAGGAGCCAATGCCTTTTGAAGTGATGGTTTCAGTGTCAGTGGCACCTCTTGTGAATTTTGGGGGGGAGCCTCCCTCTTTCTTCTCCAAGAGTGGTGAAGGGCTCTCTGAAAACCTCCATCTCGGAGCTGCATTTAAAAGCTCCTTTCTGAACCTTGAAAACCTCAGGCAATAATGCGACCTGCAGCGTTGTGTGGTGAGGAGATGATGGTGCTTCACATCTCCCCAGGGAACACTGCAGGACAGCTCCACAGCAACCTGTGGCTGCCTTTATTCAGGTTGCACCCTCTGGAGACTGTAGGAGTCACTGTGTGGAGAGGTTTAGAGCCACTGTACATCCTCGTCTCCTAGGCTGTGGGTCCTGCATTTCTCAGATGCAGTTGTAGGCTGAAGAGTTTTAATAGTCTTGGAGAAGACCTCCAAACGCCATGACTGTGAGCATTGCAGAAAGGTCAGGAGGTTGATGGGACTGTTGTTGTTTCTGAGGGTGATGCTGCCATGAAGATGCAGCCCTCCACTGCAGACCATGAGATGCTCTGGGAGAGGGGGTTCCACCCTCTCCCTCAAGTCCTGCCAATTTTGCTCACTGTTTGTCAGCTCCTGCCTTCAGTCTTTTCTCCAACCCCCTTTTCCCAAGCAAAGCAGATACAATCACAGAACATTAGGGATTGGAAGGGACCTCAAAAGGTCATCTAGTCCAATCCCACCCCCACAGCAGGATCACCTAGATCCCTGGAAGGGAATGTAGAGCTGATCCCTCAGACCCTTGATCTTCTGTGTTGGCTTTCATGGGCTAAGACCAAACTAGCCCTTTGGCTCACACGGTTATCAGCTGTGAATTTGCCAGGGCAGGTAAACATTAGAGTGCACCTCAAATCTACAACCGGGGCTCCCTCTCCAAATCACTGTGGATCACACCTCAGATCCGATGTTGACCCATTTCCTGTGGGCTATGGATCTTCTCAAGACAATCATCCCTCCGAGCCTGTGCTCAGACGCTGTTGGCAGGAGAAACAACGTTCTCCACCAGAGACACACAGAGAGCAGCCTTCTGCTGTCCAAGATCCTGTCTTTTCAAAGAAAGCTTAAATCCAGACAACTGATTTAAAAAAGAAGAGTTGGAGGGGGAAACGCCTTGGATTTCATCCTTCTCATGGCAGATACAATCATAACGTCCCAGGTAATTAGCTCTGCCTGAGATGAGGATCACTCGTTTTAGGAGTATCTAGGACCTGTGAGTTGTGATGTGAGGCAACCTGCAGGTCTCCAGGTTGAGCTCCCTCTGTGCTCCTGTATCTCTGACTGCATCGGACCTCCTCTCCTGGGGGAAGGCTCACCGCAGCTTATCAGATTCCATTACTGCTGGTTCATATCGACGTTCTCATGTGAAACCAGAACACAAATAAGCCAAGACTACCTCCGTGCCCCCAGACGATTACAAACGCCGGTGATTCACCAGCTATTCATGCCAGACCGATATTCTGCAGGATTTTATGGTTCGTGAGGGAAGCGTTTTGGCGTGTTCGGGCTGAAATCACTGGCGTGCCAGGAGGCATCTGATGGGGACTCTGCATGGGGACACAGGGCAAGTCCTGTGGTGGCCAGGTGGTCACATATGGCTTACAGACACTCTGTGTTTTTCCAGCAGGTTTAGGGGGTAATAAGAGTTATGTTAGAAGGAAATGTAGAGTTAAATGATGAAGCTAATCCAGTCTATTACCTGGCTGCTGCTGGAAGAGAGACATGTTCTACCCCACATCCACCTCCCTAGATTAATCACAGAATCATAGAATCATAGAATCATTAGGGATTGGAAGGGACCTCAAAAGATCATCCAGTCCAATCCCCCTGCCACAGCAGGATCCCCTAGATCAAGTCTCACAGGAACATGTCCAGGTGAGTTTTAAATGTCTCCAGAGAAGGAGACTCCATAACCCCCCTGGGCAGCCCCTTCCAGTGCTCTGTCACCCTCATTGGGAAGAAGTTCCTTCTCATATTGAGGTGGAATCCCCTCTATTCCAACTCACACCCATTCCCCCTTGTTTTCCCTGTAGAAACAACATGAGGTTACTTGAATTAATCTGTAATCTCCTCTGTTCCAGCTAACCCATGGAACAGCTTGGTTGCTGCCTCAAGTGTGACCCATTGCCCAGCCATGCTGGTCCCCATGGCTCAGAGGTTGCTCGATGTCCCTGCAAGCTGATGCCTTTTTCTAGAGCTCTGTTCGAGTTGACATGGGTGAAGGAACAAGCCACCCAACCACATCAGCCTCCTCCATACCCACCACTGCCAGCATCTGCAGACAACTGGCAGCACCTCAGCTGGGGCTGTTCTTCAATTCACTGGAAAACCAGAGATCAGGATGGGCAGTGCTGAAAACATGAAGGACCACCATACATTTTGTGGCTGATAGACACCCTTTGGCTCTCTGTGACCTGAATTCACTGCTCCAGCGAAGGAAAATAATCCACACTCTAGGCTGTTGGCTCATACTGGTGAGAACAACCCAAAGCTATCAAAGGGATGGGGGCAGAACAAAAAGAGCCACTGTGGGTGTCCTGGGATCCAAGCCATCACCATCTCAGCCCAAATCTCTTCAGCTGCCATGAAGTTTGATCCCCATGAATGGCTGTGATGGGACCTGCCCCCTCTCGGTTGCATCATTTTTACACACACACACACACACACACACACACAAAAGACATTACATGCTGGAGCTAAACCCCCTATTCTCCTTTGCTTTCTGGTATGTAGAAAGAATTGAATTCACTGTGTGTGGATAACCCACTTGTTTATCCTCAAGTGAAGAACAAAGCCAGCTAATGAGCTTTGCTGTCACCTTTAATGAATGGTCTTACAAGATAATAACCCCACGAGGCTACGCCCAAGGGCCATCAGCAGTTTTTTTCTCAAAGCCTCTTTAACATTCCGAGAAAAAGTCACACTGCAACAGCAGCAACGCGGGAGAAAGATTCCGAGATGAGATTTGGGTTGGACATCAAGGTTAGGAGTCACAGGGGACCTGCGGGCACAGAACCTTTGTGCACCAGCAAGTCTCGGAGGAAGGCAAGTCTGGAAGTGGGGCCTTATCAGAAGGGCATGACCCAGCTCAGCCTCTCTGCGAAACACCTTGAGCTTGATTGCAGATGAATTGAGTCACAGCCTGTTTAGGCTGATGAGATCCCTGCTGAAAGGGCAGCTCTGGTTCGCTTGTGCCTCTTGCCCAGTGTTGGCACCAGCACTGCTGCATGGGCTGGCCCCGTCAGGCTGATTCCAAAGTTCAGCTGAAAGCAAAAAGGCCACGTTTTTGAGTTGGCTCTAAGTTCAGGGAGAAGGTAGAAACCTGAAGGAGAGAGAGGTGACAGCCTGACCCCTTTAGCAGCTGTTTCCAGTTAGACCATAATAAGCCAATTTGTGAAACCTCAGTGATTGCTGCCTCATGGAGAGGACTGGGGGGGGGGTGACCCAGCAAGTATATTAAGCTCTGGTAGATGTTGGGAAACCTTTCCCTCAACTTTGTATGGGAGGAATCCTGTGGTTTTACTTGTGCCACCATGTTTTTCTGCCCTTAAGAGTGTTTTTCCACACCTAGGCAAGCACAGGTCTCCAGATACTGGTGAGACTGAGCTGTGAAACTGGGCAACTGCCCCACCACCAGACCCAGAATGTGGGACTCCAGGGTGATTGCAAAGCTCCTCTGCTAAGCAGCAAGGACCAGTAACACAGAGTGTTATGTTGGGAAAGATGCCTCCCACCAGAGAGTGACCTTGGAGGATGGTGAGGAGGTTGCCTGAGTCACAGGGACCTCTGAAGCTCTTGCATCCACGCTGCTGGGATGGTATGTACAGCCCATGCTGCTCGGGAAGGGGGTAAAAGGGGAATCAAGCTACTGATGAAAGAGTTGAGGTGTTTGGAGTTGGTTTTGAGATTGGGAGTGCAGCCACAAAGAAGAACAGACCAGAGATAGCTTGACAGGGTGCTGAGCTGTCTCATTTGAACTGTATTTATTAAATGGGTTGGATGTGATGATCCTTGGGGTCCCTTCCAACCTGCTCTACTGTGATGCTGTCCTAGGTGGTTGGATGTAGGTAGGAGAAGGAGAAACAGCAAAGATGAAGCTTGGGAATAACTCAGCTTGTCCTTCTGAAGGGGCAGAGCTAGGACCTAGGATAACTGTAGTGACTGCAGCTGTGGTGTGATGCACCCAGTCCTTTTGACTACAGGTCTGGGTTCAGGGGTGATGCCCCGGGTGAGGCATCTGGTCTGCACAGATGTGGTGTCTGCTAGGGGAAGTGGTTGAGGCCCCATCGCTGAGCACCAGCAGGGCCTGATCCTCACAGGTCGTGAGCAGTAACCGATTCCAGGCTGGAAAACAAACTGCTGATAACAATCTGGTACCGGCAGAGGGATCAGATAGGTGTGACCTGCTGTGGGTTTTTTCCACCTCAAACTTTTATGATTTGGCATTCGCCTGCTAAAATAATAAAACAAATGACTGTGTGATCAACCCACACAGCTCTGCTCCTCCGTCTGTTCCCACAGCCCATTCAAAGGGCTCGGTTGGGAAAAAACCACCAAACCCCAAAGAAACCACATGTGAAGCGGATTGTCGCCACACTCCAAAGGTTTGGTTACAGGCAACTGATTCCTTTGGGCTCGATTATTCCTTGGGCTTACGCATCTGTCCGAAGGTGTGAGGCAGAATAAAGCCTCTTCCCACCGAACGCTGAGCGGTGACTGCAGGTTTGGGTTCAGGTGTGATGCCCCAGGTGAGGCATCTGTTCTGCACAGGCCTGCCTTCCCGAGAGCAAGGGTGTGAGGGTCAGGAGGAGCTGCAGTGATGCTTCTGTGGAAGTGGGGAGATGGGAACTCCTTTGTGAGGAGGAAAAGGTGCTCATGGCTTCCAGGAAAGGTGGTGAAAAAAGACCCCAGCTCTCTCCTGGTGGGTTTGAGGGGTATTTATTTCAGGCAATACGGATACAACCATCCTTGTGATGTTGTCCTGTACAAGGAACTCGAGTTAATAAGAGATCTATGGTCCAAACACGTCGCTGGCAGGAAGAGGATCTCTTGATAGCTAGTGAGGTTGAGATACTGTGTTGAGTGTTCATCCTCTGGTACCTGCCATGTCTTGCTGAAGAAGCACTTTGCTGTGCAAACACAGAATCACAGAACATCAGGGACTGGAAGGGACCTTGAAAGATCATCCAGTCCAATCCCCCTGCCACAGCAGGATCCCCTAGATCAAGTCACACCCAAAGGTATCCAGGCAGGTTTTAAACCTCTCCAGAGAAGGAGACAAATGAAGAGGGATAGCACAGAAAGAGTTACAGGTCTGCTATCTTCAGATGCTCCCAGGTGTGTTGTTTTCCAGCTACCAAAAGCAATAAAGCATAAATCATAAATATGACCTAGATCATTACCTGTGTGTGAAAACGTCCCTGTGTGATCACACACACAAGGGTTCCCAGGAAAAGCCAATTATCTCAGCTACAAAGTCCAACCTTGTTAATCACTCCAGCATGTCCCCTCTCATTTTCTCATCAGCAAAGCCTGATTTATTTCTTTCTCTTCTAGCTGTTGTCTTCATCTAATGGAAGTGGAGGCTTCCTTCTTTTTTCCTTTAGTATTTCCTTAGTAATTGGAAATGTGCTTCTCCCAGGCAGATCCTGCTTTGGATCACAACATTAGGGATTGGAAAGGACCTCAAAAGATCATCTAGCCCACAACAGGAGCATTTAGACCACAACAGGATCACCTAGATCAAATCACACAGGAACATGGCCAGGTGGGTTTTAAACCTCTCCACACAAGGAGACTCCACAACCCCCCTGGGCAGCCCCTGCCAGGGCTCTGTCACCCTCACTGGGAAGAAGTTCCTTCTCAGATTGATGTGGAACCTCCTCTGTTCCAGCTCACACGCATTGCCCCTTGTCCTATCATTGGGTGGCCCTGGGCAGAGCCTGGCTCCATCCTCCTGACACCCGCCCTTTCTGTATTTGTCAACATTAATGAGGTCACTCATCAGTCTCCTTTTGTCCCAGCTCCCTCAGCCTTTCCTTATCAGGGAGATGCTCCTCTCCCTTCATCATCTCTGTGGCTCTGTGCTGGACTCTCTCCTGCATCTCTGTGTTCCTCTGGAACTGAGGGGACCAGAACTGGACATAATAGTCCAGAGGTGGTTTCACTAGGGCAGAGGGAGGAGAACCTCTCTTGATCTGCTAACCCACCCCAGGTGGCCTTCTTGGCCACCAGGGCACATTGAATGGGCAGTGTGCTTGTACCTCTGTGGTTACTTATTCATAGAATCATAAAATGATTAGGGATTGGAAGGGACCTTGAAGGGACTTGATTATACTGGTTTAGAGTGTAGAATCACAAACTAGATTTAGAATCACAGAATCATTAAGGTTGGAGAAGTCCTCTAAAGTCAAGTCCAACCATCGACCTAGCTCCACCATGCCCTCCAAGCTACAGCCTGAAGTGCCACATCTACCTGTCCTCTGAACATCTCCAGGGATGGTGACTCCACCAGGTCCCCGGGCAGCCTGTTCCAAAGCTTGACCACTCTTTCAGTACAAACAACACATTTGTTGGGTTTCCAAACGCCGTTCTGAGCAATTTCATCCTGTGACAGCACGATGTTCCTCAGGAACAGGACAGAGCCATGCCAGGCGCTCGGTGTAACGCTGCGTCACAGGATACTTTCATAAATGACTATGGAACCAAGGTCTTGAAATTACTCTAAACTGTGCTCAAGCTGGTTGCAAAATTGTGCTCCAAGAGTGGTTATTAGTGATTCACTGCCAAACGCAGTTAATGTGGCTCTGCTGTGATCTGTCACGGCCCAAGCACCAGCCAGTATTGTCATTAATGGCTTCAGTCATGAAAAAAGAGAGTCAATCACCGAGTCTGTAGGTCATGCCAGCTGGGAGATGCAGCAAGCCCTTTGAAAGGAAGGATGAATGTTCAAAGCGGTGGTGACGCATTCCCAAAGTGATCTGGAGTAAGTAAAAGGCCGTTCCAGCCAGACAGAAGCAAGAGCAGGGCCTCAATAAGTTGCACAAATACGAGATGGTAAATGACTTCTTGGGTTGTTGCTTTGTAGAAAAAAGGGTTCGTAGCGTTGCAGCACCGCTTAAGAACGAGTTGGCGGTGCCGTGCTGTTGTGAAAAAGTGGATGAGACCATGTGAATAGGTGTGACAGCGGTGAGATAGCAAAGCTGCCCTTCCAGCCCGCTCAGCAGCAGGGCGACTGGTGTGGGCTACAGAACCCTGTCCAGCTTCAGACACTTGTACTTCAAGTCAAAGGCTCAAAACAAAACCAAGAGCCTGGCTGTGAAGCAAGAAGGGCTAGAGGTCTGTTTTACCAGGGTTTACATTGTTTATTAGGATTGGAAGGGGCCTTCAAAGGCCATCAGGTCCAACCCTCCTGTTCAAACAGGACACGAGTTACTGAAAAGCAGAACAAACTCAGTCAGCTCCATAAAACCACATCCAGCTGGGGCTGAGACATCTCCAGAGAAGGGGACTCCACAGCCTCCCCGGGCAACCTCTTCCAACATTTAATAACCCTGACTGGAAAGAAGTTTTCCTCACGCTGAGGCTGGCATCCATCACCCCCTGCCCTGTCTGATGTGGGGGTACTTTACAGAAAGATGGAAGTGGTCTTCAAAGGTGTGAAAGGTCACCAGGAAGGAGAGAAGCCTTTTCCCCCACTTCCAGTGAGACAAAGTGGGAAACAACACCCCCAAACTGGGGCAAATGAAATCTGGGTTAGATGTGTGCAGGAGATGTGTGATGGCGCAGATAGGGATCCGAGAACAGGTTAGACCGACGTCTTCGGGGAATTACATAAGAGCAGCTGATCTTTCCTCTGGGTGAGGGACGGACTGGCACAATCTTAGATCTCCTCCAGCTTGGCTTTTTATGACTCTGCAATATGTCTTCGTGAGTCACGCAGGCTTTGATGAAACAAGGATGTCTCTGTGGCAGCAAAAACTGATTTTTTTAAAATTTATTGCTTTTTTTTTGGTTCCAAAATATGTTTTAATAACTTTCTGTAGCCTTTTGGCCAAACACTAGCAGTTTGTAAAGTTCCCTTTTCCTTGGGTTTCACTGTTGCATTTGGTCACTTTGGAGAGCACTTCTGTGGAGAGGGATCTTGGAGTTCTTGTGGACAACAGGTGCTCTTGTGGTCAAGAAGGCCAATGGAACCCTGGGATGGGTCAAGAAGAATGTCTCCAGCAGACCAAGGGAGGTTCTTCTCACTCTCCTCTGCCCTAGTGAGACCATGTCTGGAGTGTTGTCTCCAGCTCTGGCTCCCTTGTTCAAGAGGGACAGAGATCTTGTTGAAAGAGTTCAACAGAGGGCCATGAGGATGATTAGGGGACAGCAGCACCTATCCTGTGAGGTGAGATTGAGAGATCTGGAGTTTTTCAGCTTGGAGAGGAGATGGTTATGAGGAGATTTAATTACTCTCCATAATCCATGAGGGGTGGGTGTGAAGAAGAAAGAGACAATCTCTTTTCACTTACGCCCTGTGATAGGACAAGGGTGTCAGCTGGAGCACGGGAAGTTCCATCTCAATATGAGGAAGAACCTCTTTACTGTAAGGGTGACTGAGCACTGGAACAGGCTGCCCAGGGAGGTTGTGGAGTCACCTTCTCTGGAGACTTTTAAGACCTGTCTGGATGGGTTTCTGTGTGACCTGCATTAGGTCATATGGCCCTGCTTGAGGAGAGGGGTTGGTCTTGATGACCCCTGGAGGCCCCTTCCAACCCTTAGTGGTCTGTGCATCTGCACACTTGTTTCTACAGCCTGCAAGAAACTACAGGTATTTCTGGGACAGAAATCTAGCATCTGGACAGAGCATTTAAATCAGAGTATGTGTGAAAGTCAAACTGGCCGCAGAAGACAAGGGCGAGGATGGCTAGCAGTGACCTGCTCCGAGCTACATTGGAGCCCCACCTATTATCTAACCTGTTAGGTAATTGTTTACTGTGTCCTGCTTCCCTGCAGGTGAGGGATAAAGCAAGTTCAGGCTTCAAAAGGAATTGGGAGATGTTGTTGAGGTCCTCAGATTGTGGGGAGTGTTAACCTGGATTGATCTGGACTTGCACACTGGCGGCAGCTTGTGCTGCAAACAACCTCCCTTCTATCTGCAAGCAGATAAGACAGTATTTTTCCTGAATCCGTGTCACCGTCACCCTGGTGTGGCATCACAGGATCTCTCTAGCTGGAAGAGACCTTTAAGATCATCAAGTCCAACCATTAACCCAACACTGCCATGTCCTGGAATGACCCTTTGATCCTGTCCTCAGAATATTGCCGCCAGGAGTAGAAGTACAATTGCCCTCTTTTTAGACACCACTCACCCACAGAAAACAGAGCGGAGATGTCTCTGGTGAGTCTGAGGTGCTGATGCACCCGTGCAGGCTTCAGCTGAAGCCACTTCCTTGAAGTTCTAGAAACAGAGAGATAGGGAATGCAAATGCATCTGCCAGACACAGGGATTACTCTTTCCTTTCATTTAGCAGTCATGAAGGACTAAACTACCTGGTGGAGGCACCTCTGTTTCTAGTGAGATGCTTCTGGTTTTGCTGAAAGTGTTAAAAAAAAAAAATATAAGGTTGGATTATTTGGGGGGGTTTTGTTAAAAGAAAAAACCCCCACTTAAAAAATCCAGCAGCCGGTGCAAAGTGGACTCTGCTAAATGGTGCTGCAGGAGTTTAGCAAAATAACAATAATTAAAAAAATTACAAACCCTGAAAAATGAAGATGCCATCGATGTTTCTGGTTTGACAGGAAAACCCATCCGTCTGGTTAATCAGCCTGACAGGTTGGCTCTCTCTTTTTTTCATGGGAAATTAACACTTCCATGCAAGCCCTGTTTTCTTGTTGAGACAATGAAGTCCCAGTGGAAGGTGAGTATGTGGGTGAAACAGCTTTGAGAGGATCAGAACAAGGGGTTTATGCTGTTATTACCACTTCACCTTCCACGTGTAGATGATCTCTTTTGCAACACTCTCGCACCCTCTGGTTTCGCTCTCTAGTTTCCATCTTCAGTTGAACCCTCCACAAGAAGCTAAGGAGAAAAGAAGCTGGGAACCCACCGCTGAACTTGCAAATCTCTGCCAGCAAAGGAGACTTCATTCAGAATAGAGATGGTGAAAGGAAAACACATTAGCATCAGTCTCCCAAGCTGAGAAACACTTGGTATTTAGGGAGGTTCTAGGTGATTTGAGGATCGTTTGCAGCCAGTGGAAGCCTTTTTATTTGGGTTTGAGACACCAGAGATGTGCCATGCATGTGCTGGGAGAGTCAGCAGGCAAACTCATCATCACGTTCTGTGCAGCTCTCCAGGAGGAGGAAAAAAACCCCGTGCAAAACTTGCTGGCTCTGGTGTCAGACCAAATCAGTTAGGAGCAGCTGCAGATAAGAGCTAATGACTGATTTACTTAGCGCTACTGAGTCCCGCTGCGTAGATCAAGCCTCCCTTTTCCCTTGGTGTTTGGGAGTAGTGCAAAATCAAAGGAGAGAGGATGACCCAAGAGGTAGGAGGATGGAAACCTCTTAGTGAACCTGCCAGACCACAGCAAAAAGGATTTGGAGCAGCTGGAGCAACTTGCCATCCTCAGGCACATGAGCTGATGTGGGATCTGGATGTGCCAGGAAGCAAAGACAGAGCCTCACACTATCTTCTGAGGATAACCTGCTCTCTTCCTGATGCCTAGCAGGAGCTGGGATCTGCCCAACGAGACCAAGCAGCAGATGTAGAGATAAAACTGTGCCATTAGCATGCAGCAACGCGACGACTGGAGAAGATCTCTCACATGCAGCAGCTTCATTTCCATGAGGGATGACTGACTCCTTCATGAAGTCCACTTGAATCAGCACTTCATGCAGGGGAATGAAATGCCTGTGGAACAACAGTTGGCATCTTGGCCACGAGCTGTGCTGTGGGTGAGGATTTAAAGGCACAAGGCTGCAGAGCTAGGAGTCAAATCGGGCTGAAAGCTAGTCTGCGTGCCTTTCCTCTCGCCAAAAATGTGACAGGAGTCCCCAGAAGGGCCACGAATTTGAAAGACATGAGAAGGCAGAGCAACAGCCAAATGCACTTTCTCACAGCACTCGTGTTTCACCTCTCCAGACGATTGATTTCAGCAGTGTGGGGAAGGGGGAAGGATGGTCTTATAGTTACTTCTGTCACAATCTTTCTTGTGACTCTGCTCCTCACAGCTTTAAGGCTCTGTCACTTGTTACGTGACGTGTGAGGACATCAGCTACAGCTTCTGCGCTGCCCTGTCCTCAGCCAGGACAGTCTGTCAGTAACTGCTCTGTCGCTGGGGACTGCTGAGGTGGGATTCTGCTGGAGGTTTAACGGGGCCAAGGGCAGGGTCCTGCGCTTCGGCCACCATCACCCCCTGCAGCTGCAGACGGGGGATGAGGGGCTGGAGAGCGGCCTGGCGGGGAGGGCCCTGGCAGGACTGGGTGACCACCAGCTGAACGGGAGCCAGCAGAGTGCTCAGGTGGCGCAAAAGGCCAGTGGCATCCTGGCTTGGATCAGCAGTAGTGTGGCCAGCAGGGCTGGGGATGTCATTCTCCCCCTGTGCTGGGCGCTGGCAAGGCCTCCCCTCAAGTACTGGGGGGCAGTGCTGGGCCTCGCACTTCAAGAAAGAGATGGAGGGGCTGGAGCGGGTCCAGAGGAGCGATGACGCTGGGGAAGGCTGATGGGGAGAGGCTGAGGGAGCTGGGGGTGTTTGGTCTGAAGAAGAGAAGACTCAAGGGGGACCTTCTGTCTCTCTCCAGCTCCCTGAAGGGAGGTTGCAGTCAGGTGGGGGGTTCTTCTCCCAGGCAACTGGTGCCAGGATGAGAAGGCAGGGTCTGAGGCTGCCAGAGGAGGGTTAGGTTGGGTGTTAGGAGGCCATTCCTCAAGGAAAGGGTGATCAGAGCCTGGACTGGACTGCCCAGGGCGGTGGTGGAGTCCCCATCCCTGGAGGTGTTGAAGGACAGCCTGGCTGTGGCCCTTAGTGCCCTGGTGTGGCTGATGTCATGATGTTAGACCCTGTGATGAGCTCAGCGGTCTCTTCCAGCCTCAGTAATGCTGCGATTTCTCTGCAGATTTAATCAGTTGTCCCTTCTGTGGCTCCAGCACCCCAGTGCCCTCCTGGGAGCGAACCTTTGTGCACCAGGGTGATGGCATCTGTTGCAGTTTGAGCACTGCTAGAACCCGTAGAAGTGCTTTCATGAGGAAGAAAAGTTTTATTGTGTTCTGGGGGACCTACTCCGGTTGCACAGGTCACAGGACCCCCTCCCCCCGGAGGCGTCTGTCCTGCGGCCTGCCCCTGAGGGGCGGGCTGGGGGAGCCTGTGAAAAACCGGAGCAGGGGCTTTGTTGGGGCTTTTCGCGCCTCTTTTCGCGGGTTGTGGCCCTGAAGGGAGCGCCCCCCCCACCGCCCCGGGAACGGGCGGTGGGGGGGGGGGAGGACCGCGGCCCCCCCGAGCCAGCCGCGGCCCCCCCGAGCCAGCCGCGGCCGCCCCGAGCCAGCCGCAGCTGCCGCCTGACCCCACCGCCGGCGGGCACCTGCCGCCGCGGGGTCTGGAAGCGACCCCGGCCGTGGGTGCGGAGACTCGAAGCAGTCCTGCCTGCAGCAAGGGGCTGTAGTCATTCCTAACGCAGGCTGTGAGCTGGAGTTAACTGCTGCACATGAAAGGCTCTGCATCCCTATTAGTCACTGCTCAGCTACCCAACACACCCAAGGTTTTCAGCTCATAACAAAACCCCGTTTTCGTCTTGATTCTCTGGAAAGAGGGCAATTTGTTGAGCATGAGCTGGTCGAATTGCCTCTTGTCACAGCGCAGAGCCCATCCGAATTTTAAGAGCTTTTTAAACCTTACAGTGGCACAGAAACTGGAACCTCCCACTAATTAGAGCTTCCTCTTGCATTTACAGGGAAGTCACCTGGAATCTAAATCCTGCTGGAACTTTTCACCCTGAGAAGCTGAATTGCTGGTGAAATGAAGATGTCAGGAAAAGCAATAACAGGCATTGCAGGTTAGTTGTGGGAGAGACCTTCACAGCCAGCTCTTTCCATTTGTATGAAGTGTTTCAGATTAATATTTATTTAATTATCATGTAGAATCACAGACCAGCAGGGTTGGAAGGGACCCCTGGAGATAATCTACTCCAAGCGCCTTGTCAGAGCAGAATCACAGAACATTAGGGATTGGAAGGGACCTTGAAAGATCATCCAGTCTAGTCCCCCTGCCACAGCAGGATCATCTAGACCAAGTTGCACAGGAACATATCCAAGAGAGTTCTAAATGACTCCAGAGAAGGAGGCTCCACAACCTCCCTGGGCAGCCCCTTCCAGGGCTCTGTCACCCTCACTGGGAAGAAGTTCCTTCTGATATTTGTATGGAACCTCCTCCGTTCCATCTCACACCCATTGCCCCTTGTCCTGTCACTAGATGACACTGAGCAGAGCCTGGCTCCATCCTCCTGACACCCACCTTTCACATATTTATAGACATTAATGGGGTCACCCCTCAGTCTCCTCTAAAGAGACCGCACTCCCTCAGCCTTTCCCCATAAGGGAGGTGCTCCACTTCCTTCATCATCCTTATTGCTCTACACTGGACTCCCTCCAGCAGCTCCGTGTCCTTCTTGAACTGAGGGGCCCAGAACCAGACACAACAGATGTGATCTCTCTAGGGCAGAGTAGAGGGGGAGAAGAATGTCTCTTCATCTGCTAACCATCCCCCTTCTGATCCACCCCAGGATGCTGTTGCCCGTCTTGGCCACAAAGGCCCATTGTTGGCTCATGGTCATCCTGCTGTCCACCAGGAACCCCAGGTCCCTTTCTCCTGCACTGCTCTGCAACAGGTCAGTCCCCAGCCTATACTGGTACCTGGAGTTGTTCCAGGATCACGTAGAGAGGATCACACATCCAAGTGGGTTATGAGTAGGTAACAGATTTACTTTGCTGTTGTAAAATGCAATTGTAGAGGCACATGGAGATCCAGTCATCCTAAGTGACTGAGAAACCTTAAATCCTTCCCAGAGATGCCAGGCAGGTGCACTGTGATACCTGAGGTTTGCAAACAGGATCTGAGCACCTCACAGCCACCATGACACCATCCGTTGAGCTCAGCCTGCTGGAGAGCAACGTGTTTTACTGAGGGCATGTTTGCAGAGGGGAGGGCAGGGGCTGTGCTGGGCCACGCAGGCAGTGCCAGGGTGAGGACATTCCTGCGGCTCGCTTCTGTTCATGGTGTGGAAGAATACAGTCTAAACAGAAAACCTGGCACGGGGTCATGTTTATCATGGAGTGGTTTGGGTTGGAAATGACCTTTAAAGGTCACCTACTCCCCTGCAGTGAGCAGGGACATCCCCAAGCAGAGCAGGTTGCTTAGAGCCCCAGGCTCCACCCTAACCTGGGCTGGTTCCAAGGGATGGGGCTTCTCCCACCTGTCTGGGCAACCTGGGCCAGGGTCTCACCAGCCTCAGAGTAAAGCATTTCTTCTTCAAGTGTGATGAAAACGAGGTGATTCAGACTAGTGGAAGAATCTTATGAACAAACACAGGTGACGGAGGAGATGAGAGGCTCTCACAAGAAAATACCAACCCCCTGCTGTTTGTCATATGCCAGGAGGAAAGATTTGGCAGGGCAAGCACAGGTCACTGGATTGTTGCCCAGGGATGACATGTGTCTCACTGTGGCCTTTTCGATGGCTCTGAATGACGTCCAGGAGCGAGTCAGCGCCTGGTGGAGGCCAGGATCTTGCAGGTACATCCAAGCAAGACACTTGAGCTCGCGTCCCTCAACCACCAGTTCATGTCTGGCCACGCTATGACCACTGGTAGCCAACAATGGTTGGAGTTTTTTCCTGAGGTGACTTTGCTTCTCTCAGTTCCCAGGTTGTGGTTGTGCAGAAGGTGTAGCTGGAGGCGTTGCCTTCTTGGTCCCTTGTGTTTCTGTTGGTGGCTGGTACCCTGAGTGGTTCTCTTGAGATGTGGATGCAAAACCAAGCTCCTGGGAAGCAAACCTTTGTCCCCTAGAAACTGCCCCCTCTGCTTTCTATGTGTAAAAAGGCAGTTTTCTGTCATTTTTCTTGTTTCTTTGTGTTATGTGTGAAACAACTTGTTTCTTATGTTAGATATCTTCACAGAATCACAGAACATTAGGGGTTGGAAGGGACCTCGAAAGATCATCTATTCCAATCCCCCCGCCACAGCAGGTTCACCTAGATCAGGTCACACAGGAACATGTCCAGGTGGGTTTGAAACATCTCCAGAGAAGGAGACTCCACAACCCCACTGGGCAGCCTGTTCCAGGGCTCTGTCACCCTCACTGGGAAGTCCCTTCTGATATTTATATGGAACCTTCTATGTTCCAGCTCACACCCATTGCCCCCTCATATCTCCTCGCACACTCGACGAGGACTGGTTGAGTAAATTCATCAAGGACATGGTTGAGTAAACCCACCGAGGAGAAGGTTGAGTGAACTCACTGAGGAAATAATGAAGCTGCAAGATGGGTCAGTTTATTGGGTTGTATTTTCCCCTCCACTCTTCTTTAGAAAATCAATCATATGTAACTTGTAATATTTGCTGTAGCCTGGCAACACATACAGCAGCAACAGATCAGATTCAACCTCAGATGAACCCACCATCTTCAGCTACTTCGGTGGGAGAGGCAGCCAGACAGTGTTTTCAGTCCATTTATTCAGTTCTAATGGTCTTCTAAATATTTTCCTCTTATGGTCTCTCTTTGATTTGCTCAAAGTCACACAGATTTAACGTAAATCCAAGCATTAACAGACACCATAGAGCTCAGCCTTAAATGAGACCAACCTTTGGTCTTCATGCATTTCTCTAATGACTTAATGAGATGTCAATTACCTGCCCTTTGCAGTGAGAACTGAGTAAAAACCCATTTTTGTTAAAAACAGTTGAGGGAGTCTAGGTCATTGACCAAAACAAACACAATAAGGGTTTAGAAGATTTTCCTTTTAAAAATATATGCTCTCACCTCTTTCTTCATCATCATGATCACCTTCAGAAACAGAAAACTTGGTGGGGAACATCTCTCCTGCAGTACAATTTCTGAACAGTCCAAAGGCAGGAGCACGGGGAAGGATCCTGTGGAAAGGTTTCACTGAAGGAGGTCTGGGTTGATGTCTACATTAGGATACTTGCTGAATGAAGCAGGACTTTATGCTGTAAGGCAGTGGTAGCAGTTCCAGCAGTGTGTGCTTTCTCTTTTGTCTCCAGTCAGTGCTCTCCTCTCTGCTCAGCTTTTCCAGTCACCGTGTGCCCATGGTACCAGTTCAGGATTTAACCTTTACTGAATGTGTTGGTAGTGAGTTTTGTCCATTTGGGATCTGGCCTTGGGAGTCAGTTCTTTTCCTCCCATCCCACAAATGCATCCCAAGTGGTTTTACACTTGCTGCCCAGGGCTGTTGTAGCTCCTTAATTAGCAGAGCTCATCCCTTACATCACGACGTGGATCACTCACTGCTCCAAGAGTGATGGCGCTTCTGGCGTGGCACTGCCCTTACTCTGACAGACACACTGATCCATGTGGTCTGATCTTCTGTCCTGTGATGGGACAGTGAAAGGCACGTTGTGATGAAAGGGCATTACTCTCTGAACTGGACAATGCAGACAACCCATGTTGTCTCTGGGCATGCAGGTGGACCTGGGGTATCCTGCTCAGGTAGTGGTGGCATTTGGACTGGAAGCATGTGGCTAAACCTGCCTGGGAGATGGGCTAAACCCCGTGGCAATTAGCTCCATGCAACCCCAGCTAGACCTGCCAGCTCCAGGTGAAAGCAGACAGGGTCCATCTTCACTATTCTGCCTTGGGATGAGCCCTGGTTCTCCTGGTGTTGAAACCACCAGCAGGAAGATGAGAGGTTGCTACCTCACTTCAACACCAGTGGCCAAGTTCAGCCCAACCCCCTGTAGCTGTTCTCCACCTTTTCCCTGTGGTGTGCTCATCATTACTTATTAGCCCCTCATTAGAATCCCAGAATCACTCTGGATTGAAAAGACCCCTGGGATCATCGAGCCCAACTATCTACCCTACCTTACAAGTTCACACTTAAACCATATCCCTCCATACTGCATCCAAATGATCTTTGAACACATCCAGGGATGACGACTCAACCACCTCCCCGGGCAGCCCAGGTCAAGCCCAGGTGCTTGACCACCCTTTCTATGAAAAACTTTTCCTAATATGAAGTTTAAACCTCCCCTGTTGTAACTTGAGCCCAGTCCCTCTTGTTCTATCACTAATTGCTTGTGAGAAGATACCAGCACCAACCTCTCCACAACATCCTTTGAGGTAGCTGTGGAGAGTGATGAGGTCTCCTCTTCTTCAAACAAAAGGTCTTTCAGTGTTTCCTCATCAGATTTATTCTCCAGACCCTTCACCAGCTTAGTTGCCCTCCTCTGCACCTGCTCAAGCACCTCCACATCTCTCCAGTATTGAGGTGCCCAAAACTGGACACCGTACTCAAGATGTGGCCTCACCAGTGCCAGATACAGGGGGACGATAAGCTCCTTAAGGGGCACATTAAGCCTCTACTGGCTAACTGTGAGTTATCTGTGTGGGCACCTCCCACAGCTGGGGACAGGTGCCAGCTCAAGGTCTCCACAGAGACACTCCCAAAGCAACCACGGCACCGAGAGCCACGTGCTCTGGTGCAAAAGAAAGCCACAGATTTTTAAACTCTGAAACACCAACATTCAGCCCAAAATGCTGCTCCCCAGGGCCATTGGGAGAGTGGAACTGCTGGGCCTATTTCTGTGCTAATGAAGGCAGACTGCACCCTGTGTTTCTTCTGTGTGTTGACTTTATCAGCTTGAAATCTGACGGGTCTGGAGTATTTGCGAGAGCCTTGTGTGCATTGTTCTGCTGTTTGGTTTTGATAAAATGTGGGATCGTACTTGATGTTCTCGAGCGACGTCAGACCTGGCCTCATGGCTAATGCGTGGCATCGGTCCACACCACAGGTTGGGCAACGCTCTGCAGCAAAAACATTGATGCTGCTCGGGGATTAGGAGTGTTATTTCAGCATGAATTTAGTGGAAGAAGGGCAGGCAGGACTGGGGGAAGAACAAGATCACTGTGAGATGAGTTTTGGGGAGTCAGTTGTTGGGGGAAAGCCCCTCTTTCTTGATGTGTTCATCCATTTCTAGAAACAAACCTCTGATGTGTTTTTAACGTCCGGGTTTTCGTTTCAAGTTGAAGCAACTTGAGACTTCTCTGTCTGGAAGCCCTTCAGAAAGATCATGTAAAGAGAGATAGAGGGAAGGATGACAAGAAACTTTGTAGTAGCTGGTCTCTTCAGTAAATTTGCAAGAATTTACTGTAAGGTTTAATGTAGTTTTATCAGTGTAGTATCAGAAAGTCCAAACCAACGTGGACCTTCTGCATGATGAGGATGATGGAGCATTGGAACAGGATGTCCAGGGGGTTGTGGAGTCCCTTTCTCTGGAGATGTTGAAAACCCACCTGGATGTGTTCCTGTGCGACTGGATCTAGAGGATCCCAACAGCCCTGGGGACTGCAGGGTTCAGGTTGCCTGTTTGGGTTCCATAGTGGCGGGAGCTGAGTAGCTGGGCAGTGGTGGGGAAGGAGAGGTAACAGAACTGGCTGGGTCTTGGGCACCCCAGGCTGGAGGCTGCCTTTAGTGGAACTCTGTGTCATGCAGCAGTGGGTGTTTGACATTCATGGCCAGAAAGTCATATATCTTCCAGCCTCCCAGCATCTGAAGGGGCCTACAGGAAAGCTGGGGAAGGACTTTCTACAAGGGACCCCTGTGGTAGGACAAGAGGAATAGGTTCAAGCTGAAAGAGGGCAGATTTAGATTGGATCTTGGGAAGAAATTCCTCCCTGTGAGGGTGCTGAGGCCCTGGAACAGGTTGCCCAAGGAAGCTGTGGCTGCTCCATCCCTTGATTAAGGCCAGGTTGGATGGGGCTCTGAGAAAGCTGCCCCGGTGAGATGTCTTGCTACCCATGGCTAGGGTGGGTTGGGACTGGGTGATCTCTGAGGTGCCTTCCAACCCACACCAGTCTGTGATTCTATGAAGAACACGAGTTTCATTCCCCCTGCAAAGCACACAGCAAACTTCCTGCCCTAGCCGTGGCCAATTAATTCTGCAACTCGTATTTGCTAGCCAAGGAGGCTCCCACAAGGACCAACGCAGCTGAAATGGTCCTGCTCACGCTGCCTCTGTTTCTCGAGCGAGATAACGCTGGCACATCCACCCTTTGGACTCTGATTCAGAGCTCTGCCCTTTCGTGCTGGGCTGATCAAAGAGATTAGCAGCAGGACGGGTGCCACACCTGTCTGCTGGGGTTGCTGCCCTGCAACGGGGATGGCAGCGAGGCAGAGCATCAGCGCCTGACGCCGCGAGGTCACGAGCTGATAAATGCACACCAGCTGCTCTTTTGCTTTTAGTTTGTAACGTGGCAGGGGTGATTCACAGCCCTTCAGCCACAGCTAAATAAGGCCTGAAATCTGATCTCCACCTTTAATTCTTTGAGGCTGATTCTGGCTTTTAATTATTTTCTTTTATTTTTAAAGTCCTTTTCCACAAAGCCCAGTCCCTAGCGAGGCCAGTAGTAGCTGCTCTGGTATTATTAGCACTACTGCTATTAACCACAGCGGTAATTACAGCAGTGAGTCCCTACATGAACCAGACAAAGGGTTTATTAGGTGCCACAAACACCTTTTTATCGTGTAGTGCCAACGCTTACATCATACAGCCTAAATTAAGCTCAAATTTTAGCTTGACTCCAGCTAAAAACCGGACCGTTGGCTTTTCCCCAGAGTGTTTCCAAGGACCCGCAGAACAGCTTTGGGGTCAGAGCGTCACACGCCAGCCCAGAGCCAGCCTGTCCGAATCCAGCAGGGATTCAAAGAGGGATGTTCCATGTGTAGCCAACCATCTGTTCCAGCGAGATCACTCCATCTAGCTCTAAAACCAACCCTCATGCATATTAGAGGAACCTCTACCCACCGGAGTTTGCATGTGGTGTTTCTGCTCGTTAAACAGCCGAGTCCTCGGGTCATCATTTGCATCGTGTATCTTCCTCGCCCGGCTGACAAAGCTGCAGTATGAAAACACTGAGGCTAATTGTTCTGCTATTACAAAGGCCTCTTGAAACAAAGAAGGTTGGGAGGATAATTCAGAGCAGGTGCTTGGGACATGGGAAGTTCTGTTGTCCGAGTAACAGGCGCCACACGATGGTGGCAGCTCTGGGGTTGGTTATGTTGATCTCTAGATGCTTCAATCCTTCGTAAACAGGCAGCTGAGACAACCTCCAGGAGTATCTGCCCTATCTAATGCCATGAGTGTGTCATTAATTTCTGTTTTGCATCCCCACGCATGTTCCTCGGGAGCAGGTCTGCCTTTATCTCACTGGTGCTGTCATGCAGCTGTTAGTCTCTTGAGGGACGCAGACTCAAACCTGTGGATAAGTTGTGCTGAAATATGGAGGAATTCCTGCAAAGTCCAGTAGAGATCTTTTCAAGTCAAGGGGAGCATGAAGAAGGTTGGACATGGGGTTGGACATGACTAAGAAATTCTTTGCTGTGAGGGTGCTGAGATGCTGGAACAGGTTGCCCAAGGCAGTTGTGGCTGCCCCATGCCTGGAAGTGTTGGAGGCCAGGTTGGCTGACGCTCTGAGTAACCTGCTCTAGTGAATGTGTCGCTGCCTGTGCAGAGGGGTTGGAACTGGATGATCTTTAATGTCCCTTCCAACTCTGGCCATTATATGATTGTATAAACACTTTTGTGTTTGGTTTTGGGTTGGTTTTGTGCAGAAGATTTGGGTTGATGGTTGGACTTCATGATCTTCTGCAACATAAATGGTTCTTTGTAATCATAGAATCCCTCAGGTTGGCAAAGACCCTTGAGATCAAGTCCAACAAATAATCCTACTGTGCCAAGTTCACCACTAGGCCAGATCTCTAAGCACCATATCTAAATGCTCTTCAAACAATTCCATGGGTGGTGACGACTCAACCCCCTTCCTGGGCAGCCTCTTCCAGTGCCTGACTACTTTTTCAGTGCAGAAAGTTTTCCTAATGTCCAGCCGAACCCTCCCCTGGTGCAGCTTGAGGCTGTTCCCTCTTGTTCTATCGCTCATAATCCTAGAGTGAAGGAGTCTCCATCACTGGAGATGTTCAAGGCCCACCTGGAGATGTTCCTGTGTGACTGGGTCTAGGTGATCCTGCTGTGGCAGGGGGATTGGACTGGATGATCTTTTAAGGTCCCTTCCAATCCCTAATGTTCTGTGATCCTGTGAAATCAATACAAAGGGCTTTTAGAGGTTGAGGTCTTTTTTTTTTCTTTATCACATACATTAAAAACACTTCTTTCTTCTTCAACAAAACTTGAGTGACGCAGGATGAAGGAAAAAGTGACTGTGATGCTGTGACTGGATCTAGGTGATGCTGCTGTGGTGAGGGCATTGGCTTAGATGAGCTTTCGAGGTCCCTTCCAATCCCTAATGCCTGTGATTCTGCGACACAACAATTCCAAACTGGATCCTACAGAAGATGTGCCACGAATTTACCCTGAAAGGGTATCTGGAAGATGCGTGTTTAAGCCGGTCTGTGAAATCTGCTGTTTGTTTCAGCAGGACATTCCAGGAAAATGACTTCCACGTACGACCTGAGCAGCCCAACTACAAACACGCTGGCAGCCGGAGCAATCTCCTGTTACAGCGCTCGGCAGCCAAACAACATTATTTTATGGCAATTTACCTTTGATAGCAATTTCTTGGTATTTGTTTTATATTTACTTTAAAGCAGGCTCGTGATAAAACACGCTCACAGTCACATGAGTTTTTACAGCGGTGTGCGTTGACACACTGTGCCCATCAACACAAGAAAGCCCCAACAAACCGAGAGAAGCCCCTTGATGCCCCTTTTTTGGCATCAAAACCCCAAATCACATGGGAATTGAACACCTCTATCTCACACGTCTGTCGTGATGCACGGATGAATAAACAAGAATTCACAAAATCACAGAACATTAGGGATTGGGAGGGACCTTGAAAGACCATCAAGTCCAACCCTCTGCCACAGCAGGATCCCCTAGATCAAGTCAAAAGGGGAATTACTTTCCCCTTTATTTGTTAACTGATTGTTTTGCCGAATTTCTTGTGTTTGGCTTGAACTGAGAGCTGCACTTGGGGATTTCCGAGGTGCTCAGCCATGACCTGGTAACTCACGGTGTTAATGACACCACAGTCAGCGTTAGCCACCCACTGATGGACTAAATGAGCTGCAATTACTGCATCCAAAGAGTTAATGAAGAGTTGTTAATACATTCTACAGTCATCACTTACTACTCAGTGCCATACCTGTGAAGATGAGCTTTCAGCCTGTTTGCAGGATAATTTTGTGGACTGCTTCTCTTCTTCTGCTAATTTAGCATTGATGGAGTTGAGCACCATGAAAATACACAGTAAGAATTGGGTGGCAATAGAATCATAGACTCATTCCGGTTGGAAAAGACCCCTGGGATCATCGAGTCCAACCATCAACCCTACTCTACAGGTTCACCCCTAAATCAGATCCCCACCACTACATCTAGGTGACTTTTAAAGTCATCCAGGGATGGGGGCTCAACCACCGGCCCTGGGTAGCCCTATCCAGTGCCTGAACACTCTCTCCAGGAAGAATTTCTTCCTGATATCCTGCTAACCCTCCCCTGTTGGAGCTTGAAGCCCTCTTCCTGTACAACTTGATCAAGGTGATCCTGCTGTGGTGGGGGAGTTGAACTAGATGATCTATCGAGGTCCCTTCCAATCCCTAATGATTCTACGATCCCCTCTGCTTCTGTCACTAACTACCTGTGAGAAGAGACCATCACCAGCATCTCCAAGACGTCCTTTCAGACAGTTGTCGAGAGTGATAAGGTCTCCTCTTCCTCAGACTAGACAGCCCCATGATAACACAGTGGTACTTCATTGCACAATGCTTTTGGAATATGCATTTATGCTGCTACCTTGGTGCCCACTCTCCACCTGCCAGGTAGGAAATCTATGCGTGTGCCCACGCATTATATCAGTGGGTGCATGCATTCATGTTTTTGAGAAAGTTTTCAGAGAGGGATTCAAATACTTCTCCCTTATGAGCATCACAAAGTCGGGTTTCTTAATAAACAGCTTGTTTTCTTTCTAGAGGTTATGAATCACATTTTATGTTTCTTAACTACCTAGGAGTAGCTCATGAATAATCAGTCATGCAAAGCTGTCACACTTGGGTAAATAGCTCAGTCCTGTTTTTGCTGCTTCAGTCCTTTATATCTGTAATTACCTTTATTTAGCTGATATAAATCACACTGGAACACATGTTCTCCCTAAGCAGCCCTACTTCTGCTTGTGTTCTGCAATGCCCCGGTTGCACCAAGTGCAAAACACACCAGCTCTGCCTCTTGAGCCTGGTTATGGAAATTTTTTCCCATATCTTGTAATGCTTTTATCTACAGAGAACTTATTCTTTCCCCCCACCTCTTAGATGTATTTCCCTGCACTGCTGGTGCTCTTGCTCAGCTGCCTTCTCCTAGAGGTGCTCCCATTTGGGCAGGGATTGGGACTGGTTGTGCAGGGAGGTGGTGGAGTCACCACTTCTGGAGGGCCTCACAGAATCACAGAACATTAGGGATTGGAAGGGACCCTGAAAAATCGTCCAGTCCAACCCCCCTGCCACAGCAGGGTCCCCTAGATCAAGTTGCACAGGAACATGGCCAGGCGGGTTTTAAACATCTCCAGAGAAGGAGACTCCACAACCCCCCTGGGCAGCCCATTCCAGTGCTGTGGCCCCAGGGAAGAGGGTTTAGTGGGCACGGAGGGGTTGGGTTGATGGTTGGACTTGATGATCTTGAAGGTCTTTTCCAGCCTTAATGATTCTATGATTTGAGTTTTACACAAAGTTCTTTGTAAGGATAGGTCTGTTTTTCTAACACCTTCACTAGTGGCACACTCCTCCTGGGATACACAGCTCCAAACAAATTCTTCTTCCTGGTGTGAAATTGGATCTGGGCCCCTCGATGCCCAACGAGCTTTGACTCCAAAACATCCCTCCGCAGCCAATCCTGAGCCGACAGCACGATAGTGGATATTTAAGAAAGCAATTTGCTCACAAGGGGTTTGATAACTTCAAACATCAACAACATTACTGTCATAACGCCTGGAAGAAGTCACTTGGCAACCTGACCTCCCCTATCGGGTGGTTGTAATGAAAAAGTGATGATGGGTTCAACTCATAGTAGCCAGAAAAGCCAGTCGATGGCTGCCAAAACCGCTCTTAGGCTAATGTGGATGTCACTTTCCATTTATTTTCTTGTAGTCTGTCTGTCACAGTGGACAGACAGATTTGCTGGAGTGGTGAGTGTCTGCAGATTAAATGTGATTAATTCTCCAAAGTGAAAGGAGAGTGTCTTCGTGCAAAAAAGTTAATTAGGCTCTAGAAATTGTCTTGCAAATCTGCAAAGGACAGACAGGCAAGAAAACAAAGAAGGAAAACGAGCCAGATTATTGCAGGATGACAATGTAGTTAGATCTACTCAAATGATCTGTCTCTCTTTTTTAAAAATATGTTTTAACTTCTGTTTGATGACTACAGCTGATTGTACGTATCTGTATTCATAGAATGGTTTAGATTGGAAGGGACCTCATAGATCATCTAGTTCTGACCCACCCAGCCATGGGCAGCAACACTTCTCACCCAACCAGGCTGCCCAGAGTTCCATCCAACCTGGCTTTGAGCCCTTCCAGGGATCGAGCAGCCACAAACTCCCTGGGCAACCTGTTTCAGGGCCTTAACACCCTCACAGGGAGGGATTTTTTACTAAGACCTCATCTGAATCTCCCATCTTTCAGTTTGAAGCAGTTCCCTCTTGTCCCATCACCACCCTTCCTGATACAAAATCCCTCCCCATCCTTCTGTAAGAGTGGGAGGCCACAGTAAGGTCTCCTCGGAGCTTTGCCCAGGCTGAACAACCCCAACTCTCTCAACTTCTCCTCACAGTAGAGGTGCCTCATCCCTCTGATGATCTTTGTGGCCTCTGGACCCGCTCGAGCAGGTTTATGCCTCTATCCACACACACGTATATATCCATATCCATGAATATAAACAAGCAACAGAGCTGAGACCAAGGTCCTTAGATTAGATGGAGCCTCGTGACCTATATTTCTGATTCCGTAACAGGCTGAGACCAAGGTTCACGCTCCTCTGTTTGCATTTCACACCTACGTTCTCTCCCACCTCTCCATCCCATCCAGCTTTCACCCCATTTTCAACGTTTTCCCTTGAAACTTCCAGCTGGTGAGTAACACGGCAGCATCTCTGAGGACAATAGGTGGAGATAGCTGTGAAGGGGTAGCAGCACAGGGCTGAGCACATCAACAAGTCATTTAGCACCCTAAGCTCCTGATGCATCATCTGACATCAGCGATGGCTGCAATCAGACTGGCAGGGGCTGCTCTTCTGGCTGGTCTTGCTTTTGCAAATTCCTCGGTGCCTGTTCACTGCCAGCCGCGCAGCGCTGAAACGCCTCGTTTTGATGAAACAAAGGGAAGGTTATTGGCCAAGCTGCTGATAACAGTAGTCGTTATTTGCATATCTAAATGCTGGCTGGTGAGTAAGCGCTGCCGGCTTGGGGATGGGTGGGTTTCTGGCGGAGTGACTCAGACTCGGAGTCTTTGCCCAGCGCAGGAGCTTCAGCGAACGCTCGTCGCCGAGAGTGTGAGCAGAAAGGCAGGAGCCAGGAAAACCGTCACCGCTCGGCTGCGCAGCAGATAACGACCGTAACCGAGGGGTGAGCGCTGCGGGCTGCTGCGGCGTGTGTGCTGGGAGCCAAGCGCTCCTGAGTTGCCCTCTCTGCTCTCATCCCAAGTAGGCTGATTCACGCTGCCCTGCAGGTCCCCCTCTGCTAGGGCTGTGGGAACAACTGGAAAGCTGAGTTTTCCGAGCTGTGCAGAGGGCAATCCTCCAGGCAGCAGCTGATGTGCACCCATCCTGTTCCCAGCTGAGCTGCTGCAGGGAAGGGGATGAACATCCTGGCCAGGTCTGCAGGCACCATCGAGTAGGTGGTGATGCCCTCTAGTGACTCCCCACAGAGCCGATAGGGTGGTGCGACTAAGGGAATGGTTGTGACCTGCGGAAATACCTCTGATGATGAAGACTTCAGCTCTTCGGTCTTTATTTTGTTCTGTCTGACGGAAGGCAATTACTGTTTATTGCCAGTGAAATCGTTCCACGACAACAAGAGCCCATAACTGGGCTGGGTGCAGTTTACCTCTCAGGTTTGTTCCATTTGAAAAAGAATTCTGCTTCACTAGAGTAGGATTTGCATTAAAAAAAGAAATGACAGAGCTGCACTAGTCCTGTCTAAAGCAGGAAAGACCTTCTCATGACACAGGGGCTCTGTCTTCATACGAACCTGCCTAGTCACACTGTGGCTCTTTCCTTGCCCTGGGAATCACTGCAACACTGGCTCAACTACAGAGCAACTGGTTTTATTCCCCTCACTCATTCATTGGATTAATCAACTCTTTGGGATGGTTTCACCATGTATTTTTTTTGCCTCCAGCTGAGTCAGGTGGAATTTGGATCAGAATTTTAACAGGAATACTGTGAGTCTTGCAGGCAGTGTTTGCTGAATGGGGAGGGTGAGTCAGTGTGGGGAGCGCAGGAACTGAGCCTGTAGAGGGTTGACAGTCACCATGTTTTCATTCACAGAAGCTCTGATTCACTCACCCCTTCTCTTGGCTTTTCAGGAACTCATCCATAGAGTCATTAGGGATTGGAAGGGACCTCGAAAAATCAGCCAGTCCAATCCCCCTGACACAGCAGGATCACCTAGATCCAGTCTCACAGGAACACATCCAGGTGGGTTAAACATCTCCAGAGAAGGAGACCTCATGATCCCCCTGGGCAGCCTCTTCCAGTGGTCTGTCACCCTCACTGTGAACAAGTTCCTTCTCATATTGATGTGGAACCTCCTCTGTTCCAGCTCACACCCACTGCCCCTTGTGCTATCAGTAGATGGCACTGAGCAGAGCCTGGCTCCATCCTCCTGACACTCACCCTTCACATATTTACAGACTTTAATGAGGTCACCCCTCAGTCTCCTCCAACCTAAAGAGCCCCAGCTCCCTCAGCCTTTCATCATAAGGGAGGTGCTCCACTTCCTTCATCATCCTCGTTGACCAAGGCTGTAAAAGGTTGACAGTCACCATGTTTTCATTCAAAGCAGCTCTGACCCACTCATCCCTTCTGTTTGCTATGCTCTTAGCTTTTCAGGAACTCAACCATCCTGTAGGGATGATCTTTTTTGCTCCCCATGTCTGTGCAGCTTCTCTTGTTTCCCCAGTAAGTGAGCAGCATGATTTTTAAAGCACATTCACTTACTGCCTCTAACAGAGCCTCTTCCACAAGCTCTACCACACACCAGTAAATGATCACTCTCGGATGATAATGGGAGTTTTGCTGGTTTCCCCTCTTGTAGGGAGGGAACAAACTGCATGACAATTTCTACATCATCTCAAGTCCTAAAGGCTCTGGTAGTTTCCTGGTTCTTTCACCATAGTTACTCTTGGCTTCTTTTTAGCCTCAGCCTGAGGTGAAGGGGTGGAAGGAAGGGAAAGTATCTTCTCTTTGTGCTCAGCAGAGGAGCCAGCACCCTTCAGTGCTTCTAGCTTGTTCCCAGAAAGCATGAAAATGGCCAAACATGGAGTAAATATTTTTCCCTTGCACCAGCCCTGCATCTCTCTTGTTTACTTCCCTCCCTGTGTCTTTCAGTTCTTACTCTGCAAGATCTCTAGGTGAGGATTGTCCTAGTGGGTTACACCCAGCCCAGCTGGCCCTCAGCCCCAGCTGTGGCCTCTAGGTCATCACCCTAACTGTGGGTGGTTGGTTGATGAGTTTGTGAGGGCTGCCTGAAAACCCCGTGGGCTGAGTGAGGAGCCGGTAGGACTGGAGATGGGAGAGGTGAAGGGAAGCAAAAGGGGAAGGGTCACAGAGCAGAACAAATGCAGTCGATTGAAAGAAGTAGATGATCTTTTGAGGTCCCTTCCAACCCCTAATGTTCTGTGAAACTGAGGAAAAGAGGGAGACACTAGGGTTGGACTAGATGATCCTTCCAACCTGCTGCACTGTGGTACTGAGCTTCCAGGTCAAGCAGGCTCTTTGTACCTCAGTTCTCCCAAAAGCCATGGAGCTGAGACCACGTTTGCAAGGAAGGAGGTGAAGGATCACAGAGAAACGCGTTGGAAGAGGGGCAAACAAAACCCAGGTATGTGCTATCGGTTGTACCAGAGTGTTTTGTCTTTGCTGTCACTTGCCAAGTGGCCATCTGAAACAATCAGAAGGTCTCCATTAGATTAGCAACAAGAATTCAGTGGGTGGGAAGGTGGGACAACCATGCGCGTCAGCGCGTGTGGCTGCTGTGCTAACGCAAGGTGTCTGTTTTGCCAGTCCTGGGTGTTCCTTCGAGCTGACAGAAAAGTGCTCTGGGTGTGCTTCATGAGGATCTGTATTCTGCAGATCTCAATTAGAAGAGTGTTAAGTACGTGCTAGCCCCTTGGCTAATAGGTCCTGTGTGAACAGGGCAATGTGTCTGCAGAACCTCCCATCTGGGAGGATGAAGTGAGGAGGTGGCTGTTTGTTTGGTGTCCTCAAGTGAGCTATCAGAGTTAGTCTTGTGCTTTGATTGTGCTTTTTTAGCTCTTTCCCATCTCTCTGTTACTCACACAAATCCTGAAAACGACAAAACAAGGCCCTACCTCGTTGGTGCTGCTGTAATTGACTCTTTATTGGTGGCCATGTGTGTGCTGGTGGGAAATGCCTCACCCTCCTTTCTGTGAGGTGGTGGTGGGGAAATCATTGTTGAATTCGTTAGTAATGGAAATGGTTTTGTGATTCGGGGCTGCAGGGTGGATGGCTGGACATGATCATCTCGAAGGTCTTTTCCATACTCCATGGTTCTGTGATTTCCATTAGGAATGGCTGCGGAGTGTTGCTGAACCTGTCCCACTTCAGGGGTTTATTGTGGACCTGACAGGTTGTACTTCTGGGTGCTCAGCGTTGATGCAGTTGTGTTTTTGTTTGTTGGAGGTTTTTGGTTATCTCTGAGTATCAGGTCTTTTGTTTATTTGGCTGAAGTTCATGCTCGAGTTCCCTGTTTTGCATTAGTTTGTCTGAGCTTCCTAAAATGTTGTGGTTTGAGGGGTCAAAACCAACCCCCAGGCTTCCTTAAAGGCTGTCCTGCACTGCCTCATTTAAGTTTTAACCCAAGATGCAGTTCTATGATCAGCTAAGATCCACCCAGAGACCTTGGCTAGAGATTCCTGTTCTAAAACAGTCAACAAAAACACACTCAGCTCATCAGATGCTGCAAAGCAGTAACCTCAGCCCTTCTTATTGGAAGGTTTATTGGAAAGTCCAGTCCTGGAGTTACCAGCACAGAATCAGGTCAGCTCCTTCTAAACAAGGAGCATCTGGTTTTAGTTCCTTCTTCCTGTGGTCCTTGGAATATTAGGAAAGTATTTTTTTTCCTTTTTTCTCCTTTATTTTTCTCTTTCCCCTTTCTGTTTCCCCTTATTTCCCCCCCCCTTTCTATTTCCCTTTATTTCTCCCCCCCACTTTCTGTTTCCCCCTTCCTACCACATTCTTTATGTTCCCATCTTTGTTCTTTTTCCTATTGCAGGGATTATCACAACCAGTTCTCCCCAGTTACCCCTTTTCACGTGCTGCCTGTCCATATTCTGACCTTCTTTTTAGGTCATCACCACTGCCTGCGCAGGGTAACGCTGACAGGAGGTTTAACCTTTTGCACTTGATGCTTTCAGCCTCACCAGTTGCTTTAATGGGTTCAAGTTCCTTCAGTGACTTCAGCTGAGTGCTGCACTCTGCCCAGGTCATATCACAGAGGAGATAAAACATTGGAAGCTGAGAAAAGTCCAGCTTAATTGATGATTACACTAATTATCTGATACTCTTTCAAGATACTTTGTAGGTAACAACTAGACCTCTAAATACTTCTTAAAAATAACTTGATATTAAACATTTCTTCGTTTATTTAGAAGCCCTATGTATTCATTATCTTGCTGTGGCTGTAGCCCTGGAGGAACACAGCTGTGCTAGGATGGTGCTTGCTCTAGTGAGTTTGTACTCTAAGCCTGAGCTCTTTGCTGAGACTGAGGGTGACCTCATTAACAAACATGTGAAGGGTGGGTGTCAGGAGGATAGAGCCAGGCTCTGCTCAGTGTCATCTAGTGATAGGACAAGGGGCAGCAGCTGTGAGATGGAACAGAGGAGGTTCCATATAAATATCAGAAGGATCCTCTTCCCAGTGAGGGTGCCAGAGCCCTGGCAGGGGCTGCCCAGGGGGGTTGTGGAATCTCCTTCTCTGGAGACGTTTCAAACCCACCTGGCCGTGTTCCTGTGTGACTGGATCTAGGGGATCCTGCTGTGTCAGGGGGACTGAACTAGATGAATTTTCAAGGTCCCTTCCAACCCCTAATGTTCTGTGATTCTATTATAAGGAACACTGGAGGGTCACAGAAGAAGAAAATCCCAAGGTTCCAGCAATACCAACTGTATTTCCTCGTGTAGGCGCCGAGGATAAGGAGCTTAAACACAACTTGTGTGAATGAATCAGTGGAATATTTTTGTTTACACTTTTACTTCTCGTGGTGGTGTTAAGTCATGTGCTGGGCCTGATGGTCTTAGAGGTCTTTTGCAGCCTCAATAAATCTGTATGTGAACAAAACAAAATAGATAAGAGGGGGATCATCACCTCTCCTCCAAGGGAATGATCTTCCGAGGTCCCTTCCAACCCCCAATGATTCTGTGGTCGGCACCTGGGGACAGAGGGCTCCTGTGCGTAGACGAGTGGCTCATTGCCTGTTGTTGTTGTATCGTGGTGGGATGGGAAGGAATGGGTCTGTGCAGGTAGAACTGGGAGCAGAGCTTGGCTGCGAAGCCTCGACGACTGGCGAGGGTACACAGGAGGGCAAGGACCTGGGCTGTATTTGCATAACTGACGGCAGGAAAAGAGCGGCGCTTCCATCCGCAATGAGAAAGCGCACCGGGAACACGGAGATAGCGAATCCTTTAATCCCACACTTTCAGTCTCATGATGGGACAGGACCACACTTTGAGGCAATCTGATCTTCTTCCCATAGATTTTCGGATCTTGCTGCAATTCCCTAATTGCTGAGGAATGCTGGTAATAAAAGCAGGGCGCTATCGCTCCATCTGGCTCGCACGGCGCTGGAATACTTTGCATTTCTTTAGTCTCATTTACCGTGGGGAATTCAGATGGAACCTGACTGGTGAACCTCCATGACTAATGTTCCCTTTTCACCAGGGCACAGACTGAGATCAACAGTGCTGGCAGTTCTTTTCCCCCCTCCTCTGTGCTTTAAGCCTGAGATTGGAACTTCAAATTGGGTCTTCACATCCTTGAAGGGTTAATTGCTTTAACCCTTCGACTGTCTGTACAATTGGTGCTAACTGTTTCAGTGCCTTGGGGATACTCTTGAAGAAACTCACAGCAGAGACTTGACTAATGATTGAACACAGAGCAAATACTATCAAGCTTTAAAAATACGTTGAGTTTCTATCGAATCACAGACTGTTGGGATTGGAAGGGACCTTGAAAGATCAACTGTAAGTTAAAAAGTAAGAATGTGCATGAGGTCTGAGAACACACGTAATCTCTTCTCCTCAGAGCTGCTCTGAGAACCCTCTTATGGCTTCTGTGGTGATTTGAGAGAGCAGTTCGTAGTTCTACCCTTCTTTCTGGGGTCTACTTCTGAAACGCACAATTCAGATCGAGAGGGGTTCTTCTCCCCCTCTACTCTGCACTGCTGAGACCACATCTGGAGTGTTGTGTCCAGTTCTGGGCCCCTAAGTTCAAGAAAGAGACAATGCGGTTGGAGGGAGTCCAGCGTAGAGCAACAAGGATGATGAAGGAAGTGGAGCACCTCCCTTGTGAGGAAAGGCTGAGGGAGCTGGGGCTCTTGAGTTTGGAGAAGAGGAGACTGAGGGGTGACCTCATTAATGTCTATAAATATTTGAGGGGTGGGTGTCAGGAGGATGCAGCCAGGCTCTTCTCGGTGTCATCTAGTGATAGGACAAAAGGCAACGAGTGTGAGCTGGAACAGAGGAGGTTCCACATAAGTATCAGAAGGAACTTGTTCACAGTGAGGGTGACAGAGCCCTGGAAGAGGCTGCCCAGGGGGGCTGTGGAGTCTCCTTCTCTGGAGACATTTAAAACCCACCTGGATGTGTTCCTGTGCGACTCGATCTAGGAGATCCTGCTGTGGTGGGGGGTTGGACTAGATGATCTTTGGAGGTTCCTTCCAACCCCCAATGTCCTGTGAGTCTCTTGGCTAAACTCCAAGCCAGCAGAAGATTTGAACCAAGTTAAGCTTTTAATGCTGTGAAGTCCACACAGATGATTGCTAAAGACCTCTTTCTCTTAGCAAACTGCAGTAGGATCTTTACAACCAAGTGCAGGATTTTGGTCTCTCAGGATGAAGATGTGAGACGTGCATTGCCTTTTCCACCTCAGAGGGGTGGGATTTACAGTGTAAGGGAAGGTGCTGCCTGCTGGAGAAGGTTTTATTCTTTAGACAGACTTTTCCTCCCCCACTGATGTAATGAAACCGAGTGCCCTGGATGGTGATGCCTGCGGCACAAAGCCGAGGGTGGCCGTGCGTGCGCTGCTGCTGGCTGGGGCAGAGTGAACGTTCTTCACAGTTCCTGCTGTGGGACTGTGTTTGGGGTCTGTGCTGGGAACAGTGGTGGTCACTCAGAGATGTTTAAGTTGTTGCTGTGGCCGGGGGATTGGATTTGATGATCCTTTGAGGCCCCTTCCAATTCCTCTTGTAGAGTGATTCTGAGAAAAGTATGAAATCAGACTCAAAAAAGTTTTCTCCTGAATTAGCTGGTGAGAGCTCAGGACCTGGAGGAGATGCCTCGGTGTTTGCATGGCCTCCTAATGTTCTGTGAGTCTCCCCTCCTTGCTGTTGTGCCATGGCCACCCCATTTCCCACAGTCTCTCCACCATCTGATGACCGCTACCGCCCTTGAGCAGCGCTTAGTTACTCATTTAGCGGTGGGAGATAGCGTGCCTCCAAGTTCTTGGCCATACCTCACCAGTTTCCAGGCTGGTGCAGGGAGCACGATGAACCTATCGCAGCTGTGGTTTAATGGGTATAAACAATTAAGTAATTATAAATCAATGGGCTCTGTAACTCTGGTATTATAATAATTACATTTTAAAAGGCACTACTTAGTTACAACTCAGGGATTATTTACAGGCAATAATTAAGGTCAAGCTGACTTCCTCCTGTTACACAGAGCTATTCGTACGAGCGGCGTGCCAAGCAATAATTAATTTAGGGCAAACCTAATTGCCTGGTGTACTGAAGTGTGTCATTACCCCAGAGAATACGCTCTATCTGGTTATATTTTAAAGAGAAAAATACGTCTTTTTTTCAAAAATAAAAATGCAAATGGTCTTAATAAGCTGCTTTTCAGTTCCCTTCAGGGTTTGGGGGTTGGGGTGGGTTATTTTTTTGTGTAGCTCAGCCCACAGGAAAGGGAATAGAGTAACAGGAAAAAGAATGTGGTGTATTCCCTGCGTGAAGCAACCCCATGAAGAAAGAATAGATGGGAAAAATTAGTGCAATCATTTTTACAGGATTGTTCCCCACAGTACGCTTCCCAGTGCTTTGTCTGGTCTAGTTTGCAAAGATGCAAATGATGTCATTTTTATTGCTCCCCTTAGGGAAGATTATTCCAGCCTAATAAGACTCGCAGTTAGGAAATTTTACTGATGTTCACACTGTTTTCCTTTACCTGACTTTACCCCATTGCTCCCAGTTGTAAACTCCCGCGGGCGATCCAGTTCCTCTCCTTCCTGGGTGTTCTGAGCCAAGCAATACACAGCTATTCCTCTTAATCTTTCATCGAAGGCTGTCTGAATGATGGACGTCTGGGCCGTGGAGAGCCTCCAGGCTTGAACGCAGCCTCCGCGCGCTGCCCCGCGTCCACATCTCTCTCTGTGCGCAGGACATGCGTGCTCATGAAGCGCTTTCCCAGGCGTCGTCCCCTCGCTAGCCACTGACCAGTGAAGCCTTCTCTTGCAAATGGACTTCTTCTCAAATGCGAAGAAAAGTCACCGTTAAGACTTTTCCTCTTGGGAAAGGAACAGCACGGAGCCATAAAGGAGGGGAGGGACCCCCCCCAGGAGGTCCCTGTTCTGACTCCCATCACGGAGTAGTCTTGACCATGTCATGTAGTGCTTTGCTCTGTCAGGCTTCAAAAGCCCTGAAGGTCACTCACTCCCTAACCTACCTTGGGGACCTGTTCAAACACTTCATTTTCTCATGCAAATAATTTTTTTCCCTTTATTCCTTGTCAGAAACTAATCTTGTACTTGGTGGTCTTCTGGGAGTCATTTTATGTTTGATGCTTGGTAGCATCAAGCAGGGGTTGAGCAAGGAGATTGGACTCGATGACCTCCTGAGGTCCCTTCCAACCCCTAATAATCTGTGTAATCTGTGTGAAAGGTGGCAGCATGAGTCAGAACTGCTAAGGTTGGAAGAGACCTTTAAGACCATCTAGAAGGCAGCACAGGCTTCTCCAGTTTGGGGTCAGATTAGGGTTACCAAGTTAGCTTCCCTGTCTGGGTTTTGCTTTCCTGTCTACTTTTAATTTGGTTAAATTATCAAACAAATTAAAGTCTTTTTGGAATAACATCTTGAGAAGGCACAGTTGAAACAGATTTGCGCTGGAACACTTGAGGGTTTGGCCATGAGACCCAATTCATGGAGTGCTGAAGCTTCTGCTGCTTGCTGGGATACCTAATGTTACTTGAGCAGAGGTAGTGGCACTGTGGAGTCCTTCTGCACCTTTCACATGAGCAATGGAATTTTCCACAGCAAATACCCTTCTTCCTGGTCACAATCACAGAATCATAGAATGTGTTGGGTTGACAGAGACCTCCAAAGGTCATCTAGTCCAACCCCTCTGCAGTGAGCAAGGACAGCCTCAACTAGATCAGGTTGCTCAGAGCCTTGTCCAGCCTCACCTTGTTGAGGATCTCCAGGGATGGGGCCTCAGCTTCCACCCTGGGCAACCTGTTCCAGTGCTCAGCCCCACTCCTGCTACACAACTTCTTCCAAACATTCAGTTTCAGTCTCCCCTTCTCTAATTTGAAACCACTGCCCCTCATCCTATCACTACAGGTCTTTATAAACAGTCCCTCTCCAGCCTTTGTGTAGACCTCTTCAGGTTGCTATCAGGTCATCCCAGAGCCTTCTCTTCTCCAGGCTGAACCAATCACTCAGTGATGACATCTAAGGAGATTCACTTTCAGACCCTGGTGATACAACTCTGTTGCCTTGACTCCATTCTTCTGTGCTCTGTGCTCCTGTGGCTGAAGAGGCACCGAGGCCTCCTCACCTCCCGCTCCCTAGCACAAACCCCCTCGTTTCCACCTCCGTTGGCTCTGGGTAATTCAGTCACCTACAGGTTCCCCGCCCTAAAGCATATCAATACGTCTCTCAGTTGTGCAGACGTAGTTATCGCCGTGGAGCCGCACTCCTCCCAGATGGAGGTGTCGCTGATGAAGAGATAAACCCTCTTCTTTCTGCAACAGCAAGTGCGGTGAACGTTCGTGTTCAACATCTGTGTTGTTATTATTGTAATTAGCTAATGAGCTTTGGGTCTCACAGCCTTTTGAAGACCCACCCCTCCCTCTTCTCGCTCTCCTCTGTGTTGCTTCCAGATGCCATACTTGTGGCAGTGGGGTTCCCACTCCTAGGCTGAGGGATCCCCAACGCTGAGAGCAGGTCTTTCATGTGTGTCTCAGGCTGTGCTCTGATTCACACACACCCAAGAGTGATGGCAGCTTCTCCCACCGGTTTTGTAGTCGGCAGCATAATGTCTGCTGAAGTGCAGCCTGTGCTCTGATGGATTCCCTGCCTCCACATACCCAAAACTCTGCTCAGTCACTCCTCGTTTTGGTTCTGTACGGCCAAACGTGTCTGTGTCGACTCCTTCCCTTGGTGTCATCATTAAATCTTCCGGTTTCCTTCCAGTTCTTTGAATTTTCCCATCAGTAGCCCCGTAGCCAGCCCTGCTTTCTGCAGGTCTTCTCTGTGTTTGATTCGGAAGGCAGGGTTTGGTGAAATCTAGCTGCAATGGAATCACTGAATTGCTTAGATTGGGAACGACCTCCAAGATCACAGAGGCCAACCATAGGATGAGGGAAATGGCCTCAAGTAGTATCAGGGGAGGTTTAGATTGGAGCTTAGAAGTTCTTTCCTGAGAGAAGGATTGGACATAAGAACAGGCTGCTAATGGAGGTGGTGGAGTCCCCATCCCTGGAGTAGTTTAAAAACTTGAGTAGCTAGAGCACTTGAGGCCGTGGTCTGTGGGTTAGGGAGCTGTTGGCATGAGGGCTGGACTTGCTGATGCTGGAGGTCCTTTCTAGCCAGGATGGTTCTATGAATCTCAGATCACCCCAACTGTCCCAAAGCCACTGCTAACCCTGACCCTAAGCTCCAGATCTCCACGACTTTAAAACACATCCAGGGGTGGCAATTCAACCCTCTCCCTGTTCCAATACTCCCAAATCCAACAGAACAATTGGATGAACACATGTTGGGTGCAAATCTTGTTTTCTAACAGTCACCATGTTCACAGGGGGGAAACCAGGCGTTAAGTTAGGAAGAGGGAGCTGTATAGAGGGAACAAAATGCCTGCCTTATAGACCCTGTGGAGAAATGACTTGGCATTATGTGGTGGTGAAGAGCCTGCAGAATAAATCTGATGAGGAGAGCCTGAAAGAGTTGGGGCTGTTTAGTTTGAGGAGGAAGGAGGCTGAGGGGAGACCTCACTGCTCTCTATAACTATCTGAGGAGACATCCTAGAGATGTTGGTGCTGGTGTCTTCTCCCAGGTCATTAGCGATGGAACCAGAGAGAAGAGCTTCAAGCTTCCACAGGGGAGGTTTAGACTGGACATCAGGAAGAACTTCTTGATAGAGAGAGTGGTCAGGCACTGGGATGGGCTGCCCAGGGTGGGGGTTGAGTCATCTTCCCTGGATGTGTTGAAAATTCACTTAGGTGTAGTGTTGGGGGATCTGGTTTAAGGGTGAGGTGTAGGGTAGGGTTGATGGTTGGACTTGATGATCCCAAGGTCTTTCCCAGGCTGAATGATTCTGTGACAACATTTCCAAACCCCAAGATGAAGCATTTCACGCCAAGGCTGCCTAGGAAACCATTCCAAAACCAACCAAAGGAAAGGCCAGCATTCCAAAGCGTTTGGGTTTCATTTAAGAAAAAAAAATCAAGTGTAGGAGAAGATGATTTAGTAAAGAGATCTTCAGATACCTCTGGAACCCAAAATAATGACTGAGGGATACAGTAATATCCTTCTAGCTGGAGTATTTCAAAGGGGACAGGCTTCTCAAACAGCTTGGCTGCTTCTGAAGAACCAAAACAACTCGCAGCATTCTTTGAGACTTTGAGCCCGCATGGCTTTGAGCGCTTCTGAAAGTTTGCCTGTAGAGGTGGGTGCCGAGCCCTTGAAAAATTATCCTTCAGCTCTGTGGAAGATCTGGCTACGTTTTAGACAACTGCCTGTTCTATGATCTCCTGCCCTTTGATACACCAAAGCCTCACATTGCTATTTGATGAACTGCTTGTTGACAGATGTTTATCAGCTTTTGCCTGGCTTTAAAAAAAATAAGAAGAAAAGGAGGTAGGAGGGGGATCTTGGATTTTGTAGAGATGTAGCTAAACTTTACTTTTAGAGGGAAAGTCAAACAGCCAGCCAGGGCCTGGAGAGTAAATCCTGTGAGGAGAGATTGAGAGAGTTGGGGCTGATGAGTTTGAGGAAGAAGAGGCTAAAAGGAGACCTCATTGCTCTCTACAGCTACCTGAAAGGACACTGTAGAGATGTTGGGGCTGGGCTCTTCTCACGGGTAATTAGTGACAGAAGCAGAGGGAAGGGCTTCAAGCTTCAACAGGGGAGGGTTAGACTGGCCATCAGGAAGAAATTCTTCATGGAGAGAGTGGTCAGGCCCTGGGATGGGCCGCCTGGGGTGGTGGTTGTGTCTCCATCCCTGGATGTGTTTAAAAGTTGCTTAGATGTGGTGTTGGGGGATCTGGCTTAGGGGTGAGCTTGTGGAGTAGGGTTGATGGTTGGACTCGATGATCCTAAGAGTCTTTTCCTGAATGATTTTATGATTCAATCATCGGAGGTTCCCCATCCCTTGCGAGGTCATGGCACAAACAGTCCAAGTGCAGGCCTGGAGAGTCTGTCTTCGTGTCCTTCAGCAATCCATTCGACAAGACACATCATTCCTGTTCCCGTTAACTAGTGCTGCTAGTTAATTTCCATTTCCAGCCTCCTACCTAGGAGGTAGCCAATTCCCAGCAGCCCAACTGGAAGAATGGCAGGGGGTTGGACTGGATGATCTTTCAAGGTTCCTTCCAATCCCTGATGTTCTGTGTGATGCAGGGGTTTTTTTGTCACCCGGGCACACAAACCCAGCTCTCTTTTCTCCAACGTTGACCTCTCTCGCCGCGCCCACGGATGTTAAGTTTTGAAGAGCAGTCATTATTTCCAGCACTAGGTGGTTAACTCGCTCTCACATCAACTACCAGTCCTGCCCTGACTAATCAGTGGTTCATTCTGCATTCCATGGCTCTACTGACCTTCACAAGCACTTCTGCTGCCTATGGACAGCTGCACAGAGTCAGAATTAGTCGAGATCTTATTGAGATGATTAACTCCTTGTGCTGTTCACCTCGGTGGGAAGGGCAGGCTCGCTCAGCGTGCTTCTCACGGTGGCATGAAAGTGGCTTCTGAGCAACAGAGGTGGCAGAGCCGTGCCCTGGGTGCAGCGCTCTGGCTTCGTCGTGGAAGGCGACGTTCACGCTGCTTTTCAGAAGTTACTGGTTTACTTATTCCCCACAGCCTCCTTCCAAAGATTGTACAAGAGATGCTTAGCTGTGGTGGCAAGGGAAAGCTCTGCTTGCACAATAGATATGGTTTAGGCTGAGTTTTAATCTTTCCTGCATCTTCTCACTAAATAGTGAATGATATGTAGCTGATGGAAGAGATACAGGAGAGAAAGAGCAGCTGGTGTTTTGACTGATTCCGTGATATTGTAATTACATTGCCAAACCCGTGCCAGGTGCTTTAGAAACCCCAGCTTGGTTTTATATTTTATGTGGATGTAAATAAATAAAGACTGTGGTTAATTTTCCTGTTTCCTGAAATAAGACTTTATAGGTGTCAGTGAAAACAATGCAGTTGAGGCTGAGAGAAAAATAGGAGCCTTAATTGTTGGAGCTGTGCAGCTACAGTAATGGGGTGCTTGAGAGGTTGGCTGGGTCGCTAGGGAGGCGGTGGTTTAGCCGGTGACTTAGCAGGCTGTTTATAGTCCATCAAAGGGTCTGTATTTAATACTGAATACAGCCTTCAAATACCTAGGTCATGAGCACAGGGTGCAGAGAGGACTTGGAGGTGGCACGAGCGAGTGCCACATGGATAAATCATCAATCAATGCAAAAATGCGGTGCAGGCTGATGGCAGTAGGTAACGCCAGGCAAAACATGAAAGGAAGAGATGAGAAGTAAATAAAAGGGGGGTGGGGGGTGTAAAAGAGATCTGTATACAAAGGTTTTGGCTCAGCTGCTTTAAAGTTTGACCAGCACCACGCTTCACTGCCCTCTCTGCTGCAGCCGTAGAGGCAACATGAGCATCACATCATCTGGTCTTCACTTAAATACTGATTCAAGGCGACTAGGTGAGTGAAAGTTCCTGCCTGGTGGGGGAAGAGGGACTCATGGATGAGCAGTCAAACCTGGAATAACATTGAGAGTGAGAGTGGGACATGCTGAGGGAGAAAGGCCCTTCAGTTGGCAACAGGGATGCATATCATGGAATCATTAGGGATTGGAAGGGACCTTGAAAGATCATCCAGTCCAATCCCCCTGACACAGCAGGATCACCTAGACCAAGTCACACAGGAACACATCCAGGAGAGTTTTAAACATCTCCAGTGATGGAGACTCCACAACCCTCCTGGGCAGCCTGTTCCAGTGGTCTGTCGCCCTCACAGTGAACAAGTTCCTTCTGCTATTTATATGGAACCTCCCATGTTCCAGCTCACACCCGTTGCCCCTTGTCCTATCAGGTCTAGGAGAGCCTCATCACATCTGAGTTTAACTTGATGTAAATGCAGCTGTTTCAATGCAACATAAATCAGATAAAAACCACATTAATACTATCAGCTCCCAGTTCTATAACCCAGACTGCAGTGGTCTCCACTGAAATCGTAGGAGTGTGGAAGAAACAACCTTGTTCAACCCACAATGGAGAAGACCTGGCATCTTCTGATGTGCAGTCACCTTTTGTGTTCCAAAAAGCTGGGGTTCTGGAGTTTGCTGGTGTGAAATACCCAGCGATGCCACACGAGGCTGTAACAAATCTCATGGTTTTCCCTTTAAGCCTCTGAGATGCTGGTGATTGTGCAATTTGCATTTCAACACTCGGTTATGGTTTCTGGGCTGCAGCCCTCCTGGAGCACCATCAGCTTGGGGATCAACAACAAAGGGAGGGTATAATTACGCTTGTACTCCCAGAAGATGAAAATTAAACCTGTTTTCCAGTTTATAGATCTTAAATGAGCTCGAGTCAATTAGCAAAATCACCTTTCACCAGGGTTTATAGCAATTAATTTGTGAAAGGGAAGGGTGGTCACCGAGTGCAAGTTCTCAAGGAGCTGTGGGCGGCAAGAAGCCTTAAATCCTTCCAGGGCTGCAGCCCCCAGCAGCGGACGCCGGTCGCTGCCAAATCCATCAGCCTTATTCTGTGTAAATCCCTCCTCAACCCCTTTTTCTGCTGCGCTGCTCACGAACCACTCCCATCCCAGGCAAGTAGTGAGCTGCAGCGAAGCCTGTTTGCTCTACAGCTCTTCATGGTTTCCAGCCCGCTCCCACCCCGTGGTTTATCTCTTCCATCCGCCGCTTTCATCCTGCCCGATAAGAACCCTGTTAGATCTCTCTGGCAGGAACTCTTCATCTTCACATTGTTGTTTGCAAACCACCTCATTACATCCAGGGCTTTCACTGGGGGTTTCTAGGTGCAACCATAACATAAACAGCAAACAATAACTTTGCAAGATGAACGTTATCTCTAACCCAAAAATCTGGACTGAGGGCTTCAGCAGTAGGTGAGCTGCAGTGCACTGGGAGGATCCCAACTGGGGTGCCTCAGCAGAATCTCTTGACTGTGCAAATCCTGCCCAGGATCCCCCATCCTGTATAGGGGAGCACTGATCATAGAATCATAGAATCACTAGGGATTGGAAGGGACCCCAAAAGATCATCCAGTCCAATCTCCTGCCACAGCAGGACCACTCCACTGGAGAAGTTATGGAACCAGAAAGGACTGGGGGAACTCGTCCTACATAGGTCTGCACAGCTTGGTCTCAAAACATGATCCAGACTGGTTGGAACAAAAAGCATTTCCAGTTTGAGGATGTATTTTAGTACATGGCAACTGAATTTCTCCATGTTTAGGTCTTTATTGGTGGTTGCTACCCTCTGCCTGGCCACCTGAGCATTTAAATAGCTTTCCCGTGTTAACGGAGCTGAGGAGCCAAGAGTAACCTGGGAGTCCTCCTCCTGTTTGAACCGCAGCAACGTCCCTTGTCCTGGGGTGAAAAGTGTCTCCCCATTGGAGTGCAAAGACTCTCAGTTAAACCTCCCAGGTGAAAGTCCTGGGTCACAACCTCAGCATGACTCGGCTTTCGGTGTCACCTCAGATGCTCTGCTGGTAATTGGGTCAAAACCAGCAATAGAAATGAGTCTGCAGTGCATCACCGAGCCAGGAGGAGAAGACGGTGTCTTTTGAGGCCTCTGTGCAACTGGTCACACCTGTTCCAAACCCAGCACATTCTTTGAGAGGCACTAAAAGGAAACTGCCCTTAGCTCAGCGTCTAATCGGGATAAATGACAGGCCGGGTTAATTATTACCCACTAATTCTTTATTTCAACTTTGTCCTCAGATGCATTTGCAGTGTTTTCTTTCATGCAGAACATAAAGGATGGAATTGTGTGTGGACAGGGTGGGGTTCCCCCGGCCAAGGGATCGTTTGTTTGTGCCTTGGCTTTGTATGGGAGATCCACACGTGGGTGGGATGTGAACATCCCAGTTTGCAGGGCTGTTTCTGTGTGTCTGCACAAACTGGAACCACTGAATCATTCAGGTGGGAAAAGAACCTTGGTCTAGGTGGTCCTGCTGTGGCAGGGGGATTGGACTAGATGGTCTTTTGAGGTCCCTTCCAAATGTTCTGTGATCATAGAGTCCAAAATTGAGGACTTTTGCCTTCTTAGTGCCTGGGGTGGGGTGTCACTTTCCCCCTCTTTATCAGGGAGCAGGATCCAGATGGGTTTGCACTGTGCAGCAGCACTTTCACAGAATCATTAAGGATTGAAAGGACCTCTAAGGCCATCAAGTCCAACCTTCAACCCAACACCAAACCCATTAGGGATGGAAAGGACCTCTAAGAGCATCAAGTCCAACCTTCAACCCAACATAAACCCTTCCAGACCCAACCTAGATCTTCATCCTTCCCCACCTCACCCATTACTACTTTTAAATTACCTGATCTGATTAATCCATCTCATAGTCTTGTGGGAATTGTTAAGAAGTTGGGGCCCAGACTTTGCTTCCAGACCCCTGATTATCCAGGAATGATATTTTTAAAACACATTTTGGGAAATGCAGTGTCCTGAGGCAGGGGCAAGGGTTTTGCTTGTCCTACCAAACAGGATCCCTCTTTTCATTTAGTTCCCCCACCTCAAAAATAAGAAACAAAATCCACCCCGACAGCCCCCAACAACTCAAGAACTTTCTGAACCTGATGTCCCTGGATTGCCATCGGGTGTCTCTCACAAACAGCAGGTCGCTGCTGAGATTGAGCTAAGTCAGCGTCAGAAGTGCAGCTGATTCCCAGCCAGGCATGAAAACTCCTTCCAGGAGGCTGCTCCTCATGGCTGCTGCCCTTCTGCCCAGAGCTGGTTCTTCTCTTTGTTCTCTCTTCCTCCACCTCTCTCTACTTTTTCTGAGCTGGACGTGAGTAAGAGACGACCACCAGAAGCCTAAACTCCATCAAACTGGTGAGGTCAGAAGCTGCTGCAGATAGGGGAGAAGGAAGAACAGCAGTTAGCTTTGCCCCAGGGACCAGCAGTGATGCTCCAGCTGCACCACATGTGTAGATGGTCTCTGACCATCCTGTGGAAGACTGGAACCACACTGTCCAAAGCTGCTCATCAGCCACTTTAATTAGTGCTAAACCTCCTAGCCCTGAAGGCAAGTTTCTTTACTGGAAGCCCTGCTCTGCCCTTTGGGGGTTTGGGATCGCCACGCTGCGAAGCTCTGCGTTCGGTCAGAAGGGTCCGGGATGTTTGGCTGCGCCTGCAGCCACCGAGGACAGGGCCCTGTTCCTCCAGCACAGGGGCAGTGGATGTTCTGCCACAGCGTGCTCTTTGTTTCATGGCACAGCCTCTCTTTCTGCTGTCATCAGCCTCATTTAGAGAGCAAATGTTTTTCTAGCTCTGCTGTTTTTCTGCCCTGTAGACATTCTTGTGCCAAGTCCTTCATCCCACTTTTTTCCTGAGCACTTTGCTGTGCTTGACTCTTCCGACAGGCTTGTTCCTTCCTCTTTCATTTCCACTCTTCCCTTTACCCTCTTCTGCGTGTTCCTCCGCCTTCCCCAGGGCTCTATTTATTTATTAACCGCACTTAGGCAGCCGCAGCTGAGCCCGAGGTCCTGTCGTGTCGGTCACAAGCTACAAACCACAGCAGAAAGGAATTCCATCCCCTTTCACAGATAAGGAAAATGTGGCTCTGGCCAGTCAGTGTCTTGACCTAACCCAGGTATGAGACCAGGTTTGAGATCCTGAATGGGAATGGGACTGGAACCAGAAGAGAACTGGAACAGAATGGGAACTGGAATAGAATGGGAAGGGAAATAGGAATTGGATAGGAACAGAATTCTTCAGTTGGAAAGGGCCAATTGCCTGACCACCTTGGGGCTGACCAAAAGTCTCATTGTCCAAATGAAGGTCTCTTGAACAAGGGACAGGCTCGGGGCTCTCTAATGAGCCTGTTCTTAGGTTGCTTCTCAGCCTCCTTTCTTCAAACTGGAAGAAGTCCAAGACTTTAGCTGCTTCTCGTAGGATTTTCTCTCCAGTTCTTTCACGTGCTTCATTTGTCTCCCATGGATGCATCAGAGGACTTCAGCAACCTTTGTGAATTGTGGGGCGTAGGACTACATGGAGAGCTCAGGGCGAGGCCACACCAATGCTAAAAACGTTGGTGTGACCTTCTGCTGACCTTCTCTTGACCAGCTCGTTCTGTGGGGTTGATGTGCTCCAGGATGGTGTAGCCACATCCAGCCACATCACCACAGTCAGCCAAATCAGGGCACTAAGGGCCACAGCCACTCTGGAATTCAACACCTCCAGCGATGGGGACTCCACCACTCCCTGGACAGTCCATTCCAGGCTCTGCTCACCCTTTCGTGAGGAAGTGCTTCCTAATATCCAACCTAACCCTCCTGTGGTGCAGCTTCAGCCCCTGCCCTCTCATCCTGGCACTAGTTGCCTGACTACAACCTCCCTTCAGGCAGTTGAGGAGCAGGAGAAGGTCCCCCCTGAGTGTCCTCCAGGCTAAACACCCCCAACTCCCTCAGGCTGTCATTATCAGCCTTTCTCTCCAGTCCCTTCCCCAGCCTTGTTGCTCCTCTGGAGGTTACAAGCTGTTTCCTCAATAACAGAGCACCGGCGTTGCATGGCTCAACTGGGTTGAAGAGTGGACCCATCTTTAAAGAACATCCTGCACCCAAGTTAATGGCATAGTGACTGGAAAAGAAAAGAAAGGGTTTGTTATGTGGTGGCTCTCTCAGCAAAGGCAGTAACTCCATTGTTTAACTGAAGATACCGCTTCCAGGGCTTGTGACTTCCCAGTAATCCCGTAACTGACTGGTGTGCAAACAAAACCTGTCGGAGGGATGACTGAGCGTAAAATCTCAAGCTGACATGGGAAGAGGAGGTGACTTCTGGCATCTCCACAGGCTTTACTGGAGACACTTCATTCATAAATGAGGATCAGGCAGTCCTTTGGGTCAGGTTGTCCTCTGTGGTAAAGGATTTGGGTGAAGGAAGGTTCTCTCAGTTATGTGGTGAAACACACACTTAGATCCCAGGGGGGTTGTGGAGTCTCCTTCTCTGGAGGCTTTTAAGACCCATCTGGATGGGTTCCTATGTGACCTGCCCTAGGTTCTGTGGCCCTGCTTGAGCAAGAGAGTTGGATTCGATGGTCTCTGGAGATCCCTTCCAACCTCTAAGGATCTGTGTACCTGTGTAACGCAGAGACCTTGCAGGAAAGGTGTCTACTACAAGTTCACAGCAGCTGCTGTCTGGTCTGGGTTCTGTTAAGGTGCTTCATTATGAATGGAAGTTCTAAGGGAGCTGATGTCCCACATTAACACACAAGGAGAGATTTCGATCTCGTGTTGAGTCATCACAGCTGCTGGCAGGGTGCTTTCTTCAGTAGTAACTGGTTGGAGAGCAACCTTTGGACATGTTCCTGCAGCAACACCCACTCTTCTAGGGAAAAGGATTATCAATGCAAATTGCAGGGGTGTGTTTTATTAAAGCAAAGTACGAACGTGAAACATGAAAAATGTGCCCAGATGAATGATCAGTGAAGGCATCTGTCACCCCTTTCGGGACCAACAAGGGGATTATAAGGCGCATGGTCAAAGCCTGGAAGCTGTGGGTGCTCATTCCTTCAGATTTGGTCTACATTGCTTACTCAAACCCCTGTTTCAAGCATTAAGGACTGTTCTTATGCTTGTGGAATGTTTTTACTACAGAAACCTCCTCTATATTTTATATTAACCACAGAATATTATGGATTGGAAGGGACCTTGAAAGATCATCCAGTCCAATCCCCCTGCCACAGCAGGATCCCCTAGATCCAGTCGCACAGGAACGTGGCCAGGTGGGTTTTGAACATCTCCACAACCCCCCTGGGCAGCCCCTTCCAGTGTTCTGTCACCCTCACTGAGAAGAAGTTCCTTCTGATATTTTCACGGAACCTCCTATGTTCCAGCTGACACCCACTGCCCCTTGTCCTATCACTAGATGACACTGAGCAGAGACTCATTTTGGTTTTGTTACTGGTTGCTTATCCTACTTCCCATAAGCTTCATCTTCTTACACCTTTGGATCCAGAGGTTTCTACAAGGAAGTCCACTGTCAGTATCAGAAGCCATTCTTACAATGACTACCTCTTACCTGTGCTTGGAAGATCCATAAGGAAGTGCCAACCCTTCACAGAGCTTAGGTGGATCAGGGATGAGTCAAAGACCTGATGTTACTTCTCTGAAGAGGAACTGACTTTTCTCCAGCTGGAAAGTCCCACCTTAATCCTCTAAGCTCTCGGGCTTGGAAACCATAGTTTGGAGGAGGATGTTGTGAGATTGTACCGCTGTTGTGCTCAGCTGAAGCCAAAATGACAAACTAGGAGATTTTAGATAGGTCCAAGAGGCTGTTTCATGTGCAGAAGCTAATCCCCAAGGACATCTACACATCCTGAAGAAGGGTTGTGTCCTCTGCTCCTGAAATTACCGGTTTATGGAGAGCACAAAAGAGTTCTTCAAGGAAGAATTCAGTTGCTCATGAATTACTACATGATTCTCTATCCTGGTGGAGTTGTCTCTGGCCTCATCTCAGCCTTTACAACACTCACATCTTTCTACCCAGTGTGAAGAGCACAGAAGACAAAGAGAACAACCTCTGCACATGTTAGCAAGACAATAAAGTGCCATTTCAGTGCACAGGTGATGAAGTGTGGAAGTACAGCCCACGATAGTTCCCTGATTTAACCAGTCACAGAATCACTGAGGCTGGAGAGGACCTCTGAGCTCATCCAGCCCAGGACCTACCAGCACCACAATCAGCCAGACCAGGGCACTAAGGGCCACAGCCACTCTGGAATTCAACACCTCCAGGGATGGGGACTCCACCACTGCCCTGGGCAGTGCATTCCAGGCTCTGATCATCCTTTCTGTGAGGAAGGGCTTCCTAACATCCAACCTAACCCTCCCCTGGTGCAGCTTTAGGCCCTGCCCTCTCATCCTGCCTCAGTTGCACCTCTTGCACTTCAGCCCCGTCTTTTATTTCTTTGAATAGGGTTAGGATGAGGGTTAATTCTTCTCTTATTTGCAGAATTTGAGGTCCTTTCTGTTGCCCTGGTATTTCCTGATGAAAACAGGTGCAGACATCAGTGGAGGTTGGAAGGGGCTCTATTAAAAAAATTCTTGCAGATAACTCAAGTGGAATCTGTCTCAATCAGCTCTAACTCAGAAGTAGCCAAAGGATTTTCCCCAGATCTCAAATGGGAATGATCCTGGATCCATTATTAGTCTGTTTTTTTTCAAAGGAGAACATATTTACACCAGTCACAAAGGTGACGTTCACGGGATGGACCATAAAGATCTTAATCTCTCTGCTAGTTTTGGAGCATCAGTTGGCCCCAGCCAACCTGCCCTTCAACACTGCCAGGGATGGGGCAGCCACAACTGCCTTGGGCAGCCTGTTCCAGCATCTCCCCACCCTCACAGCAAAGAAGTTGTTTCTCATGTCCAACCTCAATCTCCCCTCTTCAAGTCTGGAACCCTTTCCCCTTGTCCTCTTGCTACCACCCCTGTCAAAAGCCCTCCCCCAGCTTTCTTGTAGCTCCCTTCAGAGATTGAGAAGCTATTTGAAGGTCACCTGGGACCACCACCTCTTCTTCAGGCTGAACAACTCAACTTGCTCAACCTGTCCTCACAGGGGAGGTGCTCCAGCCCTCTGAGCATTGCAGTTGCTCTCCTCTGGACACCTTCCAGGAGCTCTGTGTCCTTCTGCTGTTGGGGACTCCAGAACTGGATAGAGGACCCCAAGTGGGGTCCCACCAGTGCAGAGTAGAGGGGGAGAATCCCCTGCCTCGACCGACTGTCACTGCTTCTGTTGCTGCAGCCCAGGACTGGTGGGTTTCTGGGCTGCCAGCACACACTGACGGCTCCTGTTCAACCTCTCCACCCCCAAGTCCTTCTCCTCAGGGCTGTCCTCAATCCTTTCTCCTCCCAACCTGTACTGGTGCATGGGGTTGCCTTGACCCAGGTGCAGACCCTTGCCCCTGCTGAACCCCACGCAGCCTGCACAGCCCACTGCTGGAGCCTGGCCAGGTCCCTCTGGACGTCCTCCCTTCCCTCCAGGGTGCTGGCTCCCCCACACCGTTCAGTGCCGTGAATGTTCTATGTGTTCTCCCATCCTGGAGCAAATCCTCCCTGGAGAAACCGTTGTGAAACTACCAGCTGTGTAGCTCGGGTCAGTTTGATCTGCGACAGGAGTTCGGACAGCAGGCAGAGACACTAAAGCTGGGGCGGGCAGACAGCCGCTCTGCGGTGATTTACGGAGCTGCGGGTGGCCTCTCGACAGTCCTGACGGAAATAAGCAGAGTGCTTTCGGGAATTCAGCTATTTATGATTTTTTTCCCAGACCTTAAGCCTTCTGCTCAGTTTCCTCACACAGGTTCCTGCACAGATTCCCACACGCACAGGGAGAGCTCGTGGCTTGCGCAAGGCTCTTGCGTGGCCTCGTGCCACACGTTTGGTCTCATCGTTGCAGCCTGGGAGCCTGTATCAGGCTGACTTCGGCTGTACGTTATGAGTTAGACTAGATATTGTAGGCAGACGTCAAACTGGACAGGATGACTCTCCCATCCATGGTCCCCCCATGGCAACCAGATCCAATGTCTTGGCGTCTTGTTTGATTCGGTGACTAATTTTGTGCAACTTGTGTCTTGGGTTTCGCTAAGTTATTCGCTAACCTCTACCTGCTTGGCCGTCGTTCCCTTCTGGTCTGTTTAGGATTAGTTCCTCCTGTCCAATATGTAATAGCTTCAGTCATAGTGTTTCAAAACATTAGATGGAATCTGTCTAGACTATTTAAAACTGTTTGGACTGGAGGATCTTTCGAGGTCCCTTCCAACTCTCAGTGATTCCATGGAAACATCTAGACCTTGTCTTTCAAATAGAACAGGCTTCCTTGTCTCAAGAGTCCTGGAACCCCAGAGCCTTGGAACCTCAGACTGGTGGATTAGGAAGGAACCTCTGGAGACCATCACAGAACATTAGGGACGGGAAGGGACCTTGAAAGATCATCCAGTTCAATCTCCTGCTACAGCAGGATCCCCTAGATCCAGTCACACAGGAACATGGCCAGGTGGGTTTTAAATGTCTCCAGAGAAGGAGACTCCACACCCCCAAGGGGGCCGAGGTCTCTTCCAACCCCTAACTCTCTTTGATTCCATGGAAACATCTAGACCTTGTCTTTTAAATAGAACAGGCTTCCTTGTCTTAGAGTCCTGGAACCCCAGAGCCTTGGAACGTCAGAGTCACAGACTGGTGGGTTAGGAAGGAACCTCTGGAGATCATGCAGTCCAATCTCCCTTCTACAGCAGGTTCCCCCAGAGCAGGTGGCACAGGATCGTGTCCAGGGCAGGGTGAAGATGCCCATAGACACATTTTCTAGTCCTTATTGAGAACTAGAAATTTCAAATAGGAAATGACACGTGGACACAGGTCAGAGTAAGACTTAATTATTAATAATGTTGGAGGTCTGTGGAGGCTGCTGGTGGTGATGCTGCTTTGATCACCGGTGGGGTGTGGGAGAGCACGGGGCTGTTTTCTCTCACAGTGGAAGTGGTTCATTAGGGCTCCAGGTGCAGCAGGCAGTGGCCATCACGCTGCTAATTTAACTGTGCTTATCTCCTGATGTTCCTACCTCTGCTGCTAAATGATTCCTTGTTTAGGTGTCTGAGACCTTAATTACCTTCTCTCTTCTTGCCTTTGCTGTAATTAAATAATTTGCTGCCATAACACTTGCCCTTCCCTCGCTCAAAACTTTATTCCCCTCTGATGCTGTGGCTTGAGGCTCGGTAGACTGAGCCGTCCCTGAAATGCTGCTGAGTTCTCATAGAATCATCCTGGCTGGAGGGGACCTCCAGCATCATCAAGCTCAGCCCAACAGCTCCCTTATCCCCAGACCATGGCCTCAGGTGCTCTAGCTACTCAGTTCTTAAACACTTTCAGGGACAGGGACTCCACCACCTCCCTGTGGTGCTCTTACACGTCCCACGGATCCCCGTGTGGTTTAGCCATGGCAAACGGGCTCGGCACGAGTCTTGGCTTTGGGCTTTCCTTTTCCTTTATGTCTACCTAATATCTATCGATTTATGAATTTAGGGTGGTTTCAGATTTCTTTTCCTATTTATTTATACGGGGTTTTTAAAATTTATTTTGTTTTTTTTTTATTTTTGGTGGGGGTTTTTTTCCTCCTCCATTTGTTTTGTTTCCTCTGGCAACTGGGCTTTCAGGTTCCAACGCCTTACTCATCCCAGTTGAGTTTAAAGAACAAATAGGCTTTGGGACAGCTCTGCGGTAGCCGTAAGCCTGTAGGAGTGTCTACATGGAGCGAAGGCAGGGTGACAAGGGTGACACCTCCTTCACTTGGCAGGCAAGGGGCTGCTCCCCATTGAAATGGAACCCACAGAACTGCCTTTAGAATGGAAGTTGAGGACCTCCAGTTATGAATCTGCTCAGAACCACCCAAGCGCCTTGATTTTTTTGCAATCGCTCGTGTTCTCCCGCTCAGCTCCTCTGCGGACACTCCTTTATTTAGACACAAGTCAAAAACAACCCCCCTAACTACCTGCGTTATGAAATCCTGCTGCCTTTGGCTGTGGCTTCCCTAGGTGTAGTCCCGAGCCCTCGTTTTCGTGCTGCGGGTGGGTGTCTCAGCAGCCGTCCCATCCCCGAGGCGAGGAGGGCGCGCGACGCAACGATGACCCAAGAGGATGCGGCCGCGTGCGGCCCAGGTCATCGCGAGCATCATCTCTTCTCATTGTGTGAATGAAGTTGCGGGGACTGTTAAGTTAAACTTAAAATAACCCTTTTAGAAGTTGTTGAGGGTAATGAATCAGCCAGGAGGGGTTGGAGCCTGCTGCTGCCAACCAAAGTGCTCGGGGACCTGAGATAGAAGGGAACGATAAGGAGCAGCTTTCATGCTTTCAGATGAATTACACGCTGGGCTTGGCTGAATCCTGGCATCAGGAGCAGGGCTGGGGTTTTCCCTGCATTATCTCCTCTCTGCTTATGCAAATCTCCTCTTAATGGAGCGCCTCCTGAAGAGGAAATGAGCCTCCAACCTGCCCCTGTGCTCTTGCAACCAGCAGACATTTGCTTGCAAAACCCCGTGTGTGAGGTACAAAAGGCACGTTAACCCTTTCGGGACTTTGCACAACAGCGGGACGTGCTCGGATGTGTCGGGGATGTGGCAGATGGATCAGGAAAGAGATAAAGTTTCCCAACACAAAAACATTCCTGGGTTGGAAAGTTCAGCCGGGATGCAAATGCTCCTGCGTTTACGTTTGGTTTCACAGGTCGTAAGGAAACAAGGGAGGGAGAAAAATCCTGCAGCAAAGCCGGGGTAGAATCAAAGAATCACTCTGGTTGGAAAAGACCCCGTCAAGACCAACCGTCTACCTTATGAGTTCACCCCTAAACCATCCCTCAGCACCTCATCCAAATGATCTTCAAACACATCCAGGGATGGTGGCTCAGCCACCTCCCTGGGCAGCCCCTTCCAGTGTCTGACCACTCTGTCTGTGAAAGTAGATAAAAGATGGAAATGGGATCAAGCAGAGACAAAAGCAGTGTCCTTAGTGTTAAATCATAGAATCCCAGAATCACAGAACATTAGGGGTTGGAAGGGACCTCGAAAGATCATCCAGTCCAGTCCCCCTGCCACAGCAGGATCCCCTAGATCCAGTCACACAGGAACATGTCCAGGGGGGTTCTCTCCAGAGAAGGAGACTCCACAGCCTCCCCTGCCAGCCCCTTCCAGTGCTCTGTCACCCTCACTGGGAAGAAGGTCCTTCTCATACTGATGTGGAACCTCCCGTTTTCCAGATCTCACCCACTGCCCCCTTGTCCTGTCACTAGATGCCCCTGAGCAGAGCCTGGCTCCATCCTCCTGACACCCACCCTTCCCATATTCATAAACTTCATCACAGCAGCCTGCTGAGCCCTCGCCGCTCCTGCATGTAGATGCACCTTGATCTGTTGCAGCAGTGAGGAACCAAACCACAACAGGCACTGGGGGGGTGTCCTGCTCTTTCTGGAGAGTAGGAGCTAGACCATGGGAATCAGATCTGGAAAGACACATGGCTGGCACCCCTCAGGAGGAGTGGAACCGAAGCCACAGAAGCTGTGTGGTGCTGCTCGTGGTGGTATCAGTGAACATCTCTGAGCAAGCAGGAGCGCTCGGTTCGTGAGTCCTCGTGTTTGTAGGTCTCTGCTGGGTGAAGTTCTCTGAGGTAACGTTTTCCTTACACCAAGAGTTTCTAGGATATGAGGTCACCCTTCTCTTTAGGAAAGAAACCCCACTGGTAGTGCCTTTGATGTCAACCCAGGACACACGAGACACAAGGTAGAAGGTGCCCCCCGACCCCTTTTCTCTTGTAAACCCCCCCCATGACTGTAAACCCAGACAGCTAAATCCTCGGAGTGACGGGGGAGCCTAATGACATGAAGCACCCAGCTTCCCAGCGGGATTTAGGGGAGCGTCTGCTTCACCCCAGCTCTTTTGGAACTGCCATCAAAGTGAACAGTTCAAGGCATGACCTCGAGGTAACACTGGAATCAGCCAGAGAATCTCGACTTGCAGCCCTTTGCCTGGAACGTCAGCCCCGCTCTTTCTTCTGCATCCAGCGTGTTCTGCCTGTAATTACCAGAAATTACCATCGGAGAAGCCGGAGCCAATCCAGGGCTCGTTAGGGAGCGAGAGCTGATGCTTAACGATTTGAATGCCTTCTTGTCGGGCTGGTTTCTGGAGATTCTGCTCTGTAATTTTATCTGTCGTGGATGGGAGAAACTTGCTGGTGGAAGACAGCAGTGCCCTAGAGTAGAGAGAGTAGGAGGTTCCCCACCAGATCCCACCCGGTCACACAGGCTGAGGTTGTTTTATGGGAATCCAGCACGAGCCGCTCGTTGTTTTTATTTCACAGAATTATTGAGGCTGGAGAAGCCCTCTGAGCTCATCCAGCCCAGCCCAGGACCTGACATCACCACCATCAGCCAGACCAGGGGTCTCAGGGCCACAGCCAGGCTGTTCTTCAACACCTCCAGGGATGGGGACTCCACCACTGCCCTGGGCAGTGCATTCCAGGCTCTGATGACCCTTCCCGTGAGGAAGGACTTCCCAACCTCCAAACTGAATCCATCTGCTTTAACAAAAATCCATCAGATATATTCAGATACATTTACTATATGAATTGAGTTTGTTTTCAACAGATTAAAGCCCTAAAAAATAATTTGCCAGGTGTTATGGTTCTGCTAGAGGTTTCACCTCCAAAATACAGTTGTGCTGATGTCCTCAGAACACTGAGCCACCAGCAGTCAGACTGTGCTAGTGATATCCACCAAAAAAGAGAGTGAAGAGAGCAACTCAAATGCTCAGAGGGCTGGAGCAGCTTCCCTGTGACCTTCTAGCAGCTTTCCAGTCTCTGAAGGGGGCTGCAAGAGAAGTGGGAGAAGGCTTTTTCAGACTTGAAGAGGGGAGATTGAGGTTGGACATGAGGAATGACTTCTTTGCTGTGAGGATGCTGGAACAGGCTGCCCAAGGAAGCTGTGGCTGCTCCATCCCTGGCAGTGTTGAAGGCCAGGTTGGCTGGGGCCCTGAGGAACCTGCTCTAGTGAAGGTGCCCCTGCCTGTGCAGGGGGGTCGGAACTGGATGATCTTTCAGGTCCCTTCCAACCCTGGCCCTTCTGTGATTTTATTTACAACCTGATTCACGCTGCGAACAAAAGTGCCCGAGAGATCTGGTTCAGGCTCAGGGTCTTAGGGATTTGCTCTTCCAGAAAGTGTTCTTCTGGAACTGACGTTCACTTAAATACTTGAACTTTAAGCTGAAGTAAAATTAATTCGACCACATGGAGCAACAAACCCAAGGTTGCTCCAAACCCAAGGCACTCTTCTACTTTATTGCTTACGAACCCCTGGAGCACCTGATGCTGACTCCCTGCAGGAGGGGGACTTGAACTTACCCCAGTTTGAAAGGGTTTTTAAACAGTTTTGGGATTAAGAAGCTTTAATTGCCAACCATCCATTTTCTGAAGTTCCTTGATACAGAACTAACCCAAATCAAGTGAGTTGCAGCCTGGAGAAATAAAAGCTCCAGGGAGGACCTTCTTTTGACCTTCCAGTACCTGCTGGGGCAGGGGAAGGTCTTTTCAAGAGGGTTTGTATGGACAGGACAAGGAACAGTAGGTTCAAGCTGGCAAAGGAGAGATTTAGGCTGGAGCTGCCCAGGGTGGGTGGTGGTGGCCCCATCCCTGGAGTCATTTAAGGTCAGGCTTGATGAGGCTGTGAGCAGCCTGACCTGGGTAGAGTTGTCCCTGTGTAGGGAGGTTGGACTACAAGACCTCTAGAGGTCCCTTCCAGTCTAGAACATTCTGTGATTCTGTGAAAGTGGTCCAGGTTTGGGGTTTTTTCCCAATTTCCCCTATTCTGTAAAACACCCCCAAACCAATTGTGACAGACGTATTCACGATGAAAGAGGGGTAAAGAACAATTCAGGGGATGGCCACTGTTTTCTTTGTGTTGCTCCACTGGTCATTTGGCTCTTTGAGGGATTTGTTTCATGAGTTGAAGGGAATCTGATGAGGTTCCACATCAATATGAGAAGGACCTTCTTCCAAGTGAGGGTGATGGAGCCCTGGAAGAGGCTGCCCAGGGAGGCTGTGGATGTCTCTCTGTCTGGAGATCTTTAAGACCCACCTGGACATGTTCCTGTGCAACTGGATCTAGGGGATCCTGCTGTGTCAGGGGGACTGGACTGGATGATCTTTCGAGGTCCCTTCCAGTCCCTGACGCTCGGTGGTTCTGTGACGCCAGTCGTTCAGCCCTCACAGCGATCGCTGGAGGGGTTCTGGCATCACAGCTGCTTACAGGAGGCTGCAGCTCCATCGCCCAGCGTTTCAGGCTCCTGTGTTCTGCAGTTTTATTTCCTTCTTGGAAAGCAAGTGGGATGTTTCCTAGGAGATGACTTTTGTTGGGAAATAGTGGAACTTAATTAGCTTTTTGGATGACCCACTTGAAATGGGAGTTACGGCAGTTTTGCATAAGCCTCCCTGGTGATCCTGAACCTGGATAATTGGCTTCGATGGAGATCAGCCTTTGCTGCAGAGGTATAAAAATATCTAGCGGGCTCCTGAGCCTGCTCTTCTCACCAGACAATGAGCTCGACCTAAAAACCACGGGAGATTGGGAGCTTTAAATCACGGGGGAGAGGTTCACACTTTAATTCCACTCTAGGAACTTCCCAAACACTTTGGGAAGCAGGAATCATTTCACAAGTTCATGAAGCCATCAGAGCTGTGGAGTCACTAATTTCTTTGTTGAGAGTTCACCAACAACCAGAGGTGAGAGGAGCTGATTTAGCTCATTTCCAGCCCACTGAGTGGGACAGAGCATCCTGAAATCCTGCAGCAGAGAACTTTAACGTTGCTGGAGGCATCCGATATTTCTGGTACTTTAAGGCTGCACCTCGAGTACTGGGTCCAGTTTTGGGCACCACAGGATCAGAAGGACATTCAGGGGATGGAGTGGGGATAGAGCAGGGCAACGAGGCTGGGGAGAGGGCTGGGAAACAGGGCCTGTGGAGAGCAGCTGAGAGAATTGGGGTTATTGAGTCTGGAGAAGAGGAGGCTGAGAGGAGACCTTCTGGCTCTCTACAGCTGCCTCAGAGGAGGCTGGAGCGAGGCTGGTGCTGGGCTCTTCTCACAAATCACTAATGATAGGACAAGAAGGGAAATGGCTTCAAGTTGCATCAGGGGAGGTTTAGGTTGGCTCTTAGGAAGAAGTTCTTTTCTGAGAGAGCAGTTGGGCACTGGAACAGGCTGCCCAGGGAGGTGGTGCAGTCCCCATCCCTGGAGGTGTTTAAAAACTGAGTCACTAAAGCACTGGAGGCCATGGTCTGTGGGTTAGGGAGCTGTTGGGCTGAGGGCTTGAAGATCCTGGAGGCCCTTTCCTGTCATGTCACACAGACTCTAGAAAGGCTCTGGAGTGGCAGATTGCAGCAGCATGAGGAAGTGAACATTTGTAATTAACATTGTCATTGACATTTGTAATTAGGTGGTCCTGCTCAGGCAGGGGGATTGGACTGGATGATCTTTCGAGGTCCCTTCCAATCCCTAACGTTCTGTGATTCTGTGAATATAACTGACAACAGACACCCTTTCTTGTCAGTGCTCTCGTTACACACACAGCACCAGGAGTAAACCCATCTCTTCCTGTGCGAAGCATCGGTGCCGTGATGTCTTGTTCTGACAGCACCATCAGAACGCCACAGGAATTGAACTTCTGAAATCCAGCAGCTTAAATCAAGAGTTCAAGGTCACCCTCAAGAGATGCCATCTAGATTCCAAGGCTAAGTGGATTGTCCCATCAAGGAGTGTTTTTGTTCAAGTGCCCACGGGGAAAATACAGCTCAGGGAAGGACAACCTGCTTTCCCTTTCCTTTGTGCCTTTGAAGTCTCAAAAGCACTTAGAGAGGTGTCTTGTGCTCCAGCAGAGCAGCGTGCAGCCCACCCCAAGTCCTGCTGGGGGGCATGTGTCCCCCAAGCTCTTACTGCCATCCACAAGGCGTGAAGTCGCTGCGAAACACTTGGTGCTGACAGGCTGCAACAACCACCGGCGGGGATTTAGCCCTCACTGCTGTTTCACAGCTATTGAGGTCACCCTGCCCCTCAGGTTTAAAGGTTGCCCACTGCAGGTAGGGAGCCACATACAGCAAGGAAGGACAAACGTGCCCAAGGGCCACAAGACGCCCACCTTAGTATTAATTGGGTAGAACAAGCATTTGGGAAGGGAGTTCACTACTAGAGTCACGGGCATGAACCATAAAACAGAGGATGATACCTTTGTCTTCCTTAAACGCGTAAGGGAAACCACTAAACATGGTTCTTCCTTCAATGCACTGCAAAGGCAAAGATGCTGTTCAACTAAATTCATCGTAACCAACACTGGTGGGTCTTGCAGCCCCATCACTGGTCAGGAAGGCGGCTTAGCTGGACTGCAGCAGCTCCTGGAACAGCCCTTGGGTTGGTGTCTGACCAGCAGGAAAAACCAAGAGCAAAGCTGAGGCTGGGAACAGCTGCTGTCCCAGAGGTGAGGGGATGTTATCGTGGTAGATGAGACCTTGGTTTGTGATGGCAGGTTGTTCTATAACAAATCATTCCTGTGGAGTGACAACTTCATCAGCTGAGGTCCTGACAACCTCAAGTAGCTCTTGACGAGATCTTTGAGAGCTGCCGTTAGCCCGGTGGCAGCCGGTGCTGTGTTTACTCTCTGGTGCAGCACACAAAGACAGGCTGTAGCTGCCACGAGGACGTGGAGATAAGAGGGATCTGCTTGCTGACAAACAGGCAGCATCGCAGCAACAACTGCGGTGGCTACACCAGGCTGCCACAGCACAGGGGACAGCACAGGGCTTACAGCTTAGGAACTGCTTGTGGCCAGCGGACTGGATCAGTTCAGCAGGCGCTTGGCTTGTACCACAAGTCCTTACTGGAAGTGAGTTCTGCCAGAGCTCACTGACACTGTTACGTGGGGACCAGAATACCCACCCTCTCAGCACACCCACAGTGAATGCCTGTCCATAGGTAGCTCAGAGAGCCTGAACAGTCACCCCATGAAGTGTTGGAAGCCATCTCTGGCTTCTGCCATCTCCTCTTTTGGCACAGCCCTGCTTCCTTGGAACTCACCTCGGAGCTGATTCAGGGTTTCACCCGTGGCTCACTAGGAAGTAAGAGAGTGAGCTTCTTCCCCCTCCTCCTGCAGTAGTTTTCTCTTAGTGTGAAGAGTTAACTCACCTCACAGAAGCCCAGAGAGGTGGAAAGGAGAAGCAGTGGGAAGTCATGGCCCCTGGCAGAACAGCTGGTCAGAGGCTCAACACCTGGGTCAGAAAGTTGGTCATCAAAGCTCACACTGACGCCACTGCAGGGCCACTCCAATAGATTCTGAAAGACCACACTGAGGGACTCGAAAACTTGAGAGGATATTTTAATGAGCAGTTTGATTAAGTCTACCTTAGGCTGATCACAGGCCATAAAAGCTGCTTTTAAGCGGTAAGAAAATAAGATCTTATTGAAAGTGAGTGGATTTAAAGAGCTAAAAAGACACAGAGCAGTCTCTGTAAGATCTTCCAAAGGCACCCTCTAAAATTAGGTGTTTCCCAGTCACTGCAGTGACAATGAAGAGCATTTAAAAACACAAAAGCTGTAGGATTCATTCTTAAAAACCCTCAACTATTCTGGTGGCACGAAGGAACCAAGAGGTCAAACAGTGCTCTACACTTTCTATCCAAGTTCTAACTAAGGGGTGGTCCTCAATTTCTCTTCCCTGGCAGTAAAGGCTCCATAATGTTCTGAAATGAAGACCAAGTTCACTGATGCAGCAGTAGTGCAGCAGCAGCAACTAACACAGGTTGTCAAAAGAGGAGTTTTTAAAGCACCTGAACCAAAAGTCACATCAGCTCTCCAGAGCTTTTTGTTCCAAAGTCTTGTTTGGCACCTGGATTTTCTTTCTTCCTCCTGCAGCACTGGATTCACAAATAGGACCGACTGTGCAGCTTTTTGGGGTGGCTCTTTCTTGTTTGAACTCTTCTGTTCTTCTGGGGTGTTGTTCAGAGTCAGCAGTGAGTGCCAACAGCTGTCAATCAGCCGAGTCTAAGAGCACCCTCCTCTGGCTTCAACAGCACGATCTAGGTGACCCTGCTGTGCCGGGGGGATTGGACTCTGTGACCTTGCGATGTGCCTTCTAATCCCTGGTGTTCTGTGACTCTGTGAGGGGAGACCTGCAGCTCTCATCATCATGTAAGGAACCTGCAGAGGAGAAACAAGGTGAAAGTGACAATATTCTGCTACTAAGTACTTAGTGCTAAGAAAGAGGCAGAGGGGATATTAATGCCATTACGTTAGTCCAACTCACTCCATGGCAGGAGCTGAGATGTGATTTTAGAAGGGTTCTCGTGGGCTGTGAGGTGGCTCTGTGTTGTCTCCACCTGGCAGCACTTCAAACACCTTTTTGCACAGAGGCTCACTCGACAGTCAACCTCCTGTCCCACCAATTCCTCCTCTGGTGTGAGCATAAAGGCTAAAGTACCTGTCACACCCTCTGTATTTGTAGTGAAAACCTTCCAACCCTCGATCACGGCCAGAAAACACAGTCATGGCCATTTGATGAGTGGTGATGCTAAACAATCAAGCTGCAACCAGCCATTCCTGCTGAAGGGAACAAACAAACCCCCTCAGAGCCCACCAGAGCAGTAAACACCACTGGGACAGACTGAATGCAAAGGTTTTTAGACACTCCTTAATATGGAGTGGGAAAGCAGACTGAGGTGATGGTGTCATCTAAAGCCTCTCCCTCCAACAGATCATCTCTACAGATAAACTCACAGCTGAATGTAGATGTTGTTGTCATTTACAAGATCCCCTTTTCTCCTGCTGGCAGTTTTGCAGGGTCCAGCCCATGCTGCTTCATCTGCACTGCGATATCGAACAGGTAATCGTAACACTCACACCTAAAGTTAGAAGGAGAGAAAAAAGAATGAGTGAGATGTAAAAGTAAAGCTCAGGTCTTACCATGCTTCTTCCTTGAGTTTTGTATCACCACTGTGATGGTCTGAGTGGAACATCTCCCTGATGAGGAAAGGCTGAGGGAGCTGGGGCTCTTGAGCTTGGAAAAAAGGCAACTGAGGGGTGACCTCATTAATGTTTATAAATGTGTGAAGGGCAGGTGTCAGGAGGATGGAGCCAGGCTCTGCTCAGGGGCATCTAATGATAGGACAAGGGGCAGTGGGTGTGAGCTGGAGCAGAGGAGGTTCCACATCAACATGAGAAGGAACTTCTTCCCAGTGAGGGTGACAGAGGACTGGAAGGGGCTGCCCAGGGGGCTGTGGAGTCTCCTTCTCTGGAGACACTTCAAACCTGCCCGGACATGTTCCTGTGTGACTTGATCTAGCAGATCTTCTTGTGGCAGGGGGACTGGACCCGATGATCTTTTGAGGTCTCTTCCAACCCCTAATGTTCTGTGACAGCTCTGTTATCATTTATTCTCATGACTGTGGCACTGAAAGTGCCCAGCAGCTACGCTACGTGACCCTGACTTGCTGCATTTCCATCAGCACATGAAGCAGGAAGTCCAAAAACAGGGCTAGGGAGGGTAACACAGACACAACTGGCAGGTTTCACATGGGGAGGGACTTGTCCATACAAAAGGAAGAACATGCAGTGGAATCATGGATAAGCCCACTCCCAAAAGCTCACTCCACATTCAGTGAAGCCAGAACTTTCTGTTCTGAGCACACGGGAAACACACAGTCTTGAAAGCAGGAAGCTTCTAGAGCTAAGGGGGAAGGTGCCACACTCCTGAGCTGTACTCACATTGTTTTGGCCTTTTCCCATGTCTCTCCCCACACGTAAACTCCGTGACGTCTGACCAGCACTGCGCACGAGTCTGGGTATTTTTCCATCGCCTGGGCCATCCTTGTCTTGAGATCCTTCTCCTCGCGTGTGTTTTCGACAATGGGGACCACTAGTGTGTCGTCATACCTAGGAGACAAGGGAATGGGGCTCAAAAAATGCTGTGCTTGCATGTGTGAAGCTCTTCCCTCACACAGAGACTGTGTAAAGATGCTCTTCTTCAAGACCAGTGGTTTGACGCTCGAGTCACTCTGTACATAGATCACTAGGGGTTGGAAGGGACCTCCAGGGGTTATTGAGTCCAAGCCCCCAGCCTGAGCAGGATCATAGAGCCTAAGACAGATTGCATAGGAACCCACCCAGACAGGTCTTAAAGTCTCCACAGGAGACTCCACAACCTCCCTGGACAGCCTGTTCCAGTGCTCTGTCACCCTTGTAGTAAAGAAGTTCTTCCTCATGATCAGGTAGAACTTCCTGTGCTCCAGCTGACACCCACTGCCCCTTGTCCCCTTTCTCAGAATCTCAGGATTATTGAGGCTAGAAAAGACCTCTAAGATCATCAGGCTCAGCCTATGACTTAACGTCACCACAACCTAGACCATGGCACTAAGTGCCACATCCAGTCGTCTTCTTGACACCCAGTCCTCATGGATTTATAGGCAGTGATTAAGTCCCCTCGTAACCTTCTCCTCTCCAAGCAGAAAAGTCACAAATCTCTCTATCTCTCCTCACAAGGCCAGTGCTCCAGTTCTTTAGTCATCCTCGTGGCCCTCTGCTGAACTCTCTCCATCAGATCTCTGTCCCTCTTGAACGGGGAGCCCAGAACTGGACACAATATTCCAGCAGCACTCTGTAGTGTAAGAAGCCTCAGGAACATCTCTCCCACCCAGACGTAGGCTACGCTGGCAAAGGCTGAGCAGCACTTGAGGCACAAAAGGCAAAGAACATTTTAATGTGCTAGGTGTAGCTGTTTGTTCAGGTATCACTTTGTAGTTGGGTCCCTTTACAGCTTTTTCAGACTCTCTTCATCCTGTATTGGCATCACCTACAAGCTTTATCTGAGATGAAATGATTTAAGAGAATCACATCATGAAGAAGGAAGTGAAGCTGTTTGCTGGAGAGCAGAAGGAACAAAAAGAAATGAATTCAGGTCGTCCAAAAAGCCCCTGGAAAGAAGATTGTCCTGCTAAGGCATATAAACAGAAAGTGCAGTCAACACATGAAAAGTAAATTCTCTGTGGTGGAGTCACTGGTGGGCTCTATGTGATCTTCAGAAAGCCTGAGAACCCCAGCTCCAAAGACAAGATGATGCATGTTGCTCAGTGGAACTTGCCTAAGAGTTTCTTCTGAAGGAGGACTGGGATATTTGGCATTGACTGAACCTTAATTAACACTGGCAGGAACTTGTTTAAATAGATTTAATAAGTCCCCAGTTCAGGTTCAGATTTATCATTGAGATCACATAGATATTGCAGGAGTGGATGCTAGTTGCACCTACTGTTATAAAGCAAACAGAAAGCAACAGTGAAAATTACACAGCTCGTGCTTCACATCAGCTGCTGGGAGAATTGAAAGAGTCTCAGCCCTTAGAAAGTCTCAGCCCTTAGAAAACTCTCAGCCCTTAGAAAGTCTCAGACCTTACAACAGTCTCAGCCCTTAAAATAGTCTCAGTACTTAGAATGTCTCAGCCCCTAGAAAGTCTCATCCTTTAGAAAGTCTCAGCCCTGAGAAAGTCTCAGAAAGTCTCATCCTTACAATGCTGATGCCTTCCCAAGGAAGTCTGTACAAACAAGGAATTAAGAGAACAGTTTTCTGTAAGTGTTTTCTTTGACTCTAAGAGACTCTGATCACTCACATTAGGTTTGGAGTGCTGGCTACTAGTGTGAGCCCAAATGAGCTGTGGGATTGCTGCCCTGGGTTCTGCTTGCTGCTTGGCTGTGACTTTGGATGCAGCTGTAAACACCACAACTAATCCTAACCAGAAGAAGCTAATTCTAATCACAGAATCAAAGAATCACTCAGGCTGGAAAAGACCCCTGGGATCATCGAGTCCAACCATCAACCCTACTCTACAAGTTCACCCCTAAACCAGATCCCCCAACATCACACCTAAGAGTCTTTTAAACTCATCCAGGTGGACTCAACCACCACCCTGGACAGCCCAATATGTATACAACTCCAACAAGACCCTGAACTAGTTAAATAATTGATTTCTCTTTATTTTTTTTTCAAATAAGCAGCTTATGTTTAGCCAAACCCTCATATAAAAGATCTTGGGATAGCCTGAGACTTGTGAAGTTATTTACTACAGATCTCATCCTCCATCTAGTGAAGTCACAGGTAAAACTATTCTGGCGTCACTGCGATGATGTTTAGGCCAAGAAATACTTCTGACTACCCTATCTGCAGCATTTTCCTGGACAGGTTCCAGAAGAGGTCTGTGTGTTTAGAAACGATGTGTTGTCAGTCCCAGGTTTTGAAAGATCCCCTTCTGCACTATCGAGTTTCTCTGGAATCCAGTGGGGAGCCCTGTGTGAGGCAGGAGAGAGGAATCAGCTCAGTCAGGACAAATCTCTGCTCAGGAATCACACAGAGCTTTGACTTCTTTAGTTTGTCTGGTAACTTAATGGGACAGTGGGGACACTTGGAAACTCTGATCCAAATGAACCCAATGTCTCCCACCAAGCAATTAGGAATGTTTGAGAATTCCACTTGTCTCTCCAAAATGAAAAGTTAGAATCATAGAATCATGAGGGACTGGAAGGGACCCCAAAAGATCATCTAGTCCAGTCCCCCTGCCACAGCAGGATCACTTCACTGGAGAAGTTACGGAATCAGAATCACTCAGGGTTGGAAGGGACCACCTGATCATCCAGTTCCAACACCCCACCATGGGCAGGGACAACCCACCCTAGACCAGAGCCCCATCCAGCCCGGCCTTAAACACCTCCCGGGATAGGGCCCCAACCACCTCCCTGGGGAACCCATTCCAGGCTCTCACCACTCTTATGGTGAAGAACTTCCTCCTCACATCCACTCTAAATCTACCCACCTCCAGCTTTGCTCCATTCCCCCTAGTCCTGCTGCTACCCGCCATCCTAAATAGTCCCTCCCCAGCTTTTTGTAGGCCCCTCTCAGATACTGGAAGGCCACAATAAGGTCACCTCAGAGGCTCCTCTTCCCCAGACTGAACAGTGGCTGTGGGTAGTTTTAGAAGCAGCACTGTTAGACACAAAACAAACCAGGCACAGCAGGCACACCGCTCGCTCCCTCACCACAGGGGCAAACCCTCGCGTCACAGAGGGCCAAGGACTTCGCGTTTCACTTTCCTCGTAGGGCAGAAACGTTGTTTGCAGATCCCAACTCAACACTCTGTGGGTGGAGTCCTCCTCCAAACAAGCCATCACACATAATTTGGAATAACTCAGCACTTACCTCAGAGCTCACCCTTGAAAAGCAATAACATTATCTTTAATGAGCTGTTTAGTCTGAACTTTCTTTCAGAGTCTGTCAAGTAAAGTCCCAAATCCTCCTCTCCCTTGACATGCCCTGAACTAGCACAGGCAGCGGTCCGTGCAGTCCACCCAACTGACTGTGTGTGTTATCAGCCCAGCCTCACGCTGGCTGGCTCCAGGTTCACTGTAACATCGTGTTACAGATGTGTTAACACCTCTGCTCTGGAGAGATCTGTCAGGACACGGCTCCGTGTTTGCTTTGCTTCTGTAGCTTCACAGACCACAGCAGCCTTGACACGGCAAGATTTTATCTGATCTCTTCCACAGGCTTGAGACCTGCTTACAGAAAACCAGCGACTGACTTCTCACCGAGGGCTTCTTACTCCTAGCACTTCTCATCTCCTCATATTGCTGAAAACAAATGATCAATCTTCTCTTAAAATACAGAGCAATACCTGTAAGAGCCTCCTGAAGTACATTTCTGGATTCCCTTTATCATCTCCTGATGGGTGATGCGGAACTCACTCCCTGGGTACAGCAGCGTAGCCATAACAGCAGCCTTGGAGTGAGTGTGGATCACGGCGCCGGCCCCTGGGGGGAGAAAATGAATTTAAAACAAAAAGGATTTACAATTCAGTTTAAACTGTGTCTGTGACGAAGACTTCATAGCTGGGTGTCTTCAGCTTAGAGAAAAGGAGACTGAGGGGTGACCCCATGAATGTTGAGAAATGTGTGAAGGGTGGGTGTCAGGAGGATGGAGCCAGGCTCTGCTCAGGGGCACCCAGTGACAGGACAAGGGGCAATGGGTGTGAGCTGGAACACAGGAGGTTCCACATCAATCTGAGAAAGATCTTGTTCCCAGTCAGGGTGACAGAGCACTGGAAGGGGCTGTCCAAGGGAATTGTGGAGTCTCCTTCTCTAGAGACATTTAAAACCTGCTTGGACATGCTCCTGTGTGACTTGGTCTAGGGGATCCTGCTGTGGCAGGGGGATTGGACTGGATGATCTCTCGAGGTCCCTTCCAATCTCTAATGCTCTGTGATTCATTCATGTGCCTGATTCAGTCCCTTTGGCAAACGGTGTTCTGTTGCAGTAGAGGAAAAAACTTAGAGCAACCTAAATAAAAGTACAAGATCATTATTCATCTGTAAAGGGTAAGGTTGGACTGTCTTAGTGTTAACTTTTAGTTAGTCACAAATTCAAAGAGAACACTTTACATACTGCAGTGATCAAAACACTTAATTAACTGGTGCAAACTGTGTGCAGTTCACAAAGGGCAAGGACAAGGTTCTGCACCTGGGTCGAGGCCATCCCATACATGAATACAGATTGGGAGCAGAAAGGATTGAGGACAGCCCTGAGGAGAAGGACTTGAGGGTGGAGCAGAAGTTGAACAGGGGCCATCAGTGTGCGCTGGCAGCCCAGAGAGCCAACAGTGTCCTGGGCTGCAGCAACAGAAGCAGTGACAGTCGGTCGAGGCAGGGGATTCTCCCCCTCTACTCTGCACTGGTGGGACCCCACTTGGGGTCCTCTGTCCAGTTTTGGAGTCCCCAACATCAGAAGGACACAGAGCTCCTGGAAGGTGTCCAGAGGAGAGCTACTCCAATGCTCAGAGGGCTGGAGCACCTCCCCTACGAGGACAGGCTGAGCAAGTTGGGATTGTTCAGCCTGGGGAAGAGGAGGCTCCCAGGTGACCTTCTAGCAGCTCCCCAGTCTCTGACGGGACCTACAAGAAAGCTGGGGGAGGGCTTTTGACAGGGGTGGTAGCAAGAGGACAAGGGGAAAGGGTTCCAGACTTGAAGAAGGGAGATTGAGGTTGGACATGAGGAACAACTTCTTTGCTGTGAGGTTGCTGAGATGCTGGAACAGGCTGCCCAAGGCAGTTGTGGCTGCTCCATCCCTGGCAGCATTCAAGGCCAGGTTGGCTGGGGCCAACTGATGCTCCAAAACAAGGATGTCAGGATGGAAAGACAGTAACTACAATTATTCACCTTTAGTTGTCTGTAACTTTCATGTGTAAAGAATATGATGCTCAGCATCAGTTTTTGGGGGTGTATGTTGTGTCATCACCGAACCAAACCCCTTCACCACTCACCCCTCATAGTGTAGGCATTCATGAACAGTGGGGTGCACTGGCTCTTCTTCAGCTTCTTGTGTGATGGGGGAGCACTGATGTCTACTCCATTCAAATCACACACAAACATGTCTTCTGGCTGGAAGAAAGAGAAAGTTATTCTGACCTGTAAGGAGAGAAATCACTTTGGGTTTCTTCTAGGGAGATGTAGAGACCCTACAATTATTTGGGACTGTTGTAAAAGTGCTGCAAGGCACTGCAGTTGTTCTGCCTTCAAGTACTATTTACTGATATGGCCAGAGAAGGAGACTCCACAACCCCCATGGGCAGCCCCTTCCAGGGCTCTGACACCCTCACCAGGAAGAAGTTCCTTCTCAGATTGATGTGGAACCTCCTCTGTTCCAGCTCACATCCATGGCTTCTTATCCTATCATTGGGTGCCACTGAGCAGAGCCTGGCTCCATCCTTCTCACACCCACCTTTCATATATTTATTAACATTAACCAGGTCACCTCTCAGTCTCCTCTTTTCCTTTTCCTGGGAAGAGCCCATGAGGTCACCCCTCAGGCTCCTTTTTCCCAGCTCCCTCAGCCTTTCCTCAGCAGGGAGATGCTCCCCTCCCTTCAGCATCTCTGTGGCTCTGCGCTGGGCTCTCTCCAGCAGTCCTGTGTCCTTCTGGAATTGAGGGGCCCAGAAGTGGACACAACATTCCAGATGTGCTCTCCTCAGGGCAGGCTTCTAAGTTTTCATAAGGAAAAACCCAACAACACGAAGGTACTTGGCCCCACCTCAGGGTGAGCTCTGAGGAGAAAGCCTCGCTTAACATACCTGTATTCTCTCCTTCTGCACTCCGGAAGGAGCGATGTAGATCTCATTCCTAGGAGAGGTTACAAAGAGAGAAAGCAAATACACTGAGGTCTGTGGAACCTCTAACTTGCAGGGATACAAACCCTGTGATTTCCACACGACCACAGACCTGAAACACGAGTGGGAGATGCAGCTTCATTCTTCCAAGCAGCCTCCTGCAGTAATTTGAACACAAACCCCCAGAATTCAGAGTAAATATGGAACAAGAGGAACTGCAAGTGGACGCTGATCTGTGGTGCAGGCAGAAATGCATCACTTTTTCAGGGTTTACATGACCACAGACCATAACAAATTAAAATTGAAGTGATTTTTAAGGTGATAACTTAAATATTTGTGATATAAGCAAAAAACTAATTAAAAAAATTAGATGATCTCCCTCGACTGTCATCACCACTTGGCTTCACCAGTAACAGACTAAACCCAGGAGCAGAGAGACATCTAGTGAATAACTAGTCGAGTTACAGATAAGGAGCACGAGATGGTTGGATTTCTGGGCAAGAGAAGGGCAAGGAAGCTGGAGAAGGCTCTGGAGCACAAATGCTTGGAGGAGCAGTTGAGGAAACAGGGTCATGGGGGGGGTTATCCTGGAGAAAAGGAGGCTCAGGGAGACCTTCTCACTCACTGAAACAACCCAAAAGGAGGTCGGAGAGGTTGGAGTGAGGTGGGGGTTGGTCTCTTCTTGCAAGTAACAAGCAATAGGAAGAGAGGAAACAGCCTCATGTTGTGCCAGGGGAGGTTTAGGGTGGACATGAGGACCAATCTGCTCACTGAAAGGGTTATTAAAGCACTGGAACAGGCTTTGAACATCGACTATCAGTCCTAGACTACAAACAATATTGGTACCAACCCAAGTATCTATTTCAGTGGGGTCTGAGCAACCAATTCACAGAATTGCTGAGGAAAACTGTGCTGCTGAGGTAGTGTGTTCTCTGTTGACAACATGACTTGCCCCAGCTAACAATAACCACACTGAAATGACAAAAAATTAGCCTATGTGTAGTTACTGGTGAGAAAGAAGTGCTAGAAAAGACTCTTCATGCGTGAAGAACTTTACAACTGTCAGTTAACTCTCTTATCATTCACAGAATCACAGAACATTGGGGATTGGAAGGGACCTGGAAAGATCATCCAGCCCCATCCCCCTGCCACAGCAGGATACCCTAGAACAAGATGCACAGGAACATATCTCCAGAGAAGGAGACTCCACAACCTCCCTGGGCAGCCCCTTCCAGTGCTCTGTCACCCTTACTGGGATGAAGATCCTTCTCTTACTGATGTGGAACCTTCTCTGTTCCTGCTCACACCCACTGTCCCTTGTCTTATCATTGGGTGCTACTGAGCAGAGCCTGGCTCCATCCTCCTGACACCCACCCTTCACATATTTATCAATGTTAATGGGGTCACCCCTCAGTCTCCCCCAAGCTAAAGACACCCAGCTCCCTCAGCCTTTCCTCAGCAGGGAGATGCTTCCCTCCCTTCATCATCTCTGTCGCTCCGTGCTGGACTCTCTCCAGCACCTCTGTGTCCTTCTGGAACTGAGGGGCCCAGAACTGGACACTACACTCCAGATGCATTCCCCCCAGGGCAGAGTAGAGGGGGCAGAGAACCTTTCTCAATTTCCTAACCATCCCCCTTCTGATCCATCCCAGAATGCCACTGGCCTTCCTGGCCACAAGGGCCCATTGCTGGCTCCTGGCCATCCTTCTGGCCACCAGGACCCCCAGGTCCCTTTCTTCTGTGCTGCTCTCCAGTAGGTCAGTCCCCAGTCTGTCCTGGTCCCTGGGGTTGTTCTTGCCCAGATGCCAGACTCTACACTGCCCTTGTTCTAGTTCATTCAACGTCTCCCCACCCAACTCTCCACCTTGTCCCTCTCATTGCTCCTGCTCTTGCTTGGCTTGCAAAATCCACCAGGGGACTGAAACAACCTGCAGAAACCACTAGAACAGCACAAACACTGCTGTTTAGAGCCCTTACTTTACACTGAAGTGCAATGGCTGTGCAGGCAAGTGTGTCAGAAAAACGAGGGCGGAGGCTTTCAAGGTGGTGTCACATCCCCCTGTGACTGGGGACAAAACTGCACGTGTGAGGAGTGTCCACGGAGAGGCGCTCTACCACCATCCAAGGCTTGGAAGGTCTCAGGGGAGGAGAGCAAATGAAAAAGCCAACTGATGCTCCTTGGCAGTGCATACACAGGAACAACTGTTTGCTGTTCCCTGCCCTGCTTCATTTTATGTTTAAAAATATCTGCTTGGAAATTATCTCGGGAGAGTAAATGAATTCCTTCTTAAAGGAAATGCTTGTCTGCAAAATGCCTGCAGTGGGATTCATCCCATCCAACCACCTGCCTGCTATAACCCCCTCTACATTCTCAAATGAGAAAGGGGAAATGCCCTGATCTTTGCAGACAATTCACTCACCTTAACCAAAGAGGGGGAAATGGCAGAAAACAGCCACCCTCTGAGGCTGCATCTCCCCACTGAAGGGACTCAGTGATGAATTCAGACCCACCACCTCCCTTCTGTACGGCTCAGTGTGGTGTCCAGTTCATCTCCTCTCGACCTTCCTGCTCACTCTTGACTTTCAAATATTTTTCATGGCACCAGAGTGCCCTCACCAACTCCCAAAGACAGTCACCCCCTTCCTTCCCTAGTCTCCTTCTCTGGAGATGTTTAAAACCACCTGGTTTTAAACATCCTGGTTCCTGTGCGACCTGATCTAGGAGATCCTGCTGTGGCAGGGGGACTGCACTGGATGATCTTTCGAGGTCCCTTCCAATCCCTAATGTTCTGTGATTCTGTGATCACATCTTTACTCACCCCTGCTTCAAGCTGATTCCTCCACCAGTTCCTGTCACCCAGCCTAAACCATAGAACAGTTTACAAAGCTCTGGGATAAGTTTTCTTGGATGTAATTCATCCTAAAAGCAAGCAAAAAACATGAGAAAACATCACAAACTTAAAACATTTCAGAGATAAAATTGAGTTAAAGCCCAATGAATGCAAATATTTTTATACAGCAGTCAAAAATAACAAAGAAAACAATAGGCAAGTTATTGTATTAACTACAAATGCCTGCACTTTTACGCTGTGAGGTTACCTCTTTAACCAGAAGGTAAAATGGATCAGTTTAATATTGTGTTCAGAAGTAAAATGATTTTAAAATGTTTCCAATTCCTTTATTACATCTGTGTCACTACAGCTATTTATTAAGCACTGAGATTTCACTCAGAGTTAATCTGAACCAGAATGACTTTACGGTACAAAAGTACGTAGTAGGACTCCTAAACATTATTTTAGGTCTCTTCTCCCAAATTAGGAAAAGAGGAAAGGGCCTCAAGTTGCATCAGGGGAGGTTTAGATTGGATCTTAGGAAGAAGTTCTTTGCTGAGAGAGCAGTTGGGCACTGGAACAGGCTGCCCAGGGAGGTGGTGGAGTCCCCATCCCTGAAGGTGTTTAAAAACCCAGTATCTAGAGCACTTGAGACCCTGGTCTATGGGTTAGGGAGCTGTTGGGCTGAGGGCTGGACTTGATGATCCTGGAGGTCCTTTCTCTAGGGGTTAGGGAGATGTTTGGATCAGGGCTGGACTTGATGATCCTGGAGGTCCTTTCTCTAGGGGTTAGGGAGATGTTTGGATCAGGGCTGGACTTGATGATCCTGGAGGTCCTTTCTCTAGGGGTTAGGGAGATGTTTGGATCAGGGCTGGACTTGATGATCCTGGAGGTCCTTTCTCTAGGGGTTAGGGAGATGTTTGGATCAGGGCTGGACTTGATGATCCTGGAGGTCCTTTCTCTAGGGGTTAGGGAGATGTTTGGATCAGGGCTGGACTTGATGATCCTGGAGGTCCTTTCTCTAGGGGTTAGGGAGATGTTTGGATCAGGGCTGGACTTGATGATCCTGGAGGTCCTTTCTCTAGGGGTTAGGGAGATGTTTGGATCAGGGCTGGACTTGATGATCCTGGAGGTCCTTTCTCTAGGGGTTAGGGAGATGTTTGGATCAGGGCTGGACTTGATGATCCTGGAGGTCCTTTCTCTAGGGGTTAGGGAGATGTTTGGATCAGGGCTGGACTTGATGATCCTGGAGGTCCTTTCTCTAGGGGTTAGGGAGATGTTTGGATCAGGGCTGGACTTGATGATCCTGGAGGTCCTTTCTCTAGGGGTTAGGGAGATGTTTGGATCAGGGCTGGACTTGATCCTGGTGGTCCTTTTCCACCTTGACGATTGTATGATTCTGCTGGTCACTGAACAGGTAAAACTAAGGAAACTCTGTCTAGCAGCTCAGTGAGATCTCTGTTAAATGAACGCTGTGTTGGAAAATTAAAATTGTTGAGTATTAGAATAATTTACAAGACAAATACAACCAGAGTGCACAGAGGAAACTGTGAGATGCTACTTGAATTTGTGCATTTGCATGTAACCTGAAGACTTTCTTTCAGCTTATCTGAGAGAATAAAAAGCCCCATTTACCACCGTAAAAATAAAAGCCAGAGCCTTCCCCGTTTACAAATGCTCTCAGTGAAAATTTCATGTGCTGTCAAAAAGACCCTTTTGCTTTTCACACCGTACTTCAAACTGCAGCTCAACAGCACAGCACCGTGTTCTTTGGTGGGGCTTGTTTCTCAAGGGATAATCTTGAAAGAGCTGGCACACAGTTCAGATGCTGTTCCTGCCAGCTTGGATTTGGTTTCTACTGTTCTCAGTCTCTTTTAATATATTTTTTAAAATCATTTGTTTATTCATTGCAAGTGATTGAAACGAAACTGAAACCGACTCAGTGCGACCTGGACAGGGTCAGGGCAGGGAGGAATTGAATGAACTAAAACATAAAGCACTCGATAAACGTTCTAGAAGCGTAGTAACTACCACAACACCTCTCCACTCTCTGCTCATTAGTAATTAGGAGGCTAACGAGCTCATTACTACGGTTACAAGAACAACCCCCACACCTACAATTGCGAACAGCTGCCAGACGGGCAGAGCTGGGGGTGGTGACTGCAGGTGGCCGCGGCCGGGCACACCGGCAGCGCCGGTTCTGGTTCCGCCTCGGCTCGGAGGGGCGGGCCGGGGCAGGCCCGTTAAAGGCAGCAAGGCCGCTCGTTACCTGCGCGTTGTCGCGGTCATTGCCCACGGCCGCCATGGTGCCACTCGGGGCCCTTCCGTAGGGCCTCGTCCAGCTGCCCAGCGAGCGCCTGTCAAACGCTCCGCTCCCAACCCGAGGGTACCTCAGCGCGCCGGGCTGCGAGGAGAGGCTGGGCCGATCAGGGTGAGGTAGAAATTGCAGCTGTTTTCCCTCGGGACGGGAGGAGGGCAGGTTTTCGGGCGGGCGTTGTTTTGGTCAGGCGGTGAGAGAGTCAGCCCCGCCCTGGTTACGGAGCAGCGCAGCAAGATGGCGGCGTCCGTGTGGCTGCGCCGGGGCGGCGGGGCCGTGGCCAGGCTGCTGCGGGGAGCGCGGCCGGCTCTGGGCTCCAGCTTGTCCTTTCCTGCTGCAGTAGGTTGGAGGTGTCTACACAGGACCCGAGACCTGTGGGGTGAGTGATTGGCCGGGTCACGCACCGGGCGCTGGAGGCCGCTGCGCTCTTGAGTGCGCTGATAGTGGCAGCGAGTCAGGAGGTTCTTGTCGCTCTCTGCTCTGCTTTAGTGAGGCCGTGTCGGGGGAGCTGCGACCGATTCGGGGTTCTCCGGGTCAAGGAGGACAGGGAGCTACTGGAGGGACTAATGAGGGTGTTGGAAGGGACTGCTGGAGATAATGGAATCATAGAATGTTAAGGATTGGAAAGGACCTCGAAAGATCATCTGTTCCAATTCCTCTGTCACAGCAGGATCCCCTAGAGCAAGTCGCACAGGAGCATGTCTAGATGAGTTTTAAACGTCTCCAGAGACACCACAACCTCCTTGGGCAGCCTGTTCTAGTACTCTGTCACCCTCACTGGGAAGAAGTTTCTTCTCGCATTGATGTAGAAGCTCCTGTGTTCCAGCTCACACCCACTGCCCCTTGTGCTATCAGTAGATGGCACTGAGCAGAGCCTGGCTCCATCCTCCTGACACTCACCTTTTCATATTTACCAACAGTAATGGGGTCACCCCTCAGTTCAAGAGCTCCAGCTCCCTCAGCCTTTCCTCATTAGGGAGGTGCTCCACTCCATCATCTCTGCGGCTCTGTGCTCTCTAGCAGCTCTGTGTCCTTCTGGTACTGAGAGACCCAGAACTGCACACAATATTCCAGATGTGGCCTCACCAAGCAGAGGCTATGAAGACTCTGAATGACTGGAGCATCTCTGTGCTGAGGAAAGGCTGAGAGCCCCGGGGCTGTTCAGGTGGAGAAGAGCAGCTCAGAAGTATCTAATCAATGCTCATCAATAGCTAAAGGGCAATGTCCAGCAAGATGTGGCTAGGCTCTGCTAGGTAGTGGCCAGTGACAGGACAAAGGGCAATGAGCACAAACTGAAAAACAGGAAATTGCACCTAAATATAAGGAGAAACTTTTTCTGTCTGTCTAGAGAGGTGGTGGAGTCTCCTGCTCTGGAGACTTTCAGAACCCACCTGAACAGGATCCTAGGTGACCTTTTCTAGGTGGTTCTGCTCTAGCAGAGGCTTGGACTAGGTAACCTTCAGAGGTCTTCTCCAAACTCCCCCTTGAAATCTGTGACTCTGTGCCAGACTGGAATGTGGATGAGAGGCTAGAGATGGTTTAGTGTGACAGAGTGTGAGCTGGCTTGATCCATAGGTGCTGGAAGCCCATCAGGATGATGGGAGAGGTGTAAGAATTACTAAAGTTCTGGAAAGTATGATCTCTGAGAAAGAGCTGAAGGAATTGGGAATCTGGAGAAGAAACCACCATGATGAAAGATTAGCTTTCAAATATATAAATAACCTCCTGTGGCTGAGGAGGAGGAAAGTCCTTAGAGTTGATCCAGTATTTGTGTGTTTTCTAAGTGTAGTCTCTTAAGTACTTGGCTTGTTTGATGGTTTTTTCTTATGTTTGGAGATTTCAACACTTTTCAGTCCTAGTAGTGTTTCAGGAAGCTGTGTGAGTGAATTCCACAACATGAATGGACTCTCAGTTCCCTCCAGTTATGTGTTAATTGAAGTTTCACTTCTTTGTCTTCTCTGATATCTTAACCAGAGTAACTCTTAAGACTTGCAGATGAGAATGAGAACCCTTCTCAATCTAGGTGACGTGTACTTTTTAGATTAATCTATATTTTTCCCTTACCCTTGTCCTCCCAGATAAGGGGTTGGGGGGAAGAAGAGGTTAATTTCTAAATGGTGAAGCTGTTCCTGTTTACTCTGAGCACTACAGCAGCTGTGAGCTATGCAGTGCCTTTCCTATTGAGTAGCATTAACGCGGGGTGTTAGAGGAAAGGGACTACAAAAGAGAATTAAGCATTACCCTGGTGTAGGGGATCAAGTGACAAGCAGTGTCCTGGGCTCCCAGGCTGAGGAATGTGATGTGTCATGTGAGTGTCCTCAGAAGAACCCTCTTACCTGGCATGTGGCTTGCTGCTGGGCGCTGCTGCAGCTCTGCCTACGGCTTTGCTAAGCCGATTCAGACAAACCTTTTGAGCTTTTATTGGAGACAGAAGTTCCACTCACTGAAACTTTAGAAGTCGGGCTATTTCACTCCAAAAAGTTGGTAATTTCATAGCAGAAAGGGGAAACGAACACTGGGAAACTTATTAGTGAAAGAGATCATCAGTGTCTGGAGTACTGGGATCAGGAGGGGCTTTATTAATTTAAAAGATTAAAGCTAATCTGAAAAAAATATAATCCTTAGCCTGTGGCAAAGAGGAGGCAGTGAGGAGAAAGGCTGTAATGGTTGTGGTGGATTTCAGGATGACCAGCAAAGCTTCTAGTCTAGGAGTTGAGGTTCCTGTTTCTTTTTTTAGTGCTTGAACTTCAAGGGAATGGGCTTGCATGCTTTGCCTTGTGCTTGCTGCTCAGCTGTGTGAGACAGAGGTGGTAATTGAGGGACAAGCTGTTGGTTAAGAGTCAGAAAGGATTCTCACAGTTGGCTGGATATGTTCTGCAGGTTTACACCCTGCTCTGTCCTCACACTCACAGCCTCAGGCTGGAGAAGGACTCTGAGGGAAGAGACCTAGTGTTCTGGCCATCCATCCATGATCTCACTGCAGAACTAAGGGGAAAACATGGTGCATAGGGTTTGTACTTCGTAGCCACGTGGGCATGGAAAATGGCTGAGGCTGTGGAAGACCTCCAGGGTCATCCAGCCCAGAACCTAACCTCGCCACACTGGCACTAAGGGCTGTAGCCAGGCTGTCTTTAAACACCTCCAGGGATGGAGAGTCCACCACTGCCCTGGGCAGTCTATTCCAGGCTCTGATGACCCTTTCTGTGAGGAAGGGCTTCCTAACATCCAACCCAACCTTCCACTGGTGCAGCTTCAGGCCCTGGACCTCTCGTCCTGTTGCTAGTTGCCTGAGAGTAGAGCCAGACTCCCACCTGACTACAACCTCCCTTCAGGGAGTCATGAAAACCTCTCACCCAGTTCCTGGTGACTGCAGCAGTTTTGGCCTCTCTTGAGGACCGAGCTGTCTGTGCACGCACGCGTCTGCATGTGTGTTCTGTCCTTGGGGCCTGCTTCTAGCTGACAAACCGTGTGTTCAGACTTCCTTTATGGCATTTCAGGGGTAAAAGGGGAATTAAAAAAGGCCTCATGCTAGTTGCTAGGTTGGTTATTTTTCCCTGATGTATGTTTGGATTTGATAGCTGCCTTTTCATTCCATACACAGTAGCTTGTGTGTAGATGAAGTTCTAACCAAGATGTAGATCTTCCTTCTTCCTGTTGCTTTTGTCCAACACAAATGTAATAATCCTGTTTTACTTCACAGAATAACAGAACATTAGTGATTGGGAGGGACCTCAAAAAGATCAGCCAGTCCAGTCCCCCTGCCAGAGCAGGATCCCCTAGACTAAGGAACACATCAAGGCAGGTTTTAAATGTCTCCAGTGAAGGAGACTCCACAGCTCCCTGGGCAGCCTGTTCCAGTGCTCTGTCACTTGAAGTGTAGGTTCAACAGGTCAGGCTGGGCTGAGGGATGCTTGAAATACTCTTGTGTATTTTTAACAATAGTAATGGAGAAAGTTTCCATTAATAAAGGTTTTAATCAATGTTGAAGCTGTGTGAGTATCTTAATCATAGAATTGTCATGGTTGGACAGGACCTCTAGGATCATCAAGCCCAGCCCTCAGCCTAACATCTCCCTAACCCCTAGATCATGGCCTCAAGTGCTCTAGCTACCCAGTTTTTAAGTACCTCCAGGGATGGTGATGCCACCACCTCTCTGGGCAGCCTGTGCTTGTGCCCAGCCACTCTCAGGGGAAGAACTTCTTCCTAAGGTCCCATCTAAACCTCCCCTGATGCAGCTTGAGGCCGTTAAAATAGTCTGTCAGATCCAAGGTTTCTATTTTGTAGTTTCCCTTAAGATAATAAAATGTACTTAACGCTTCCTGTAGTTTGTGGCTTCAGAGTCCAGGTGGCCCTTGTTGTCTGTGTGGCAGAGGGTCTGTGCTGAACGTTTCCCTTGATTCTCTTGAGAGAGTGTGATTGTGCAGCAGCTTAGAAAACCCCAGTGAATCTTGTTCTTTCACATTTACTCACTTGTAGTTTTATTTGTTTTAAACAGTTAAGGGAGAAAATAATTCCATTGGAAAAGGGTTTGGTCAGGATGATCTTGTCCTTGTTTTACAGGTACCCCTGCGATTCAGGTTGTCATGCCTGCGCTCTCCCCTACGATGGAACAAGGAAACATCGTGAAATGGCTGAAAAAGGAAGGTAAGGGAGGATTCCCTGCCACTGCTTTTGCTGCAGTTCTTCAGCTCTCTAAGTCTGTTCTGTACCAGTAAGGTCATCTTCCTGGTTGTGGCTTCGTGGTGTGGAGGCTGTCTCTGAAAATGTTGGTATTGAAATAGTTTTGTCCTTTACTTGCCTTCCAAAAGGTTGCGTTGATTAGTTAGTAGGTCAAGAGAGGTTCTCCTCTCCCTCTGCTCTGCCCTGGGGAGACCACATGTGGAATCTTGTGTCCAGTTCTGGGCCTCCCAGTTCGAGAAGGACACAGAGCTGCTGGAGACAGTCCAGTGCACAGCCACAGAGATGATGAAGGGAAGGGAGGAAGGCGTTGCAGAGTGGTCTGGACAGGATGGGTCAATGGGCAGAGGCCAACAGGATGAGGTTTAACAGGGCAAAGTACAAGGTCCTACAATTTGGCCACAATAACCCCCTGCAGCTACAGACTGGGGGCTGAGTGGCTGGAGAGCAGCCTGGCAGGACTGGGTGACAACCAGCTGAACAGGAGCCGTCAGTGTGCCCAGGTGGAACAAAGGCCACAGGCATCCTGGCTTGGAACAGCAATAGCGTGGCCAGCAGGGCTAGGGGTGTCATCATCCCCCTGTACCAGGCACCGGTGAGGCCTCCCCTCTAGTACTGGGGGTGGTGCTGGGCCCCTCACTTCAAGAAAGATTGAGGGGCTGGAGCAGATCCAGAGGAGCAATGAGGCTGGGGAAGGGACTGGGGGGAAAGTCTGATGAGGAGAGGCTGAGGGATCTGGGGATGTTTATCCTGGAGGAGACTCAGGAGGGACCTTCTCCATCTCTCCAAGTCCCTGAAGGGAGGAGGTTGTAGTCCGAGTGAGAGGACAAGGCCTGAAGCTGCCAGGGGAGGGTTAGGTTGGATGTTAGGAAGCCCTTCCTCATGGAAAGGGTGATCAGAGCCTGGAGTGAACTGTCCAGGGCAGTGGTGGAGTCCCCATCCCTGGAGGTGTTGAAGTCCCCATCGCTGTGGCCCTTGGTGCCCTGGTCTGGCTGATGGGGTGCTGTTGGGTGCTGGGCTGGCTGAGCTCAGAGGGCTTCTCCAGCCTCAGTAGTTCTGGGATTCTGCAGTGCTTTTACTCCTTCTGTCTGTTCTGCAGGGGGTGCTCCTANCTCAGTGTGCCCAGGTGGAACAAAGGCCACAGGCATCCTGGCTTGGAACAGCAATAGCGTGGCCAGCAGGGCTAGGGGTGTCATCATCCCCCTGTACCAGGCACCGGTGAGGCCTCCCCTCTAGTACTGGGGGTGGTGCTGGGCCCCTCACTTCAAGAAAGATTGAGGGGCTGGAGCAGATCCAGAGGAGCAATGAGGCTGGGGAAGGGACTGGGGGGAAAGTCTGATGAGGAGAGGCTGAGGGATCTGGGGATGTTTATCCTGGAGGAGACTCAGGAGGGACCTTCTCCATCTCTCCAAGTCCCTGAAGGGAGGTTGTAGTCCGAGTGAGAGGACAAGGCCTGAAGCTGCCAGGGGAGGGTTAGGTTGGATGTTAGGAAGCCCTTCCTCATGGAAAGGGTGATCAGAGCCTGGAGTGAACTGTCCAGGGCAGTGGTGGAGTCCCCATCCCTGGAGGTGTTGAAGTCCCCATCGCTGTGGCCCTTGGTGCCCTGGTCTGGCTGATGGGGTGCTGTTGGGTGCTGAGCTGGCTGAGCTCAGAGGGCTTCTCCAGCCTCAGTAGTTCTGGGATTCTGCAGTGCTTTTACTCCTTCTGTCTGTTCTGCAGGGGGTGCTCCTAACTACAGAACCCTCCAGCGTGACGGTCACCTGAACGTAGTTGTGTTTATAGAATATAAATGTTGGGTAATTTCATAGCTGAGGAAATAAATATTTTACAGGAATGGAGAGGAGCAGGCTGCCTGCCTGGGGAGTGTTTTGAAGCAGCCTTATCCCCAGCAGGGGTCAGTGCTCTACTGCAGTGAGTGTTTCTCCTCTGTGTGTGAATATCGGGTTTGTTTTGTGTCTCTGAGCCAGGACACAGGGTGGACAGATGATTCCGGTGCTGTAGAAGGGAAAAGGCTGGTTTTAATAGACAGCTTGACTTGTTCCTTCTCATTGTTCGTGCGGTTTCATAGTGATTCCTGTGGGTAATAAAGTCTCCCTGTCTCCAAAAACTTATTTATGATGTATGAGCTGAATGGTGATGAAAGGTGATAGATTGACAGCCCAGGAGACCAAAATCCTCTCGTTGTCACGGGCAGGAAGTGGAAGAACCAGCAGTGCTGGAGGTTTCTTTGCGACATGGACCATCGTGCAGGGATTCCAGTCTCTGTGCTCAGTCAGCTTTGACTTGCAAAGAGTCCATCAAGGAATGTGGGGATCCAGGCTGGTGATTTAGATACTTGTCTCTCAGTAATTGAACAGAGCGTAAAGGATATTGGACACAGGTTGGGTGGGATCTTCTCGAAGGAAACTTGGCATCAGTAGAGAACCTAGTCACTGAGCTTAGGCAAAAGACCTTTGAGTCCAACCCTTAACCCAGTTGTTCCAAGGCCACCGCTAAACCCTGTCCTTGAGCTCCAGATGTCCATGACTGTGAAACACGTCACAGAATCATTAGGGATTGGAAGGGACCTCCAAAGATCATCCAGTCCAATCCCCCACCACAGCAGGATCCCCTAGACCAAGTCACACAGGAACACAGCCAGGTGGGTTTTAAACGTCTCCAGAGAAGGAGACTCCACAACCCCCCTGGGCAGCCCCTTCCAGGGCTACTGATTCAACCTCCTTCCTGAGCAGCCTGTTCCGAGGCCGGAGGACCCTTTCCAGGAAGAAGTGTTTCCTCAATCATTTTAAAACAACTCAACAAAACCCTCTCAAGACTTTTCAGGGGTATCACAGAGTTTCTGAGCTGCCATACATGCAACTTCTGTTACTGGAGAGTGTAAGAGAAAGCTGTGCTGTGCAAAGGTCTCTCCAGTCCTGCCTGTTGGGAAGGCTGGTTTGTATCACATCACGGTGGGCAGTGGGGAGCTGTCACCAGTTCTGCAGTCTAACGAAAATATGATCCACTGGTGTTTAATCAGTTCCCTCCCAACCTTATGACTCCTTGGCTGCAGCAGTAGAAGGGAAATTAAAACATAGTGGAGATGTGGTTTGCTTGGTTCTCCACAGACTTCCCCTGCCTTCTCCACGCAAGGGAGCCTTCAGCTCTCAGCACAGCTTCCCGTACCGGAGTCCAGAGATGTGTCCTTGTGCCAAGCACGTGGCTGGAGGTGTTTGCTCTGGCTGCCTTGTGCTGCTGGAGTTTCTGCTGCAGGTTGCTTAGTGCTGAGATGTCTTTTCAGCGGTGCAGAGCACTCACAGCCTGAGAGGAACTGAGATGCAGAGCCGAGCTCCTTTCTGCCTGCCTGACGTAGCTCTGCAGGCTCCACAATTTGCCTGATAACTTGAATTCTTAGTGCCTGTGAAGTGCTTTTGCCTAATGATCTGATCTGGGGGTTACTGGAATCAATGACACTTACAATACTGGTGTAGCCTGGAATTTTGACTTCCCGTTTACGCTCTACGTAGCGCAAAGCGCAGCACGGCAACGAGATGATTAAATGAAGGAGCTCAGGTGCTGCTCTGTGTGTTCCCCTGCTGAGTTCTGAGAGAGGAACATTTCTGACACAGAAACCTGTGTAAGTGACAGAGCTCTGGGTGTTTCTGCTCTTGTACTGCCGCAGAGGTCACTGGCATCACACAGCAGTGTGCTTTCCTCTTCTCGTTCAGGTAGCCCTGAAATAGGAAATAAAAGCTTTTTATTATTACATAATTCTCTCTTAGCAAATGCACTTGGAAACCTGCACTAGGGTGGCTCTGTTGTTTAAATACAACAAAGAGTAGTATCAGGAATTAAGTGCTGAGGTGGGAAATACTGTTGCAGCACTTCTGGTAGAGGGGAAATGCTTAGATCAGGTTTTGTATGAAAGCTATAGGTGTGGATTGGGCTCAGATCTGTTGCCTGCTGTTCAGTGCTCACCAAGACAAAGGTGGCTTCATGTTCCTGGAGGCCAAAACTTGCAACTTTATAGGTTTTTCAATGTAATTTGAGGTTTAATGTTGGCCATCTACTCAGTATTGACCTGCTGAAAGAATCCAGAGCTGTAATATCTTTATTACATGCTGGCAGCTGCGGATGTTTCTTCAATAGGGCCAACAGCATCCTGGCCTGCATCAGGAATGGGGTGACCTGCAGGAGTAGGGAGGTGATGGTGCCCCTGTGCTCTGCACTCGTGAGACCACACCTTGAGTACTGGGACCAGTTTTGGGCACCACAGTATCGGAAGGACATTGAGGGGCTGGAGTGGGGCTGGAGAAGGGCAACGAGGCTGGGGACAAGTCTGGAAACCAGGCCCTATGAAGAGCATCTGAAGGAACTGAGGTTATTTAGTCTGGAGGAGGCTGAGAGGAGACCTTCATGCTCTGTACAACTACCTCAAAAGAGGTTGTAGTGAGGCCGATGCTGGTCTCTTCTCCCAGATCCCTAATGATGAGACATGGGGTGATGGCCTGAATTTGTATAAGGGGGGGGTTTAGATTGGATCTTGGGAAGAAGCTCTTTGCTGAGGGAGTGGCTGGGCACTGGAACAGGCTGCCCAGGGAGGTGGTGGAGTCCTCATCCCTGGAGGTGTTTAAAAACCTAGTAGCTAGAGCACTTGAGGTCTGTGGGTTAGGGAGCTGTTGGGCTGAGGGCTGGACTTGCTGATGTTGGAGGTCCTTTCCAGCCATGAATACCTGTAAAAGCATACTGAAGACTGTAAAATGGATGAATGTCTACCATTCTCTGGGTAAATGTCTGCCAGGACATCTGAGAAGGTCTGCTAAGTAACTTGAAGTTCTCTTGTGTTTTGCAGGTGAAACAGTCAGCGTTGGAGATGCCTTGTGTGAAATAGAAACAGACAAAGCAGTGATCACCATGGAGTCCAGCGATGATGGTGTATTGGCTAAAATACTGGTAGGGCCCCTGCCTTTCTCAGTGCAAAGATAGAACTTCAGCTGCCTCAAAAACTCCTTTAGGTGGCTGAGTTTTCTTCTCTCTATCGTTAGGCTTTTCTTTGCTAGGATCTTCCACTCTTAAACAACTGAGAACTTGAGGTATTTGTTAGTGCCTAGAATCGTTGAATCGCAGAATGTTAGGGATTGGAAGGGACCTCACAAGATCACCCAGTTCAATCCCCCCCACCAGAGCAGGGTTCCTCCAGACCGAGTCACGGAACATGGCCACGCGGGTTTTGAACATCGTCACAAACTCCCTGGGCAGCCTGTGCCAGGGCTCTGTCACCCTGACTGGGAAGAAGTTCCTTCTCATATTGATGTGGAACCTCCTCTGTTCCAGCTCACACCTGTTGCTCCTTGTTCTATCATTAGATGCCCCTGAGCAGAGCCTGGCTCCATCCTCCTGACACTCACCCTTTCCATATTTATCAACATCCATGAGGTCACTCCTCAGTCTCCTTTTTTCCAAGCTCAGGAGACCCCAGAACTGGACCCAGTATTCCAGATGCCCCAGTTAAGGTAATAAGAACAGTGAGACACCTTTTTGTTCCCTTAGCTTCTGAATTTCAAGCTCTAGTTCTCACAAGCCTTGCTACCAGGTACAAGGTAGGTGCCTCCAGAGTTGCATCTGCTCTGTGTGTCCAGCAAAACTTTGAAGACCTCTTCTGCAGAGGCATGTTCTCCACGTCTGTTTTCATTAGTTAATGTGACTTTATTCTTGGGGGTACTTGGGAGTCCACGAGTTGCTTCCTTTGGTTTCTGAACAGTAACTTCAGAGGTAGGGGATTTTGGGGCACAAGTTAATGTTCCTCAGCTTAGAATAGCAGCTATAATTAACATCAGCCTCGAGTCACCTCGGGACTGAAATAAACCAGGATGTATTTCCTTGATGAAGTGTCATTAATCTGCCTGAAATTTTCACATCCACCATTTTTAGTCGTATTAGTCTAGACAGAGCAATATGTAACTGAATGTTCTTGTTACCTTAAATTTAGGTGGAAGAAGGAAGCAAAAACGTCCGTTTGGGCTCACTGATCTGTCTACTGGTAGAGGAAGGGCAGGACTGGAAGCAAGTTGAAATACCAGCTGCTGGTAGTGATCCATCCTCTGTGGCTCCACCAGCTCCTACGGCAGCTCCTTCAGCCCCTCCTAAGCTGGAGCATCAGCCTGGAAAATTCCAGTAAGTTTCTCTAATTGTTTTGAAATGGAACTTTTATCCAGTTTTCACAGAATCCCAGAACATTAGGGATTGGAAGGGATCTTGAGAGATCATCTAGTCCAGTCCCCCTGCCACAGCAGGATCCCCTAGATCTAGTCGCACAGGAACATGGCCAAGTGGGTTTTAAACACCTCCAGAGAAGGAGACTCCACAACCTCCCTGGGAGCCCCTTCCAGGGTTCTGTCACCCTCACCATGAAGAAGTTCCTTCTCAGACTGATGTGGAGCCTCCTCTGTTCCAGCTCACACCCATTTTACCTATTACTAGGCTCAAGAACGAGTCAATCTACCTGTGCTTTGTTTTCTATTTCTTTTTTAGGAGAAAAACCCCCACACAGCACACTCCAAACCCCCTCTAAGCTCTTGCACTTTTGATATTAGAAAAAATTTGCTTTCCTGCTAGTGGAAAACTCAGGACTGTGTTTATTTGGAGAAATGAATAGGAAACTTATTCAGAGAAATAAACAGGCAACTCCTTTTGGTAGCGTGTGCTACGCAAACTGTTTGGTTTTGGTTGTTCTAGGGTTTTCTGGTCTGTGGGGGTGGTTTTTTATATTTGTTTGGGTTGTTTTTTCAGACCTCGTTACCTTTTCTGTCTGGTTTGCTCTGTTTACTTTCACTGCCAGCATTTAGACTCTTCTCAGGCCAGTGGAAGACAACTAACTTAGGTCATTGCTCAAACGTTACCTGTAGTAGGAGGATGATTCCTTCTCCAGTTGTTAAACCTCTGTGATCTCGTTTAGGAGAGATTTTTGTGGAAAGACTGGAAGCTGAGTATTTGATGAAAATGCTGCTTCCTTTGTGTCTAAGAACTGTGAAAAACCTTCTCTACATGTTGGAGTTTTCCCTTATTTCAGAATGCACCCACTGGGTGGGGGTTGTGCAGCATTGTCCTGCGCTTTGTGCTGATCCCTGGTTCTGTTCCCAGGCAGAAACGTGACCTCTGAGCATCCTCTCTAGGTCGTGATGGCAGGGACTGGTTTGTTAGGACTATACTATATCTTGGGGATGTGCTGATTGGAGTGTTTGAGTGTGGGAGGGTTTAATAGTTAGTCTTCTAAAGCAGTTACTGAGCTGTGCAGCTGCACCTGTGTGGCTTTTGCTCCCGAAAAAACCCCTCTGTTTTCTTCCCCAGCGATTGCTTCTGACGTAGATGATGTGTTGTGTAGTTTCTCTCGTCGTATGCCAAGTAAAATAAGTTAATCTTCATGTTTAAGAAGTTTTATTTTTCCTGTTATTTCTCTAGGGTTCGCTTGAGTCCTGCAGCTCGCAACATTCTGGAGACGCACGGACTCGATGCGAGCAACCTCACGCCTACGGGGCCTCGAGGAATCTTCACGAAAGAGTATGTAGATGTTTCCATAAAGCTACAACCTCATCTTCCCTGATTACTCCTCAGAACCTGGAGCTTTAGCTGAGAGCTGAACCTCTGAACTTGAAAGGCCATTTATTTCAAACACCAACTTTCTGTTCCTGGTTTTTTCTAGGTGGGAGCAGCTCAGTTACATTTTAAAAACCCATTGAGACGTTATGGGGAAGAGGTTGGGAAATACTGTAAGAAGGCTTTAATTAAAGTGAGTGGGGACTTGGTCTAGGTGATCCTGCTCTGGCAGGGGGGTTGGACTAGATGATCTTTTGAGGTCCCTTCCAATCCCTAATGATTCTAAAGAAACCCCACAAACAACTGTATTTTTAATGTCCCTGCTGAGCTCTGTGCTTCTGCTGTCACATTTCCTCCTGGTGACCATCAGTTCCTAGGCACCAGTTAGCCACCATTGCACACCGTGAGGGTTTTGCTACTTGGGGATGCATTCAGAGCTAAAATAAAATACCAGTGGCCTCTTTCCTTGACCTCCTTTTCTTTGGGGAGTTCAGATCTTTTGCTTCTTTCACTGGAGCTCAGCTATGTGGTCTGTCAGGATTTAAGCTGATCCCTTTTTTATTAGACTGGGGAGAGCAGGGAAGGGTGCTAGCAAGAAATAGTCCTAGTTTTCTCATGTTTTCGTCTCCCGCCCTCCATCTTTGATATAAAGAATGTTTGTTTATAAACCCATGGCTTGTTATGATCAGTCTTCTAGTAGTTTATTATACTTTGAGTGTTCTGATGCAATGGTTGGCCCTCAAGCCATGAGGAACTTGTGCATAGATGATGTGGTGGATGATCCAGAGCCCTTAGTCCTGAAGTGGTGCGTTGTCTTCACATTAGCTTGTGTGCCTGTTACTGCAGATGAGCACTTTGGCAGGAGGGGACTTCTTTTTGTGCTCAGTGAAACTCCTCCTTCTGACAAATGTCATCTTGCACCTACTGAGACCTTGTTAGCTGCTGCAGTTTCTATTCCCTTCAAAGGCAAGCAGGTCAGTGTGACTTGGAATTGAACCCGGAGAAGCAGACACTGGATGTCTGCTGGGTTTTTTTCAGAACCCTGCTTCCTGTGATCTTTGGCTGAGCTGAGATAAAGCGAGGAGCTGAAGAGACACAATATCCTAAGTAACAGTAAATTATGAGACTTCTTCCTTAATTATGTAAGTGCAGTCATAATTTATTGTGGGGTGTGAGGCCATGGCAGGTGGAAACCCCTCAGGACTTTGAGCTGCCTAATTAGCATTCCCTCGTTGTCATGGAGATCGTAGCAAAGATTCTTCTGTCGCTGTGAGAGTTACCTAACAAAACCTTCTTTTTGGTGGTTTTTTTGGAACTGCTTTCTTCTGTGCAAAAGACTCAGACTTGGAAATGTCATTGTGAGGTAGAGACTGTCCAGGGTCTTTTGAACCTTCCTTTTGGAGGGGAGTCAGCCTCTCAGGATCCTGCAGGCTCTGCTAGCACATTCAGCTGGAAATGAGATGTTGGCAGGTTTTTCTGGTGAGCTGCTGTAGAGATTCAGGGAAGTATTTCCTTTGCTGACTTGTTAACACACCTGACAAACAGAGTGAGTTATGTAAGCAAGCAAGAGCCTGTCATTCCCCTCAGCTTTCTGTCTTTAAGTTCAATTCACTGTAAAACTTCCAACAGCAATAGGAGCTTTCACTTGGTCGCCTTCTCTGTCACAGCTTCCTCCCTTAGCAGGCTGGTGGTTATGTGTCTGTGGAAGGCTGAGCTGCTGTTGTCTTCCTGCTTGTTTTTGTTCTGTAAAGTGGCAGCTTGCTTTAGATTTTGAAGCAACATCCTCTGCTTCCTTCAGAAATAAACTAGGGACTCGATGCGTCGGTTCAAAGTAACTCGACTTCCATCAGAGATCGCGCAGACGCTGCCTTTGGGAGAGCTGTGTTAAAATTGATTGCTTCAGACTACCTCTGCCCTTTCTCATCCTGTTTTATAGTGACCCAGGGATTTATAAATCAGCTGCAGAGAGGTGGAGAGGCTTGTTACCAAGCTGTGCTCCTTCTGAGGGTTGGCTATTAGGAGGAATTTCTTCACTGAAAGGGTTCTCCAGCACTGGAACAGGCTACCCAGGGAGGTGATGGAGTTGCCATCCCTGCACAGATTTCAGACACGTTTCGAATACAAAATACTCTGTCTTCTACTCTTTCATGCTGTTATCTCTTATCTCTCTTCACTACTACCCTGTGCTGATGGAACTTTATGGAGCAGTAGGAAAGACGTGCTCAGTCCTTCCTTTTCCACTTCTAATAAAATATCTACCTGACTTGTGAAACCTGTTTAATTTGCTTTGCTCTACTCAGATAGAGGCTCAGTCTTGCACCTGTGAGAGTCAGAACATTGCTGCTTAATCAGTTAAATCGTGCACAGTCAGTCAGGGAGGAAGTGATGTCTCTGTATTACAGGTATTTATATAGTATATAAATCGTAAGTCACAGAATGTTAGAGGTTGGAAGGGACCTCAAAAGATCATCTAAGTTCAACCCCCCCCCGTTGGAGCAGGGTAAGCCTACAGTACTGTCTCAAATGTCCTACATGGGACTCAGACCCAAGACCCCAGGAATTCAGAGTCCCCATGCTCTACCTACTGAGCCAGCCAGGTGAGAGGTGGTTCTGATGAATCCTTTCGATATATTTGTCTCTCACAAGCCTGAGTTTCACTCCTGAGTGATTCTTCTTAGCTAAAAATAAGCTCAGTTTTTGGCTACAAACTTTTCACTCAAAGCTGCCCAAATCAGTAGAGCACCCTGACGTGGCTGCGCTAGGTAAGGACCATCTGCTTCTTGTCCTTCACATAATGGGTGGAAGTGATTCTTAAAGCACTTCCTTAGCTTGAGAATATATGAGGAGCCATAAAAGCTTCGTTGGATGCGTTGTGGAATGTAATGAGCAGATGGTCTGTTTGATGACTGCCAAGTTAAAGCCCTGAAGTAATTTTTGGTAGCTTCTAATACGTTAACTAGGAAAGCTGGATTATGTCATGTAGCTCCTTTATTGTTCTAGAGGGTGATTTTCATGAAATAGAAGTTTCTTTTCCCACTGATACAGTAGTTATGTTAAATATGAAACAGTTAAAAGACCTCTTTGCTAACAAGGTAAATTGGGAAAACAAGAATAGACAGACTCAAGCAGGAATCTAATGACATTAGTGGATGTTTTGAGTTTATTTTTGGCTTGTGTCATGATGTGGTTGTAAGTAGCCTGGTTTTTACACATTTTAAGCTTCCTCTGCCGGTTTATGTTGTAAAGCCTCACGTACAGAAGTCTTTGTGTACACACTGCCTTCATGAAGTGATAGAGGTTTATCTAGGCTGTGTCATTCTGGGGTTTGTTAGCAGATCTGGAGCATAAAGACCTCTGTGACCATTGCAGCTCTTCTAGCAAATTGTGGCTGCAACTGTGAATCAGAAGTTTTGCTTCAATAGAATCAGAGTCATTTAAATTGGGAAACACCTTCAAGAGCATGAAGTCCACCCATTACTTCAGCTGTCCCAAGGCCGCTGCTAAACCCTGTCCCTGAGCTCCAGATCTGACTGTGAAACACATCCAGAGATGATGGTTCAACCCCCTCCCTGGGCAGCCTGTTCCAAGGCCTGAGGACCCTTTCCAGGAAGAAGTGTTTCCTCACAGTGAACCTAAACTTCCCCTGGTGCAGCTTGAGACCGGTTCTTCTTGTCTTGTTCCTTGTGAGAAGAGACCAAACCCACCACTCTACACCTTCCTTTCAGACAACTGTACAAAGCAGTAAGGTCTCTCCTCAGCTTCATTCTCTGTAGAGTAACCAGCCCCAGCCCCCTCAGCTGCTCCTCACAAGGCCCCTTCTCCAACCTCGTTGCCCTGCTTTGAACTCGCTCCAGCCCCTCAGTGTCCCTCTTGAATCGAGGTGCCCAAAACTGAACCCAGTACTCGAGGTGTGGCCTCACCAGTGCCCAGTACAGGGGGACAGTCACTCTAGATACCTTCTGGAGGATGGACTTGCAGCAGCACCTACGTCTGTTGGGGCATGTTTGTGTCCGAAAGGTAGAGGGAAATGGATGATCAATGATAAATAATCCTGCTCAGTTTTCTATGAGCACTAATTAATTGCACAATATAGCAGATGAAACAGCTTTTATTTGAGGCTTTATAGGCTGAGTAAGTGTGTTCTGGTATCTTCTTGAGAAGAATACTTAGTGCTCTTCACAAACTGCCTGGCGTGCTCACGATTAGTGGTGATGCCTGTTAGGCTTCTCCAACACCAGTGTTTTCTGTTCCTGCATATTCAAGCCCTTTGTTCCCAGGAGTTAATGAGAATTTACTAAAAAGGTCACAAAAGAGACCCAAGTTTATGCTGATCACCTCAATCTTTGGTTTGGCAGCAGAAGGCTGAATGTGCAGAAGTAGCTAATTAATTAAAACGAGTGACAGAGTAGTGACACTGGGAGTCTTGGAGATGGTTTCTTTGTGGTCACTGTGTCTCTTCACTGTTTCATCTCCAGGAGTCTTGGAGATGGTTTCTTTGTGGTCACTGTGTCTCTTCACTGTTTCATCTCCAGGAGTCTTGGAGATGGTTTCTTTGTGGTCACTGTGTCTCTTCACTGTTTCATCTCCAGGGATGCTCTCAAACTCGTGCAGGAGCAGCAGAAGGGCAAACCCAGTGAACTGAAACCTGGGGTTTCTCCAGCTCCACCCCAGCCCACTGCAGTGCCTTCAGCTTCACCAGCAGCACCCGCTTACCCAAGGCCAGCAATTCCACCAGTCTCCACACCAGGACAGCCTGCTGCACTGGTAAAGCTTTGAGTTAAATCCTCAACACTCGTACAGCTGAATTGAGTAGCCAAGGGACATCTCCAGAACTCCAGATGCAAAGGAAACTAAGGCCACCTGGTCCAAGTCCAGTCATCAGTTTGTTGGCGAAGCTCTTGGTTTCTCTTGCAAGCTTTGGGCCCGTTTGGGTGATGCTGAAGCAGTGCAGATCGACCTGCAGAGCTCTTAGAATTGGGGTGCATGCTCTGCTTTGTGCAGCTTGCAGGTGGGAGCCATGGGAAAAATGTACGTTGCCAGCCTTGGAGAGGGGAAGTCAGAGAGGCAGCGGTTCACTGTGTCAGTGGAGAGACTTGTCTTGATTTATTTTTACTTCTTGGCATTTGTTCGCTTTCCAGCGCGATACATAAATGTCCTTTGATCACTAGTCTGGAGGCAAGAAAGAGAAGAGCTCGGTGGTTCCTTTGGAAAAGCCATTTGGCAAAGTCTTTGCACCTAAATGCAGCTAAATTAGAAATATCTGGAACTATTTGTCAATGAAGAAAAGCCTCTGCTCATGTAGGGGTGGAAAATTGGGGGGTAAATTTGATAAAACCTTGGTCCTGGAACTAAATTTGAGGTGTCTTCAAGGCTGAAGTTTACAACGTGGCTGCAATTCTTACTACTCAGAAAACCACTCTCTTTCTGCAGTGTATGTAGAGCCAGGCAAAGCTCCAGCTCGGTGCTGGAGCCCTTTTTCAGCAAAGGGGAAGCACGGCTGCTCCTGTGATGTTTACTGGGCGGCGCGCGGTGTCTTTCAGGGCACGTTCACAGAAATCCCAGCCAGCAACATCCGAAGAGTCATTGCCAAGCGGTTGACAGAGTCTAAAGCTACTATACCTCATGCATATGCTGCTGCTGACTGTGACATTGATGCTATTTTGAAACTGAGGAAGGAGTTGGCCAAAGGTTAGTGACTAAATGGATTTACTGTGACCTGTGCAACTAATGAGTAGCTTCTCAGTTACATAATCTTGCCGGGGAGATGCAGGTGTTTGGATGGGGAGAACACTCAGCATTCAAATGATGTCTTCTTAATGTTCTGCATCTTGGACCTGAGCTGTAGTTTCTTGTGACAGTTGGACAATTCACCAAGATACAGGAGGGCAGAGCTGTTACTTTGCCAGTTAACACAATCGTAGAATCGTGGAATCATCCTGGCTGGGAAGGACCTCCAGGATCATCAGGTCCAGCCCTCAGCCCAACAGCTCCCTAACCCGTAGACCTAGGCCTCAAGTGCTCAAGCTACTGGGTTTTTAAACACTTCCAGGGATGGGGACTCCACCACCTCCCTGGGCAGCCTGTTCCAGTGCCCAGCCACCCTGTCAACAAAGAACTTCTTTCAATACAACTCCCCTGATGCAACTTGATGCCACTTCCCCTCATCCTATCATTAATAATTTGGGAGAAGAGATCAGCACCAGCCTCACTGCAACCTCCTTTGAGGTGGTTGTAGAGAACAAGGTCTCCTCTCAGCCTCTTCTGTAGACTAAATAACCCCAGTTCCCCCAGCTGCTCTCCACAAGCCTTGTTTTCCAGCCCTCCCCTCAGCCTCGCTGCCCTCCTCTGGCCCAGCTCCAGCCCCTCAATATCTTTCTGATCCTGTGGTGCCCAAAACTGGACCCAGTGCTCAAGATAGTCTCACAAGTGCAATGCTCTAGGCAGCAGCCATTTAATACAGGGCTGGACATTGTCCAGTAGGTTTTTGTTTCCATCGCTCCAGGTCCAGCAGTATTTATCTTCCTGATGGTTAAAACCTCAAACTATTAGTGTTAAAGATAAATTCAAATTATTCACATTAAAACACCCTTGTGCTCTGTCCTTCTAGGTACGATGTTAAAATTCAGGTTCTGCTTAATTTACTGGAAAAGAAAAGCTACTGCAGCCTCTGAGGCTCTGTGTTTGACATCTGTAAGTTAACTTGATCCAACCAGAGCTGCAGTGGTGTTGGTTAGACCTGTATTAATCTGGGGCATCTTCAGTAACTCACCTTAAGTCAGAGATTTTCTAAAAATCCTCTTTTGACTCAGATATTCAAGCCTGAGGGGAAAAATATCTTGTGTGATGCAGTGTCTTTTCCCACCACACTCATAAGGCTTATTTTCCATTAAACACATGTCTTGAACAAGAATTTAAAGGACTGTAATGAAATCAGATCAGAGGGATGTTTGCTGAGCAGTTGCACTATAAAGCTGTGTTTTTTTCTCAGCAAGGTCACGTCTGTCCTCAATCTAGTGAGCAGTAGGAAAAAAAGTGATTGAATTCACTGCCCTGTCAGTCACATCTTCCATCTTTGCTCCTCTCCTAAGCTATTTGCAGAAGTTATAAATCTTTGGAGATATTTTTCTTCACCAAAAAGCTGGATTGAGCAGTTGAAAACCTGTGCTGCATGTTTCTGCCTCTGTATCATCCTCATGCCTTCTGGTGCCAAACTGGGGTTATTTTAAGCTGTCCCAATCCACTGCTGCATTTTGGCATCAGACCTGTAAAACAGTTTATACAGGAGCAGCTGCTCTGTCAGAGTAGGAAGGAGAAGCTGAAGGGAAGGATACTGGCCTGGGTGAGGCTGTTCCCACCTTAAGTTCCTGCTGTCTGAACAAGAGGAAGGTGCCTAAAATTAGGTCCAGTTCTGAGAATTAAAACCCACCTGGATGTGTTCCTGTGTGACTGGATCTAGTGACTGACTGCTGTGGCAGGGGATTGGACTGGGTGATCTTTGGAGGTCCCTTCCAGTCCCTAATGTGCTGTGATTCTGGGAATAGCTGTGTGTTCTAAGGTTCAGCTGAAGTCTGGGAAACCCAAAGACTGACTCACAGAATCAGGCCACAGATATCTTCACACTGGTGCAAGCCAGGCTGAACAGTAGCCAAGAAAAGTGACCCTAGATCACTTGGGTTGTTAGTCTGCAAGAAGAGAAATGCTGTTAATCATCAGTGACTGTGCAGTTAACTCAATCTGAGTCATAACCTTTGGCTGAACAGGTTTTTTCAGAGGCTGCATGCGATAGTAAGGAAAAGTCTGAAAGGATGAAGAACCTGATCCAAGCTGATAANTAACTGCACAGTCACTCAATCTGAGTCATAACCTTTGGGTGAACAGGTTTTTTCAGAGGCTGCAGGCAATAGTAAGGAAAAAGCCCTGGTATTTTGGAATCCTAAAGTACCTCCTAAAGTGTTTGTGTCAGCCTTGAGACTTCAGTTAGCGTCAGCGTGTTCATCCTGGAGAAAACAAGGCTCTGGGGGGACCTTCTTTTGACCTTCCAGTACTTGAGGGGAGCCTGCATGAAGGCAGGGGAAGGTCTTTTCAAGGCTTGTACCCATAGGGCAAGGAGCAGTGGGTTCAAGCTGGAAAAAGAGAGCTATTGGATATTAGATATTGGAACAAAGCTCTTCAGTGTGAGGGTGGAATGGGCTGCCTGGGGAGGTGGTGGGGGCCCCATCCCTGGAGTCATTTAAGGTCAGGCTTGATGAGGCTGTGAGCAACCTGACCTAGGTAGAGTTGTCCCTGTGTAGGGAGGTTGGACTCTAGAGGGTCCCTTCCAGCCTAGAACACTCTATGATTCTACTTTCAAAGTAATGGCATTGAAAAGTCACGAAGAGGGTAAGAGGACCTTTCTAAGCTAAAGGTTTTCTAGGTGGTCAGTAGGGCTGTGTTTACCAAAACGTCTGAAAGGATGAAGAACCTGATCCAAGCTGATAAGGAAGAGCACTTACAGGAGTGACCAGGGAGGACACAGAAGTTTTTACAAGGCAAAAAGTGTGTCAAGGCTGCATTTCTTGGAAATAAGCATGAGGAGGAAATAAGACTAAGGGAGGAAAAGCTGCCAGCTCAGAGGCCTCTCCATGCAAGGAGCTCTAGACTTCAGAGTGAATTTGTTGTGCCCCACAATCGGATTTTGAGGTCTGTTCCAGAGGGTGCTCCCCTCGAGGAGTGGTTCCTCCAACTTGCAGTAGCTAAGCCTTGTCTTGGAGAAGCCTTAAGTGACAGCCTGGAGTAAAAGGTGTGTGTTGTGTATTTAAAGCTCAATGTTTCTTTCTAATGTTAGGTTTATTCTTTTGTACTTAGCTGGAAGCAGAGTGTTTAAATCAGAATGACTCACGTAATCACTGCGATTTGTGAAAGGAACCTTGTTTTTCATTTGAAGCTTTCCTGCTAATTGAAGTTAGTTAATCTGCTGCTGCTGTCAGCCCTGGAAAAAAGCTAACTCAGAGCAATCGCAGCCATTGTTTCCATCCCTCCTTTCCCCAGAGCTTTTGACACGTGGATCCTTTGCAGCCTGCTCTGGAACGTGTTGGTAATCCACTTTAAGGATTGACAGATGCCTTCACCTTGCTAATTCTGACATTAGGAAGCCCCAGAGGTCACTGGAGAATAATGTACCTGTGATTTATAGCTGAATAAAAGCTGATCCCTGCAATTACTCCAGTTAAGGCCCCACACTGTGTGAAGAACAGTAGCCCCCAGAATTGTCTCTGTGCTTTGAGACCCCACAGTAGCTCTCTGCAGAGTCACTGTGTAAAGACCCCACAGCAGCTGTCTGCAGAGTCAGTATGTGAAGCACAGAACACGAGTGGGCAGCTTGTTTGACCTTCTAGCAACGTCCAGCTCGAACATCTCTGCTCAGGAGAGTCTTGTGATGAATCTCCTTGTGTGTCACGGGGAGGAGAAGCTTTCTTGCTTTCATGATGGTAGCCTGGAGATGAGCTGCTTTCTGCAGTGCTTCAGAGCAGCCAGTCTGCCGAGTCGCTGGGAACTTGTCCTCACACAGCTGCTGATAAACAAATCCCAGCAGCAATGACTGTTGACTCTTTGTCTTCTTTTTTTTCAGATGACATTAAAGTATCTGTAAATGATTTTATTATCAAGGCAACTGCAGTCACTCTGAGGGTAAGTGAATAATTAACTATTTTTTAAAAAAAGGTGTTTTATCATAAATTGCTGAGGTGACAAGAGAGGTAGTTCCTCAGCCTGTGTGGAGGCACACGTGGGATCACAGCAGAGCTTGTAATGCTTTATCACTTACTGTAAGGGCTTTATTTAAGCCCTCCAGGTACAATTGTCTCCACAGTCTGTGCTGTGGGCTGTGAAAATGAGAACCTTGTAGTAAAGATCCACTTGCTGCAGTTCCCATCTGCAGACAGCAGTGGATGCTTTGTCTGCAGACTAGGATTCAGGTCCAGGCCACCTGCATTAACACTGAACAAAATGAAACCATCAGAAAAGGGGCAGTGGGTGAGAGCTGGAACAGAGGAGGTTCCACATCAGTCTGAGAAGGAACCTCTTCCCAGTGAGAGTGACAAGAGCCCTGGAAGGGGCTGCCCCTGGTGGGTTGTGGAGTCTCCTTCTCTGGAGACATTTAAAACCTGCCTGGATCTGTTCCTGTGTGACTTGGTCTAGGTGATCCTGCAGTGGGCAGTGGTGGGGGGATTGGACTGGATGACCTTTCGAGATCCTTCCAATCTCTAATGATTCTGTGAAATGACAGAAAAAATACTGTCACTCCTTTCCTGTGATTCTGTGAAAAGGAGTGACAGTACTTTTTTCTCTCATTTCATAGAATCATAGAGTCATTAGGGATTGGAAGGGACCTCGAAAGATCATCCAGTCCAATCCCCCCGTCACAGCAGGATCCCCTAGACCAAGTCACACAGGAACACACCCAGGCAGGTTTTAAATGTCTCCAGAGAAGGAGACTCCACAACCCACCAGGGGCAGCCCCTTCCAGGGCTCTGTCACCCTCACTGGGAAGAAGTTCCTTCTGATATTTATAAGGAACCTCCTGTGTTCCAGCTCACACCCACTGGCCCTCATCCTATCACTAGATGACATTGAGCAGAGCCTGGCTCCATCCTCCTGACACACACTCTTTATTTGCCAGGATTATTTTAACTATTCAAAAGCTGAAAGGGGAAACTCCTTGTAAGTTGGGCAACTATTCCCATGGATGTATGGGGTTGAGAACACCACACTGGAATGGGCTGAGAGTTTTCAAGCCAAGCACGATCTAACTACGGCTGTATAATAGCAAGAGAAAGAAAACAGCCTGGATTCTGGGCAGTTTCATAAGGAAGTGCCTGAGAGAAGTTCTGGGAGCTGGTTATAGACAGGAAAAAGCTGCCCAAGTTGTTCTATACCAGAAACAGAAGGAGGAGCTAAGTGCTCACTGTGTGTCTGGTAGATGTGAACACAGTGAGAAGCTTCTTTATGTGGCCTAACAAGACCATATGCAAGGAAGTGGTGACATCCAACATTGCTGTGAACTGCCTGCTGAGAGCGTGGGGTAAACAAATCCCTGCACCAGGAGGGACCAGAAGACAGAGGAAGACAGGGGAATGAAATCCTGGGTTGTGTTTTGTCCCTTCTGTGCAGAAGGAGGCTAAAGATAATGCGAGGTCATCCAAGTTTTGGAGTTAGCTTTAAATTCAAATATTAAGAAAAATAAGTTGTTATATTTAATATTAAATTCAGTGCATGAATTGAGTTTCTCTGGTGTTGAGGAATAGGAACTGAGGGTTCTGCTACACTCCTTGTAGGAGTGGAGTTAGTTTAGATGGGCAAGTAGAAGAATTCTTCTATTTGAAATGCTGTGTAGCTCCCACATCTTTTTCTGGAGGGCTTTCTCCACGATGAAGTCAACTCCTTAATTTCTAATTTCATTAAGATCTGTAAATACTCATCTTGGATTTGTTGGAAATGGATCAGTGTCTAGAACCAATTGCATGAGACTTCACCTTTATGTTGGGGTATTTGTTTTCTCTGACCTGTTTCAGCTTTATATTGTGAACTCACTGAAACTATCAGTAACTATTAGAGTCACAGAATTTATTGAGGCTGGAAAAGACCTCTCAGATCATCTAGCCCATGACCTAACATCACCTCCATCAGCCAGACCAGGGCACTAAGTGCCACATTCAGTCTGTCCTTAGACACCTCCACTGCCCTGGGCAGAGGAGTTTTCCTTCAGCCTGCACAGGGAGAAGAATAATCTGATGCATTTTAAAAGACCCTCATCGGAGTGACAGTGAGTGCACTCAGAACATCTTTTGTGTGTAGCTGCTTTTGCTGGGTTTAGTAGATCGTCTGTTTCCAGGCTTCTTAAGGTAGTAACCTGTTTTTAAGGTAGTATCCTGTATGTGGGAGAGGAGTGACACTGCTCTGTACCCTCGTGTGCTCAGCATCACTGTCAGCAACTCCTGAAGGAATCTTTAGGCTTGTGGGACAATTTTTTTCCAGCAGCACCAAAAGCCCCCTCCTGGCTGCCCCGCCACTGTCAGCTCCTGGAACATGTGTTCCTGCTTTTCAACAAAGTAAATTTAAATCAGGTGGATGCAAGTTAATCATCTGCATCTATCCTTAGGTGGTCTCACAGTGGGGTTGGGTATTTTTAAACCTTGCTCGTGGCAGCGCCGATGCCAGATGCGACCTGTCCTTTCGCCTTCATTTCCAGACAGCAGTGTGTGATGCACTAATTGATGTGATGAGTGCCTCCACAGATCTGTGTGTCTTACAGGATTTTCCTTTTCCCTCGTAACTGAGTGCACCGCTGGCCTTCCAACAGCTGTCTCTCTTCTTTGTTTCAATTCTTTCCCCTCCTCTAGCAAATGCCAGATGTGAACGCAACCTGGGATGGAGAAGCCTGCAGGCAGCTGCAGTCCATTGACATTTCCATCGCTGTGGCAACGGACCGAGGGCTCATTACGCCCATCATAAAGGATGCGGCTGCCAAGGGAATACAGGAGATCGCTGCCTCTGCGAAGGTAGGGCTCGGCGTGCACGGGAGGCTCAGGAGTGGGGGCTTTCTGTAGCAGAAAACCTAGCGTGACCCAGATATGCATCTGTGATAACAAAGGCAGCTTCCAAATGGGTCTGAAGCCGTTGCAGCGCCCTTAGACTTCAACTTCATAGAATCATAGAATCATAGAATCATTACTGATCGGAAGGGACCTCGAAAGATCATCTAGTCCAATCCGCCTGCAACAGCAGGATCACCTAAACCAAGTCACACAGGAACCCGTCCAGTCGGGTCTTGAACATCTCCAGAGAAGGAGACTCCACAACCCCCCTGGGCAGCCTGTTCCAGTGCTCCGTCACCCTCACTGTGAAGAAGTTCCTTCTCAGGTTGATGCGGAACCTCCTATGTTCCAGCTTACAACCATTGCCCCTCGTCCTATCACTACATGACACCGAGAACAGCAATCAATCAACTTGATTACTAATTTTGCATCTCTGTGTGTTTTTAATGAACAGTAGCTTAGCTCTCGTGTTATTTAGTTGAACACTCGCTTGACTGTCTACAACTCATGCTGTTCAGACCTCTGCAATTTAATGTAATGGCATTTCTTTAATCCTCTTGAGAAAGCTGCATAATGGCAGTTTATTTCTCAGTGTTTCTGCTCTTTGGGTTTTAGAATGTGGTTGGTTCCCCCCGTCCCCCTTTACTCCCCCCTTGTGCTGCTCTCTGTGTAGTTATGGCTCTTAGTTCTGTCTGCATTGTCTCAACGTGCTGTTGGGTTGGGAATGTCACCCAAAAGGTAAAATTGAACTCCTCAGACTAATAATTAAGCAGCTCTTAGCATAGACAAGGTGTCAGTTAGTGACCTGAACCTGTGGTGGTGGTTGCCAGCCACTTAAGAAGTGTTGAATGGCAGGCAAACACACAATGACTGATGAAATGCCCCAACACAGAGCCTTTTTTGTGTTGTTTAATGAGTCCACTCCAGCTTCATTTTGCTTTTCCACTGCTTCTTGACATAAATAACGTGCTGGACATGCCCAAGTGGGAGGCACAAAGGGGAATGCAGCTGCTGCTTTGCCAGTCTCACTTTCTTTGTGGAGGCTGCTTGTGTGTCCCCTTCTGCTGTTAATTTTAACTTCTTTCCAGGTCATGTGTGTCCTGGCACCACATTTCCATCATTCCAGTGCAATGCAGTCGCACACCTGCGTTGCGCTCACATCACCCCCGCTGTGTGAACGCTGCTCCCACGGCTGTGGGCTTCTGGCTCACTAATTATCCAGAGAGGAAGAGAAGCCTGGAATCAAACCCTGTGCACCTTTCAAACTGTTAAACTTATAATAAGGGCATCAAGGTTTTGGGACTCGGGCTTACACCAAGTTTTATGTAGCTGGTGATTCATAAGGGTGAGACTCTCTTAACCTTGCTCCTTGGTGTTGAATTCTAAGCTGAAGTTATTGCAGACACTGAAACACTCCTGCCTGAAAGATCTTTAGGGGAATATATTGTGGAGAAGACAGTCATTTGCCCCAACCAGCAGAGTTTCTATAACAACACAAAAGGGGATTAATCCATGTGACCACTAGAACCAGCTCCTTATCTGCACAGAAGTTTATCTGGCAGTGGCCTCCTCCACCCACATGCAGAAGAATTCGGTTCAGTCATATTTTCCACTTGTTCTCTCTGGTCCCTGAAGGGTTAGGAGTGTGAGAGTCCATAGAAATTACCTCTTACTTCATAGAAATTGCCTCTTAGTAAACTGAATTGGAAAACAAAATGGTTCAATTCCTAGCTGGAATGAAAGGAAAAATCCTAGAGGACAGTGGTAGGATCCCTAAAAAAGGAACAAAAATTCCTGAAGGCTTCATGGAAGCTTCCCCGGGGAAGATTATTCCCAAACGTGGTGTTTTGCTGTTTTCTTGTTGTGATAAAGTAGAAGTTATTTACTTCCACTGACATTTCCCTCGTGTAATTAAATTACAGGAAACTTGCTCTAGTGTTCTCTGCATTTTCCTCCTCCTGGTCAAATATAAACAGACTGTGGTGTATTTATCAGTCTTCCCAGAAGCAGATCCGAGTCTTATTTCCCTGACTGTGCTTTTTTGGAAGCAGTTAGGGGGTTTTTGGTCTTAAAATGTCATAAGGCTGCATTTTCCATGACATTTTTCCATGTGGGAAGATGGAAATGTTCCACCTGCAGAGTAAGTAGGGTGCAAACCCAAACTGCTAGAAGTACTCCGCGTAGATAGGGTAGATGATCTGACCCACATGTGTTCCCACTAAAGGCTCTGCTCTCAGCTGAAGAGGTCTAGTGGAGAAGTCTTCCACCACATTTCCAGCCACCACCTTTTCCCCTGAGTCCTCACAGGACCTTAGGAATCGGTTGGTGACTGAGTAACTGGCTCTTGACCCACCCGTTTATCTTCAGGGCCTCCCAGTCCTTTCTTCCTTAGGTGACAGCTGCTATAAGGATCAGTCATCAGTCCTGCTGTCTGAGGAGACCTCTGAGCTAGAACATCCTAGGTGGGGATAAGGTTCTTTTCCCCTTGTCTTACAACTTCCTGGGCTGTGTTTTGAACAAAACATTTTGTGACCAGTTTCTTATGTTTAGAAAAATCTCTCGAACGGTGTGAGGGTCACACGGAGGCTGCTCTTTAGGGTAGTTGAACCATTAGATGGAAGAAGTAGATTCTCTCCATCTGCCAGAAAGTCCTGGAGTGGTACCTGGCAGTTTCTTTAAATATGTTCAGTGTAACTTGAATTTCTCATTAGTAGCTTGCTAGGTTCCTTTTTTATAATCCAAACCCACCAGGGAGAATAGCTGTTCCATTGAGAACACCCGGAGAAGGCTCTGTGAGGTGAGAGGACAGCTTTGGTTGAACAGCCAGCACGGGGAAAATGAGCTGGGGTGTCCTTTCTCTTTGCCAAGTCGTTGCAGCTGCACCTGTGTTGCTGCGGCGCTTCCCCAGCTCCGAAAGCAGGTGACTGTGTTTATGGCTGCGTGTAGAAGGGATTCAGTCTGTTGCAGCACTTCCAGTTCTTTCCTCTCCTTTTCTTCTCCCTTTATTTTCCTTAGGCTCTAGCAAAGAAGGCAAGAGATGGGAAGCTGTTACCAGAAGAGTACCAGGGAGGATCTTTCAGGTAAGACTCTCCAGCAGATTTCATACTGGCAGTGTGGGTTTAGAACAGGTTTATCCTCCACCATCCCTCTGTGTTACTGCATTGCCTCTTGAAGTCTTTCTCTGTTGAGGATGAAACGTGTGATGAAACACGATGATTCTGAGGGCCAAACCAAATGCTCTGTATCTTGGTGGGAGTTGATTTCATGTGAGCCTGGTGGGAGCTCATGCTTTTCCTACTGAGACTGATCTGCCTTCTGTTCTTGCACCTCAGTTTCCCCAGTGGCAGAAGAATCTTGGGTCTTGAGAGTCCAAACGTGTCCCAGTAAAATCCAGTTCAGGTCTATTTTAAAGTGCGTGGGTTTGGCCCCGGGAGACAGTTAGGTCATGGAAGCCACTTGGTATGGATGATTTCTCCTAGAGGATGTGTGATCTCTGGCAGTACCGATAACTCTCCTCTCTTCCATCCAGCATCTCCAACCTGGGCATGTTTGGCATCACTGACTTCACTGCAGTCATAAACCCTCCGCAGGCCTGTATCCTGGCCGTGGGCCGAGCAAGACCCGAGCTCAAGCTTGTGGAAGATGAAGAAGGCAATGAGAAACTTGAGCAGCATCAGCTCATGACAGTGACTCTTTCAAGTGACGGTCGGGTGGTAGATGATGAACTGGCCTCAAAGTTTCTGGAGACCTTGAAAGCCAACCTAGAGAATCCGATACGACTTGCCTTGTGTTAAACTCTCTTCTCTTGTTTCAACCGCGCTGATGGTTGTTGCCTGGCGCTGGGTTTCTGGGTAGAGGAGGAAATAGTGGCTGTGAGATGGACGTATTTATTTATTGAATTAAAGTACAAATCCTCTTAATTCTCATGCTTTTGGTCTTTTGCAGTGACCAGGTTTTATACTGTAAAGCTGGAAGACTTTTAACCGTACCGCGTTTCTTCAGGCAGTGCTAACGGCATGTAAAGGCTCTGCAGAAGAGTCAGGCTCCTCTGCAAAGGAAAACTCAAGACAACTTGAAAAGGGAATCCTCGGATCACAGAATTCTTTGGGTAGAAAGAGACCTGCACAGGTCACCTAGTCCCAACACCCTGCAGTGAGCAGCGATATTTCAAGCAGAGCAGGTTGCTCAGAGCCTCAAGGTCCGACCAGACCTGGGATGTTTCCAGAGATGGATCTTCAGCCCCCTCTTTGGACAACTTTGGCCAGTGTCTTACCGTCCTCACTGTAAATTTCTTCATTATATACCCTCTAAATCTTCCCTTTTTAGTTATAAACCACCAGCCCTTGTTCTGTTAAAAGGTCTGTCCCCATCTGCCTTGTAAGCTCTGAGTAGCAAAAACTCCACTAACCCCAATATCTCAATTTTTCTCTGGCTCAGTTTGGTGACAATTACATTTAAAAAAGCCAATTTAAAGCTGCCCCACCTCTGGTGTCTGCCTCAGGACCACAGAAGGCAAAGAGCTTGCTTTCTGCAGGTGCTCTTCACTGTGTTGTGGTGAGCTTCACACCCAGATTCATCGTGCAAGTAGTGTTGTGCAGAATTTGGGCAGTTTTATTCCAATTGATGCAAGTACCTTTTTATGGAGAAGCTGCTTGTTAAGCTGCTGCCATCATTAAAAAGGTGAGAGTTATGCTAAATGAGTTGGGTTTGTTCTGATACCATCAGCCCCATCAACTGTTCCTCTCTAAGGGGTGAATTTCCAGCTGCAGAATCTCAGTGACTCTGCAGTGATGGTCATGGAGGTTCTCACTGCTGAGTTGTGTGCAAGACTGGGTGTCTCAAGTGGTGATTTGGAATGGTCAGCCATGGATTTTTCTGAAGTTGCCAGCCCCATGTAACTTTGAAGGGGGAACCCCCACAATTGACATGTTGTCCTTCATAATGAACAAGTGAGGGTTTCCCTGCTCAACACAAACTGATGGAGGCCACACAACTTTTCCATCAGGTTTGGCATGTCTCACCTCAGCAGAAGCGAGTTGCCTGGACAGATTGGAATGAGCCATTGAAGTCTTCCCAAGGAATTCATGGAGAATGTGGCCTAGAAACTCACAGGATCACAGAGTTACTGGGGCTGGAAAAGACCTCTGAGCTCATCCAGCCCAGGAGCTAACATCACCACAGTTGGCCAGACTGGGGCACTAGGGGCCACAGCCAGGCTGGCCTTCAACACCTCCAGGGATGTGGACTCTCACAGCCCATTCCAGGGTCTGATCACCCTCTTCATGAGGAAGGGCTTCCTCACATCCAACCAAACCTAACTTCAGGCTCTGTCCTCTCGTCCTGTTGCTGTTTGCCTGGGAGATGAGCCTGACCCCACCTGGCTACATCCTCTCTTCAGAAGCACAAGAACAGAGGTAAGAAATGGTTGTGGTTAGCACTTGAAGCCTTGAAGTGGGACTTGCACAGATTTAAAGCAAATGGAACTTTTCATTGTTTATTCTTTCACATGTCTTCTGTCAATGCTTTTTCTTGACATACCTACGCAGGAAGTTTGAGATAAGAGTAAATCAGGATCAGATTAATCTACGTGTCTAATGAGGAGAGACTGAGGGAGCTGGGGTTGTTGAGCGTGGAGAAGAGGAGACTGAGGGAGGACCTTTTCCCTCTCTACAACTCCCTGAAGGAAGGTCGTAGTCAGGTAGGGATTGAGCTGTTCTGGGCAACTAGCCACAAGATGAGAGGGCAGGGCCTGAAGCTGCCAGGGGAGGGGTTAGGCTGGATGTTAAGAAGCCCTTCCTCACAGAAAGGGTGCTCAGACCCTGGAGTGGACTGCCCAGGGCAGTGGTGGAGTCTCCATCTCTGAAGGTGTTTGAAGACAGCCTGGCTGTGGCCCTTAGTGCCCTGGTCTGGCTGGTTGTGGTGGCTGGATGATCTTGGAGATCTTTTCCAGCCTCAGTAATTCTGTGATTCTGTGTGTTAACCAAAGATGGTCAAGACCAGGAGCAGCCCCTCCTGGAGTTTGTGCTGTGGACCCTTATGGAGGAGAATTTTGCTCTCACAGGTGGACAGTCCAGTGTCACTCACAACCACTCTGCCTGAAGACTAGGAGAAGCTGGGGCACAGAATTAAACCTTGTGTAGGGGAGGGTGCATAGCAGATGTTAAGTCTTTGCTGACTGAAATGCTGAGGAGTTAACCCACTGCTCCTGTCTTTTGGCAGAAGGAAGCCTTGTTACCAGGAGTCCTCTGGCCAAGGAGGGACCTTTCCACAAGCAAGGAGGTTCTGTGACGCCACAGGACGTTACAGGTTGCCGACCTGGTAGCTCATGCCGTGAGCTGTTTTTTAATTCAGCTGTGTGAGTGGTTTTGCCTTGGTCCTGGTGCTTTTTCTCCTCCTTTCCTAAAATGTAGAAGTATTGTCTAAAGAATTTGCAAGGATGCACATGGCCGATTTGCTTATCGAGGAACAGAATGTCTGTGTTCAGAGTCCTCTTTGATCTGTTTCCAGACCCCGTGCAGCTGCTTAAGCTGGAAAAGAATGTAGAAGATGGGTTGTCATGAGGGATGGGGTATCTTCTGGGGTTCAGCCAAGTTGCCCCTCGCTGTAACCTAGAGAAGTGGTAGAAACCCCATCCCTGGCACCATCGCAGGTCAGGTTGAACCTCAGGGCTCTAAGCAACCTGCTGCACTCAAAGATGTCCCTGCTCACGGCAGGGGGTTGAACTAGGTGACCTCTGAAGGCCCCTTCCAGCCCCAAACATTCCATGGTTCTAGGAAGACTACTCCTGAGCTGTTTGTTCAATCTGAGCTGTGCTCGTACGTGTTTCTACTGCTGCAAGGTGAGTAAATAATTGATTTGATGATTGTACCAATTACTCCACTGATGAGAGGAACTTCTGCTGCTCCCCATGTAGACAATATTTCATCTTGTGTTCTATTCCACTTCCATGTTGTGCAAGGGCTCTTTTCCAGCCTCTTGTTCATGGCTGATTTGCCTTAACTGCCTTAAATTCAGGCTGGGTTTGTTCTTGCAGTTAGAGAATTAGTGGGTTTTTTTCCAAAGACTTTGAAATGCAGTGGCCCCTAAGAAACTGCAACGAGCCAGCCACCCACTCTTAATATTTGCTGGAGTTTTCCAGATCAGGAGAGAGTCTCCTGGAGTCTTACAGTGTGTCATGGATTAGAAATAAATAGCTACTACTGCCTTTACCCTGCAGGGTGCTGATAAACAAGCGGTGTCCTAGTGCTGACAAGGCCCTGTTCCCCAGCAGCAATTTGTGAGTTGTTTGCCTTTCCTTTGGGGGTTTTGTTTAAAGAACTCTTGAAGTTCATGTGAACAGTGCCCTGTAAGTAAGAAAGGTGGGAAGACACAGTTCATCGGTGTAGGCGCATGGTTTTGTGCTTACGATGGTGGTCTTTCATGTTCCTTAAAGCTGATGACTTCTAGTGACAGCGTAGTCCTATAAATTCAGATTAATATCAGATAACTCTTCCTAAGTAACCGAAACATTCTCATTTCAGCTCAAGGAGGACACAGAGCTGCTAGAGAGAGGGCAGCACAGAGCCACAAAGATGGAGAGGAAAGGCTGAGGGAGCTAGGGCTCTTGAGCTTGGAGAGAAGGAGACTGAGGGGTGACCTACTCAATGTTGATAAATATGGGAAGGGTGGGTGTCAGGAGGATGGAGCCAGCCTCTGCTCAGTGGCATCTAGCGAAAGGACAAAGGGCAATGAGTGTCAGCTGGAACAGAGGAGGTTCTGCATCAATATGAGAAGGAACTTCTTCCCAGTGAGTGTGCCAGAGCCCTGGAAGGGGCTGCCCAGGGAGGTTGTGGAGTCTCCTTCTTTGGAGACCTTCAAGACCCATCTGGATGGGTTCCTGTGTAATCTGACTTAGGTTTTATTGTCCTGCTCAAGCAGGGGTATTGGACTCGATGACTCCTGGAGGTCCTTTCCAACCCCAATCTTTCGAGGTCCCTTCCAATCCCAAATCATCCCTAAAGATAATGATTCTATGAATTGCAGAACATTAGGGATTGGAAGGGACCTTGAAAGATCATCCAGTCCAATCCCCCTGCCAGGCAGGATCCCCTAGATCAAGTCACACAGGGACTTGTCCAGGAGGGTTTAAGCTGTGATGGTGCCTCTGTTTTCAATCGTTTTGGGCAGTCAAAGCTCGTTTTAAAGGGGAAGGTGAACTAGGGCAAAGCCAGCAGAGGGCAGGCAGAGCTGCCTGGTTTTTGGAATCTGCATCTCTTTAAGGGCAGATTTAGTCACTGAGCTATTCCAGTGTGCAGGTGCCTTTGAATTTAACCTATAGCTGGATGGTTTGGTGTGATTTCGAAGCGTTTCAGAAAGCACCTGGTGTGAATAAAGAAGGAGCAGTAAACACTAGCTTGCCTTGATCTGCTGGAGTTAGGATCAGACCTTGGCCATTGTACAGCTTTTCCTGCAGAACTGGATCGTAGAATCACGGTATCTCCAGTTGGGAAGGACCCATTAGGAGCATCAAGTCCAACTTCCTGCTCCTCACAGGACTCCCTAAAATTAAGCCCTATGATGAAGAGCATCAAACCAGGACACCCTATCAGATTAAGCAGAGGAAAAACAGATCAGGTCAAAGCACCTTTCAGCGTGTTCTGACTGAAGCATGAATTTTAAACTTAGAACCTCATGTGGTTTCTGTCTTCAGCCATGCTTGAGTATCACAGAACATTAGGGATTGGAAGGGACCTTGAAAGATCATCCAGTCCAATCCCCCCAACACAGCAGGATCACCCAGATCAAGTCACACAGGAACGAGGCAGGTTTGAAACGTCTCCAGAGAAGGAGCCTCCACAACCCCCCTGGGCAGCCCCTTCATGTCACCTTGATGGTGAAGAAGATCCTTCTCAGATTGATGTGGAACCTCCTGTGTTCCAGCTCACACCCATTGCCCCCTGTCCTATCACTGAGTGCCCCTGAGCAGAGCCTGGCTCCATCCTCCTGACACCCACCCCTCCCATATTTATTAACATTGATGAGGTCACCCCTCAGTCTCCTCTTCTCCAAGCTCAAGAGACCCAGCTCCCTCAGCCTTTCCTCATCAGGGAGATGTTCCCCTCCCTTCATCATCTCTGTGCTGGACTCTCAAGCAGTTCCTGAACTGATCTGTCTCCTACAGGGCTCCAAGCTGTTGTAGGGCACTTTCTGTTGACCTAGTCATCACCCCATTCCCGTTTCAGCCGCCGATCTAGAGAAAATATGTGTAATTATGCTTCATTTTGCACTTCTAATTGCTTCCCTGCCAAGGACATGAGAAGCTTAAATACCCATGGAGGCTCCTTGCGCAGATGCTCACACTTGCTGTGTCATGCCCCAGTCTCCATCAGCAGCATCTGTTGAGCGTCTCCAGGTTTCATCTGCCAGCATCACGGGGTCTCCAGCTCCTAATTGCCATGAAAGGAGAGTATTTCCCCTGTGAGTATTTAGTCTTGAAAACATGGTTCTATGATCAGATCCAGGCAGTGGGGTGAACAAACCAACAGGCTTCTGCCCTCCCCTGAGACTCCAGCCCTCCTGCTTTCACACACGTGTGTCGGTGCGTGCAGGTCTAGCGCCGGGGGAGGCCTCGGAGAAACCTGCCCCGATTGCGTTTGGTAGAAGTCGTTGCGACACTGCACCTGTTGCTCAAACTCGGGTGATGATGAGGCAGCTGAAACGATAGCTGGAAGCGAGGACTCTTGGCTCAGAGAGACACCCCGAAGAGTCTGTGAAGCAACAGCCGTGTGAGAAGGCACCTTGCCCTGGTGTGTTACCTCCCCGCCGTGTCTTTGCGGGATGAATCACGTTAGGGATTGGCAGCGCTGGAGAGAGTTGTCTTGTGTGAGAAGAACGTGTCTGGTGCTCTTGGACAGGTTTAGTTTTGGTAGCAAAGGAAGAGGCAGTCAAGGCTGGGCAAAGCCTACAACTGTAGTGGTGGTGTTAAGGTTCTCGATGAACCTGTGCGTCCAGAAAGGGGATGTTCTAGAAGCCACGTGGTGTTAGGACTGATTTCAGCGCAGACTCAGCTGTTATTTCCCCTACACTCTTCTATAACCAATTCTTAGTCATTTTTAAAGTTGCTGAACGTGGTGAGTGTTTACTGGGGGGTAAGCACTCGGTGCCCTGTGTGGATGCCATCTGTGTCAAGAGCTAGTCGTGGGTGGCAACTACCAATCAACTTTTCATCTAGAATGGATGAGAGGGGCACTTCAAGCATCTTGAGGCAAAAAAAGAAACCCCAACCAAAACCTGCCACATAGCCAAGTCAGTGGGTGGTGGTTGCTCCACTGAGGTAACAGGTTGCCCGACTCGTGACAGAAAACAAGGACAGGAAAGCAGTGCCTCTGTAGAGGACTCTGTGGCAACAGAACTCCACGCTCTCGCATTCCTGAAGGCTTGGGGGGTGTTTGTTTTTTTTTCCCCGTTTTCAGGTTCATTAAACACAGAAAAATGTAGCTGTTTCTCGTGAAGTGACAACTGTGTGATACCAGCCACAAGTTCTCACTGGAAGCTCCAGAACACGAGGAGTTTTCTAACTCTGGGTTTGTGGTGTTAAGCACAAGTTATAAGGTGGTTCTCCCCCTCTACTCGTCACTGCTGAGACCCCACTTAAAGTCCAGTGTCCAGTTCTGGAGTCCCCAACATTAGAAGGGCACAGAGCTCCTGGAAGGTGTCTGGAGGAGAGCAACTCCAATGCTCAGAGGGCTGGAGCACTTCCCTGTGAGGAGAGGCTGAGCAAATTGGGTTGTTCAGCCTGGAGAAGGGGAGGCTCCCAGGTGACCTTCTAGCAGCTTTCCAGTCTCCGAGAAGGGCTACGAGAAAGCTGGGGGAGGGTTTTGACGCAATTGGTAGCGAGAGGACAAGGGGAAAGGGTTCCAGACTTGAAGAGGGGAGATTGAGGTTGGACATGAGGAACAAGTTCTTTGCTGTGAGGGTGCTGAGATGCTGGAACAGGTTGCCCAAGGCAGCTGTGGCTGCTCCATCCCTGGGGGTGTTGAAGGTTGGCTGGAGCCCCGAGTAACCTGCTGTAGTGAAGGTGTCCCTGCCTGTGCAGGGGGTTGGAACTAAATGATCTTTAAGGTCCTCTCCAACCCTGGCCATTCTGTGATTCAGAGAATCACTGAAGAATCACTGATCTTGGAAAAGGCCCTTGAGATCATCAAGTCCAGCTGATAACCCCACTGCCAAGTTAAAAACAAGTGTTACCCTGTGGTTTGCTCTAACAGTCAGTCCACCTCCAGTTTGAAAGTGCTGACAGAGGAAAGTATAGACAAAAGTGAACAAAAAGCAAGTTGCAAATTCAAAACCCATAGTTGACTTTGTTGTAAAGTTTGAATTATTTGCATGACGTTGAGTCTGTACGATGAGTATTTGATAGCTGTGGTGTAAAGTTAGAAGAAGAGGAAGAAATAGCTGCTCTTCAGAGGTGGCAGCTGAAGAGCAGGTGGGATATCCAAAGGTGTAAACACGGAGCTCTCATCACCGGGTTGCATCACAGAGTGAGCGTGGAGAGAAACCACTGTGAGGTTTTGACTTGCTGTCTCTTTGTTTCCCTGGAGAAGGAGCTTGAATTCTTTTTCATTTGATTGAGTGGTTGTTTTTTGATGACCTTTTGTGACTTCACTGCAGTTGTGGTGTAAAACTAATCCGTTTTTCCTTCGACTTGGAGACAAATCTCTACCAACAGGAGTAGCTGAAGGTGCACACGTACGCACAGCTTCCGTGCTCCCGGCAGAGGTACGAGGTGGTCTTGCAGGTGGCTCTCAGGAGGATAAACAGAAGGCTTGCTGGCGAATGGCTTGGCTTGATGGTGGCTCTGATAGGGTTCAGATCCTTCACAGCAGTGAGCTGAAGCTGAATGAAGTAGAAGCAGCGGGAAGGAGACACTTTAATCTTCCCTTTTTGATTAAATCAGATCTGATAGCCAGCATCAGCTGCTGTGATCTGCACTTTGGAGATTTGGGCTGTGAATCAAAGAGGAGGGAAGTTCTGTCTCGTAACTGTTGGTGCAGAGCTGGGTGTTTACAGATGACTCTGGAGGTTGCAGTGTGGGTGCCCGGGAAACTCCACTAGCACAGTCTCATGCCGGTTTTTCCAGGGTCTCCTTCCTTACCAGGTGGGTTACAGACGCATTGGGAAGAAAACACAGAAGCTTTTTAAAAGCAGGAACTGAAGAAGATGTAGCTGCTGTTAAAGCTGGGTGCAAAGGATAAATCAGAGTGTGATCTGATTTCCTACCAAAGGCAGCTGGACTCCTTTATCACAGAATGGCCAGGGTTGGAGGGATCTTAATAGAGTTCCAACCCCCCTGCAGAGGCACTAGAGCAGGTTACTCAGGGCCGCAGCCAACCTGGCCTTCAACACCACTGGGGATGGGGCTGTGTTTGGGGAGCACTAACGTTTTATTTCCTCTCTAGAGTGCCTGCAGTGCACAGGAAACGAGTGTGAGGTGTGATTAACCCCTCTCTGTGCATTCTTGGACTTCACTGGATTTAGAAGGTCCCATAAACAAAATCCTATTACAACAGGACGGAGACTTTTCCCAGCGCACATGACTTTGGAAACATAGGAGTAGTTAGTAGACAACTTCGAAATGCAGCTGGAGTCTTGTGTCCAGTTCTGGGACCCTCGGTTCGAGAAGGATGCAACTGTTGGAGAGAGTCCGGTACAGAGCCACCAAGATGATGGAGCGGAGCATCTCCCTGATGAGGAAAGGCTGAGGGAGCTGGGGCTCTTGAGCTTGGAGAAAAGGAGACCGAGGGGTGACCCCATTAATGTTGATAAATGTGGGAAGGGTGGGTGTCAGGAGGATGGAGCCAGGCTCTGCTCAGTGGCATCTAGTGANGAACACTGTGCAGCGCAGCTTTTCTCTACAGAAGGCTGACACCACGGCAGGAAAACTGCTGGAGCAAAAATAGCAAGAGATGCTGGTACATGTTGCTGCTGATTACAACACACTGGTTTGTTGTCTTCGACCAAGAGCATGACATCATCAAGCCGATGCCTTTGATCCCAAACACCGCGGCAAATGGATGGCTATAAAAGGCTACAGACTGGGTTTTTCCCAGTACTGCTCCAAGTGATCGTTTAGAATCAGAATTAACAATTAATTAAGGTTATTGTAAGAGTCGTGTCATTAAGTCTGTAATTAGGTTTGGGTTTGAGAACAGATGAGCGTGTAGTTCCTGGTACACTCCAAGGAGGATGAATGTTCTAGCAGGGGAGATGAGATAGGACGTCACAGTAGACCAGGCACTGGGGAGAGTTACGGAGTTTCCAAGAAGAGGTCTGTATGCCAGAGCCTAGAGCTGGAGGTGGACAGTGGAGATGCAGGTTGGGTGTCTGGCCTTGTAGGAACCAGAGCAGATCTGGGGAATGGAGGAAGGCATGAGCTGTGCTGTGAGTCACAGCCTATCTGGTCTGCCTGTTTCAGGAGCTGCCTGGTGAGCTCCAGAGCAGAGCACCTGCATTCCCCGTGTCTTCTGCATCGTGGCCTGTTCTCTACAGTGAAAGCTGAGCTTCCTCCAGCTGCCTTCTCTCCAGCCACGGTGAGTGTGTAATTCATCGTGTCTTTGACCTGTCCTGTGTGGGCTCCACTGAGCGCATAAGGGATCACCAGGGCAGAGATGAAGTTACTGCTTGGCCTAGGTAGTCCAAGGCTCGAGTAAGGCCAGCTTGTGTCTGGGATGCCCGCCAGGTGCCTTCTTGACTACAGTGTGCTTAACAAAAATAAACCCAGCCCAGCTCTGAGGAAAGCAGCTGGGGTTCTGCACCTCTTCTCTGCACCACGAAGCGGTGTGAGTGTGCGAGTGAGGGTTGTAGCTCTACTCTCACGTTGTAGAGTGTTGTGAGAGGTTACTTTGATGTGGCTCAGAGGAAGATGACAAGGTATTAAGTGCAGATCATAGAATCCAATTTAGACTGAATAGTTTCTTATTTCTCAGGTTTTCTCTGCTTGCTGCTGCTTTGCTTTAGCTCTTTCGGCTGCAATACACTAGGTGTAACTACTCTGTTGGGTAAACGGTCACTTTCTCCAGGAGTCAGTGGGGAACTTCCTGAGATGCCTTGTTCTCCGAACACTGCTGTGAACGTATGGTCTTCATTCCACATGTTCTGGGCCTGTTTCTGCAGGGAAATGAGCAGGAAAGTGTTTCCAAAGCACTTTAATTAAAATCCCAGAGGAATCAGGACACATCTCTCTACCTCAGCCATCCTCAGGAGATACAAACACTGCCTGTGTCATTTGGGTGAACTGCTTAAGAAAGCAATGAGGGTCTACTAAGACTTTATACATGAAGCTTCTGAAGCTCCTCTCAGTCTAAAGGACTGGGTTTTGCCTTCCACATCACACTGCGATGTCTGCAGCATGGGACATCACCCCGCCATGTGTGGAGGATGAACTTGCAGTGTTGAAGGCCAGGTTAGCTGGGGCCCTGAGTAACCTGCTGTAGAGCAGGTGTCCCTGCTTGTGCAGGGGTGTTGGAACTGGATGATCTTTAAGGTGCCTTCCAACCCTGGCCCTTCTATGATTTTTGATCCATATCTGTGGCACCAAACCAGCTAAAGTGATAAACAGCAGTAAGAGGGTGAACGCTGCAGATTGGCCTCAGTGATCCTGAAGGTCTTCTCCAGCCTGAAGGATTACCTGATTCTATGGTTTCTGCTTGAGAAAGTTCCATGGTGCCTTGTAGCTGATAGACCTCATCTGTGCTCTTTGCTGCACCTCAGTGAATCTTTGATTTCAGTTTATTTGTAAGAAGGGGAAGGGCTGTTACTGCTCTTGTCTCAGCAGCACAATTACTACCACAACTGAAGCAAGAGCTATCGACTCAGTCTTCTGCTCAGGGGCCACCGAGTGTAGGGGTACAGAGCCAGAAGCAGGCACAGGTATCTGCTGAAGGCAGCCAGAGAATGGCTCTTTTATTAGTACAGAACTAGCCATGAGGGCTAGTGTTTGCAGGTAGCTGCCTCGAATCTACCTGTGGTGCCTGTTGCTGGCCTCTCCAGTCCCAGCCAGCTTGTGTACCCAGTGTTTGTTTCCCAGGCTGCCTGCTCATCTTCCCTCGTATCCCTGTCCTGCCATTGCACTGGTTTCATTTTCCCTCCCCGTGGTCCCTCGAGGCGGTTTTCCTCCGCTCTGGTGTCTGCTAAGCGTTTTGTTGGCTGGTTCTTCTGCCTGTGTGGTGGTGTGGTACCTCCAGAGGGGCCCGTGGTTGATCCTAAAGGCAGTATTGCCGCAGACTTTCGCTTTGGGTGTCAGCTGGAGCGCAAGAAGTTCCATCTCAACGTGAGAAAACACTTCTTTCCTGCTCTGGCAGGGGGACTGGACTGGATGATTGTTCGAGGTCCCTTCCAATCCCTAATGTTCTTTGATTCTTCACTGTTAAGGGTTACAGAGCACTGGAAGGGGCTGCCCAGGGAAGTTGTGGAGTCTCCTTCTCTGGAGACTTTCTGGACCCATCTAGATGGGTTCCTATGTGACTTGTATTAGATTGTGATCCTGCTGGAGTAGGGGTGTTGGACTCGATGACCCTTGGAGGTCCCTTCCAACTCCTAATGATCTCTGTGTGTGTGTGTGTGAGGACTTTGTGGATGCTGTCAGAAGACCTTTTCCTGATCAGTCTGTCCAGGAAAGAACTCTTCAGGAAAACCACCCTTTTTACAGAGCTTAAACCATAGAATGGGCTGGTTTGGAAGGGACCTCCAAAGGTCACCTAGTCCAACACGCCTGCAGTAAGCAGGGATATCCTCAACTAGATCAGGTTGCCCAGAGCCTTGTCCAGCCTCATCTTAAGTGTCTCTAGGGATGGAGCCTCAACTACCTCCTTAGGCAATCTGTTCCCAGGTTGGACCTGTGTTCAACTCCCCTCCTGCTAAAGAACCTCTTCATAACATCCAAATTAAGTCTCTAATTTGAAACCATTGCCCCTCACCCTATCGCTACAGGCCTCTGTAAATGAGATGTCTGAGGTTTCTCCACTAATCCCAGCTCATGCAGCTCCACTGACTTCATCTCAGGATTTTCAGCCCAGAGTCTTATTCTCATTACACATCCAGCACTGTGTAGTAAGAGCAGTCTGTGGAACAATCAGCTTAAGCACCATGGCCACTAGCCAGCAGATTCCTGGAGGTTTTGCCCAAGCCTTGCCTTCCAGAACTCTCAGAGACAACAAGGATGTTTAGCTATTTGTGTTAGAAAAAGGGAAATCTCTAGCTCTTCTGCCTCTTTTTGTGTCTCAGCTGATCCATCACAAGGCTGGTTTGTCACCACTAGATCCAGTTTCTGGCTGCATTTGTTGTTCTTTATGTTCTCTTAGCTTTGCGGTTCGGTGTTGAAGAGAAGCAACATGGTGCCTTTGAAGACATTGGGGAAGAGGTTCTTCGTAACCGCTTGGCTTGATGACTCAGTGGCAGCTGCCATGAGAAGTTCTGGGTTTCCCTAGGCAGGATGTTCCTTTCTTGGACTCTTCTGTGCTGCTTGAAAGCCTGTGACAGGATGAGAGAGCAGGGCCTGAGGCTGCCAGGGGGGTGTTAGGTTGGGTGTTAGGAAGCTCTTCCTCAGGGAAAGGGGGATCAGAGCCTGGACTGGACTGCTCAGGGCAGTGGTGGAGTCCCCATCCCTGGAGGTGTGGAAGGACAGCCTGGCTGTGGCCCTGAGAGCCCTGGTCTGGCCAATGTGGTGATTTTAGATCATGGGCTGGGCTGGATGATCTTAGAGGTCTTTCCAGCCTCAATAATTCTGTGAAGAACCAGCAGTGTCTGAAGTGATTTTCCTCACCAGATCATAGTCACAGACCATCAGGGATTGGAAGGCACCTTGAAAGATCATCCAGTCCAGTCCCCCTGCCACAGCAGGATCCCCTAGATCCAGTTGCACAGGAACATGGCCAGGTGGGTTTAAAACATCTCCAGAGAAGGAGGCTCTACAACCTCCCTGATCTGCCTGTCCTGGGGCTGTGCTGCACATGCTGGTGTAGGGATGCAACAGGAATGTGCTTATTGCAATGCAAATCAGTTATGGCTGGATGGTTACAAGGAAACTTTAGTGCAAGATTGATTGAGATCATAAAAGCAGAGCCATCATGTCAAGGGTGAGAATCACTCCTGCTATTCTCTTCTCCCTCAGTCACAGCTGATGCCAGAGCTGCCTTTTCATTTGAGCACTGCTCAAACCTGACAGTTGTGCTTTGGGAAAGATGTTTCTAGTCATGCATCAGCTTTATAGTCTGTGCTGATTCGTTCTGACCATGTTTATTTGTCAGGGTGGGTTTACTCTGGGGTAGACTGTGATTTATGGTTCTTTAATGCGTCGTTATCCAACGCTAGGAGTCAGATCAGGGTTTTTCCTGCATTGATTTTCTGAGGTTTATGAAGCCAGATGTCTCAAGGTCGAGTTTTGTACTTAATTACAGGTTTTCAGAGGTAAATGCAATGATGGCAAAGTCCCAAAGTTCAGGCCTACGCTCTCCTTTGCCCAAACCCATCAGCTGGTGCAAGATGAACAAGTTTTTTCAGCTCTCTGTGGATGCCTCTGCCTTGAAGTTAACCACTGGAACCCTACAGCCTCTTCAGGTGCTTCCCTATCTGGTTGATCACTCCAGTCTCTGGCTACAGATTTATCATAGAATCATTAGGGGTTGGAAGGGACCTCGAAAGATCCAGTCCAATCCCCCCGCCACAGCAGGATCCCCTAGATCAAGTCACACAGGAACATGTCCAGGTGGGTTTTAAATGTCTCAAGAGAAGGAGGCTCCACAACCCCCCGGGGCAGCCCCTTCCAGTGCTGTGTCACCACCTCTGTGAAGAACTAGTCTGTGACTCTAATTTAACTTGGGAGGTTCCCATTCATCTCTGCATCCTGTCTTTTAGTCCCAATGTGTGATAGGCGAGCTAAATTAAAAGAGGAGTCAGACACAAGAGGAATCTATTCAGTTACACACAGAGGTGGAGAGGGGGTGGGAATTTTCCAGTGAGTACACCCTGGCCCATGAGACTTAATTATCCACCACAGCCTGATAATTAATGACATTTGTTTGCTTAGTGAATTCTCCTGCACAC